>CM076581.1:1544152551-1544659890 GCA_034641835.2 Pinus albicaulis | reverse complement strand
TGATATTATATCATCATGATTGAATAGGTGTTGCAGGATTTTTTTGAAGTACGACATGTCATATGAAAGTTTTCACAACTGATGTAAAGGAAGAGGAAGTGTATTGACAGGTTTCATTTGAGAAAAGTTGAAAAATGTGAAGTTTGTGAACACATATGCTACTCCCGTGACCAAAAGCATCATACATATGTAGGTTTAATGAACAAGAGTCATGTACATGTCCCTGTGCATGGAAAATGAAAAAATCATGAGCATTTCCCATGGTAATATCCCATAGTATCAACAATTAAAAACAAAAAATACAAAGTATTTTCATGTGGTATTGACAAGGAAAAAGGCTATAAAAGGAGAAGGATATTGAGCATTTATTGCATGCATTCAATGGATTATTCACTAGTGATTTGACCTGAAATAGTTGTGCACCAGGGCAGAAGGAGGAGGTTCAACTTGGAGAGATCTGAAGATATTTTAGGGAACTAATGGATGTGTTTGTTGTAGGTGTAGTTATCGAAAAATGTTTAATTTGATAAGAAAATTAGGATCAATTGTTATAGTAGAAATATTTTCTGAATATATGTGCAGAGATTAGAGTGTTGATTTGATAGTAAATGAATGATCTTATGAAACAAAGTATTTTGTAGAATGTTGTGATTGGGATGGGTTGTGTTTATAGAGAGGATTTAATGAAAACCTTGTTTTTGAAACTATACGGGTTGGAATTGATGTCAATAGGTTCATGGTCTTAGTGTTGTTTGTGATATGCATATGTGTTTGGCTTGGTGGTACTAGTGGTTGGCATTGATGTCAACAGTATGATGTCACTCGTGTTGGTATGTGTTGGCATTGATTTTGGATGGAACACTTGATGGCACATTAGTGGATTAATGGTAGCATGATGGAAATGGATGAGTTCACATGTGTTGGATGATGGATTTATGGCATACTCATGAATTTCTGATGATGCCACTGGTTTTATGATCAGGCTGCTGATGAGCCTATCTACTTGTAATGATGGCTCATGGCATACTAATTAAGTTGTAAATAAGGTCTTCATCTAGGTCTTCGTGATTATGCTTCATGAATATGACTTGTTGCAATGTGATGGCTTCATGATGGTGATGTTGATGTTGCATAGGTGCTACAAAGGTTTTCAAGTTTTTGTTATGTCTTGCATATTTTTCAGATGTCTAATGGAAAGTGGACGACTTGTTGGCACACTTTTCAACCTTATTCGTTGGCCCTTATAGGTCAACATGGCAGTGACACTTGGGAGGTAGGTTTGATCTACTTGCAGATGTGTCATAGGCCATGTTAGAGTTCTAGAGGCTAGTACAGATTTTGGAGAAGAGGATGTAAAGATGGTCGAGGTCCTTAGCTGAAGGACTAATGGTTTCCCTCAGTTTTATCGATGTTCGCATGCATACAAGCCTATGGGAGTAGCTTGAGGACTCTGGAAGCTAGAATGCAAGCCTTTGGGGGAAGTAATAGCCCCAATCGCATGGAGACTATGTTAAGGATGTGATTGGGCCATTTCACGGGATTTTCTCTGCAATCCTTTTGTTGTTCGGAAGGAAAATAACTTGGAAATTCTTAGACTCTTCCATAATTAGTAAAAATTGTTGCAAAAGGTTATAAAAGTTCCTCTCATGATGTGCGTTGGATCTTGGATCCCCTATGAAGTAAAGACTCCTCAAATTAAGGTGCATAGTGCATAGGATAAAGTATATTTTTGGTCCTCAGGGCTTTGGTGTGGGTCAAAGCCCCTTAATTATGTAAGAGGATGGGAATTTTTGTGAATGTTGGACTCCACCCATGGTTTGGGACCATGATATTGTAAAAGCCAAATCTATATAAGGAGTCTAGATAGAATTCATAAGTAGAATATGAATGAAATATATTTTGCGATGCATTTGGATGTCAGATTGAGTTAGAGTCTATGTTTTGGGTTAGAGGAAAAGGATCATGTAGCTGTGTGTGCGGAGACCTTAGGAAATAGTGTAGATTTGTCTGTAAGCCCTTGCAGTTGTGTGCGCAAGCCCTTGCAGCTGTGTGTGCAGGCTAGAAAGTGAATGTATGAGATAGATTTTGATGATAATGAATGAACTGTTGAGAAAATATGAGTTATAATATGTGTTTGTTTTTTTCTTATATTTTATGAATCTCTATGTTGAATAAGGGTTTTGTTCTCTAACTGAATAGCGCAATTTTTTTTATGGTTATGTACTGTGTTTCATGCTTAATTAAGTAAGATCACGCAGTCTATGGATAAGTTCAACAATTGTGTTGAATGGTGCATGCCTTACTGATATATCTAACCTGCGCAGATTTGATAAGAAGGAAAATCCTTAAATTCATAGTCCACTATCCCTTTGGATGCAAAAACCTGGTTCTAGCATTCCCCTATATTTCCTCAGGTGATACTTCGGTCTACGTAAGTAGATTTTTGCTGAAAGGGTTGATAATAGTGTGTTTTTTTGGACTATGCGGTCACTTTGAACCTAGGTCTAGGCCCCATCAGCCCAACAAATGGTTATGTTTCCGAGACCAAGATCTGACTAAGGGATAGTTGCATGTGGCATCCATCTAAGAAAGAGATTGAAGATTGGATAGGTCCAAAATAATGTGAGTTTTCTGCACAAGAAAGAAGAAGTCCACGTATCTCTACTGAAAACTGGTTACAGAAATATATCTATACAAATTAGCACGAGCTCTTCTTTGTATCATTTTATAGCAAGCTACAAGAGTGGATCTTGTTAGGACCCTATAATTATAAGGAAACCAGGGTTGCTAAATTATATATATTGGTTTGGCTTGCAGGACAAAAACAATGTTTATCCTACAAAGTGGGGTTGATTTTCAGAAGCATCCCGAGTTAAATTATTCATGGAGCATATTTAAAAGGAGTGAGTGATAAAAAATTTCATGCGCATTGCTCGAGAATGCCACAAAATTAAGTATTTCTCATATGCCTTTATTATTTTGGTGTTGCGTGGATCCAGCCTTATCCATTGTATGCGAGGTGAAATTTATTTTATTTATGATATAGAATTAGTTGATTCTATATTATTAAATAAATTTAATGTTTTAATTAAAGCATAGGCATATTTACGCTCATGAGTGATGATCGAAGGTCAAAATAGATAGTCCAAATCAATTTCGGACCCCCCATGTGTTTCGAAGTTTAATGGATGAGGGGGGGGGGGGTATGAAATGTGTTGTTTATGTTGGCCACGCGGAAAATGAAGGTTATTTCACACCTCCCCAACGCCCCCCCCTTGTAATACCGCTCATCATTGAAGGGGCCCTCCGAATTCTAGTTTTGGGGTTACGTAGAACAAGCCCAGCAGTGATGGTTTTTGGGTTTCATGGTGGAAATTGGAATGGCCTCCACTTAAATTTATCACATGAACAGGGTGCTACTATCATGATGGAAAAATCACAAATATAGGTTCTTGGCTTAGCTGTTGGCCATTGTGGCAGCGGGAGAAGAGGTTAGAGCAACTCCTTGTGCAGGAAAACGCCAATCCGAGCGATGCTTCCAAGCAGAGTGCTCTTCTGGAAGAACTCAATAAGCACAGTCCTGAAGTTGTTATTAAGCTTTCTGAACAAAGACATCATGCCACAGATAGTTGGGTCATTGAAGAATATCTTCGAGCACTCATTGTTACAAATGTAATATCAAGGTATCTACCAGATGAACATTCAGGAAAACCTTTTGGCCTTCCTGCAATGTTGTTAGAATTAAAGTAGAAGGAATTTGGAAGTATGGATGAGCCATTTTCAAACCCTGGCATGTCAGAGAAACATCCCCTTCATGTAGTCATGGTGGATTCTAAAGAAGCCAATAAAGTAATGTGTTTTGCTCAGGAGCTTATTTCGACCATCCTACTCATGATTGTTGTTAGTTTGATGTGGGTCATGGGTGTGGGCACTCCGTAAGTATGTTAGCAGCTTAGGAGGAACTGGTTCATCTCCTGGTATAAGAATAGGTGCTTCATATTCTCCCAAGGAGTAAAATAAAGGATTTCTACCAGATAATAAGCTCCAAAAATGTTTTAGGATGTCAAAGGATGTGATGAAGCAAAGCAAGAACTTGAATATTTTCCCATTGTCTGCAGTCGAAGACATTAACTTCAAAGATGCACAGTAGGAAAATGGGGACGAAATTTGAAAATATGAGAGAGGTTTTTGACCAGCATAGGGAAATGAAAAAAAACTCCCTCCAATTTTATACAGGTGTCAAGAGTAGGGATAATTGAAGACTTGTCTGAGAGCCATTTTTCAAGATTTCAGTTTCCCAATTTTTAGGCATGATTTTGCGGCAACTGTTGTGGAGAGCTGGAGATGAATTTTGAAAATTAGAGAGACGTTTTTGACCAAAACAACACAATGAAAAAAAACCTCCCTCATATCTTACACATGTGTCAGGAGTAGGGAGAATGGAAGACATTTCTGAGAGTCATTTTCTAAGATTTCAATTTCCCTATTTTTAGACATGATTTGCGGGGACTACTCTGGAGGGCTGGAGATGAATTTTGAAAATCTGAGAGATTTTTTTACCAACATGAGGCAAAGAACAATAACCTCTCTCATATTTCATAAGTGTCACCATTGGGGAGAAACAAATGTCTGAGTGTGCCCCTATTCTTAGCGAATTTGCCCAGTAACCGTCTTTTCCTATTTTTAAGAAGATGGGATATTCGATCAAGTTTAGAATTTCAAGGTATGAAATAATATGAATACTCCACTCTAGATTCTAGTGTTCAAAGGAATGTTAGATAGCCCAAGTGTTAAGGCTTGATGGGATTTATACCAGCCAACATATGACAAACCTGATTTCAGAGGAATCAAAGAAATGTTAGATGTCTAGCAGTCCTTGTATCTCCAGCAGTTTTATTTACGCATGTAAAATAATGCTAGGTGCTTTTTTGTTAGGGATTTAGAAAGAAATTAAATGTTAGTTACAACACTTATTGTAATCATTTAGTTAGCATATATACTTGACTTTTCGAAGAACAAGTGGGGGTGCGGGGGGGGATCTGCAATGAGGTACTGAGTCCCAGTCTGTAATGTTGTGACTTATTGCAAAGTAATACAAGAGAATATTTTAGGATTCATGTGGTGCACAAAATGGTGAATTTTCTGTTGTTTAATGTGTTTTTCATTATCTTCCTGTCTTAGTTTTTCTGAATTCTAATTTGTAGAACAAAATATGGTGAATAGGATTTGTTTCCTATAGAACCCTATTCTATCTGATTCTACCATAGTTTATGTTTTCCACTGATGCCAAATGGTCTAATATTTAATTTCTCCTCGGTTTCTATTGAACCTTACACTCCAGTTTAGTTGAGGAATTTTTAATTTCTCCTCAATTTTTTTTGAGTTCCATGTTTCATGTATCTTCCCACTCCATTTTATTCTCAGAGATCCAAAGTAGTACTCCTAGCTTGCCCTATTTCACTCATGCTTGATTGCTTCTAAAAATTGGTCACCCAAGCCCTTTGAATCCATTTCCCAATGGCCCTTTTCCCTTGCTTTTCCCACCAAACCAAATTAAAAACCCAACTCTGCTTTTATTAACTAGCCTAAAATACCAAATCCAACAAAGTTATATCTGATAAAGAGATCCCTCTCTGGGTCTAGGAGGGTTATATCTTAGGCCCGAAGTGGTTTTGATGTTGTCTCCAGGGTTTTATCTTCAACCTTGGAATTACAGAGTGCTAACATATTGGCAACCATACTAGGGACAACTGAAAATTTTCAATTTTCATCTGATTTCAGAAAACCCCAGCTAAAAATCTTCATAGGATACAACTTTATTTTAAATATTGGTTCCTTAAAATCTTAAATAATCATTTGTTCTATAATTTTGGGCTAAATTATGTCTCCCAAAGAATATCCACCAGATCCCATCTAGATCCAAATCCCTGTCCTATTATACACAATCCTCAGAAGATCTTGAGGAAGACTCCTAGGACAGATAGTCCAACCAATGACAGGATTCTTTATAGGTGTAGCCCCTTACCTGAAAACTTTGTTACTTTGCAATATGTTCAATTCAATTTACAGTTTGAACAAGGTCTCTTCAGAACCAAAACTCTAAAATGGACTGACCTTACATTTTTTTATCCTTCCAAATTCCATACCCCTACCCATCCACCTTCACCCACCATTCATCTCCCTCCACCACCTCCACCTATCATGGCAGCTAGGTATGCCCCTTTGGTGTTGCTATTACCTTTATCTCCTATGCCCCAGGACTACTAGTCCAAGATTCCGCAATTTGACAGCACTAGTCCTATGACTACCGAGCAACACATAGATAAAATGAATGATTGTTTTGACCTACAATAAATTGATGATGACAATGTCAAATTGAGGATGCTTTCCGAGAGTTTAGGGGGTGAAGACATGAAATGGTTTAAAGGTTTAATTTCTGATAGTATGCATGATCTCCCTGATTTTCACCAAACATTCATCAACAGATGGGAGGTCAAGAAAAATCCATTGCATATTTTATCAGAGTATGAAACTATCAAAATATCCCCCAAAGAGAGTGTGCAAGACTACTGTACTAGATTCAACAACTTATACAATGCACTCCCTACTAATATGAGACCACCCCAAGGGATAATTCTACTTAAATTCCCAGATGGATTTGACGCAGACATAGCCTATCAGCTTAGGGAAAGATACTCGTCAACCTTAGAGGAAATAAAAAAATATGTTGTGAGTGTAGAAGCTAATTTATTAGTTAAAAGGGCTAGGATGAGGACTGAGAGGAGAGTCACCATAAGAGAAGAACCTATAGCTTCTACATATGATGCCAAGATTGAAAATTTAGTAAGGGCTATGTAAAGGATGATGGAGAGGATGAGTTTGAATGAAATAGAAATACCCAGAGAAAATAAAATAGCACCCCAAAACATAAATCAAAACCCAAGAAGAAACCCTCCACAAATTAGATAAAGAGAGCAAAGAGGTCCTGATTAGCAAATTAGACCTTCCTTTCAAGAAAATTATATTGATGATGATGAAGGAATAGTGGAAAATTTTGAGGAAAATCATATAAATTTGATGGGGATTAATGAAGATGATCTTGTATTTCTCACTAAAGAAAAGCAGGACTTGTTTTCGCTAGCCCAAGCTCACCTCGGACACGAAGAATCTGATGACTACAAATTGGGTTTTGAGAATTCCATTATGGAAATCCACAGATAGTACAACTGAAGGAGAAAAACTAATTTGGATAATTCAAATAAAGGGAATTTAGAAAACTCTACAAAAATTATATGAATCCGAATTCAAGAAAACAACCGAAAGCACCAAGAAAATTTTAAATAACTCAGAAAAGAAAAAAATAGAGAACGGTGTCAAGAAAGTAGTAGATGTTCCTACCAGAAACGCTCAGAAGGACATCCCCAGTACAAGCAAATAGACTAAAGTTATGCAAATAATAGAGGCTGAAAGGATTGATATGTCAAACCCACTGAGAAATCCAACTCCCTTCAGTATTGAGAGAAAACTTTTTAAGGTAAATATTTCTATCCCTCTCATTGAATTGATCAACAAAAATTTCTACAGATCTCAGGTCCTGAAAGTGTTAAATATAGGGGAGATCACCAACACTATCAATTTAAGTGATGACCAACCTCAACTCTTGTTTGGGCCAGAGGTCGATGGCAAACCATAGGAAGGAGGGGTCCCTCTTTTTTATGTCAGTTTAAATGTTCATGACAAAATACGTCATAATTCCATGTTAGATTCGAGTGCATCACATAGCCTTATGCCCCAGGCTATCATGGAGAAATTTGGCCTCGAAATCATTAGACCTTATAGAGATTTATACTCTTTTTATTCTAGAAAAGTGAAGTTCCTAGATTTGATCAAATATTTTTGTGTCACTCTACCTCAAATACCTACAAAGAGTTTAGTGATGGATATTTTTGTGGCTAACATTCCCCAAAAATACAGAATTATTTTATCCACTCATGGGGAGAAAAATTTCAAGGTAATCTGCAACTAGACATGACATATGCTACCATTCTGGTGTTTGGTAAATCGAGAAAACTTTATACAGAAACGCTAATGAAGTACATGGTAAGTAGCCAAGAGAAGCCTCACATTTACCCTCCATACTATGTCCACACATACCTTGCCTCTTTTATTCTGTACAACAATGGACTCACTGATTCACATATTTCCTAGATAGAAAATGATCCCATAGAAAACACTAGCAGTCAAACACAAACAGAACAACCAGATGCAACCAATGAACCTCTTTGGAACATGAGCTTCGATGGCTCATGTGGTCAAGCAGGCTCGGGGGTAGGCATCTGGGTGTATAAAATAGGAAAAAATAGCGCACGGGGTCATTCATACAAATTAAATTTCCAGTGCACAAACAACATTGTGGAATATGAAGCCTTTCTTTTGGGATTACGAATGTTGAAAAAATTAGGAGCAAAAAAAATATCTATACATGGTGATTCCGAGCTAGTCATAAAACAAGTTAAAGGACTGTATGCAGCCAAACACCCTAGAATGAGATATTATAGAAATGTTGTCCTTGATCTCTTAAGAACCTTTGAAGAATATAATTTGGCAGTAATTCCTAGAAACCCGAACGTCTTAGAAAATGGCCTAGATTTTTCAGCAAGTACCTGTAAGTTGCCTCATACAAACAAACAACATAAAATTGAGGTCAAACATTGTCCTTCTATGCCCGATAACATGAGTTACTGGCAAATTTTTGGCAGTGATAAAAAAATTGAAAGCTTCCTACAATTTAAAGATGAATTTGAGTACAGTAATGTGGATATGGATTGTGAGGAGGATAGCCTTACTGGAGAACAATGTACAGACGAAAAACAAGTTGATTTTCTAGAAAACATTTTTTTAGATGTAAATACCAATGTAAATATTCCATCTAACAACACTGTAAATAATTACAATAATTAGAAAGACCTAGAAAAAGAGGAATTTGAAATACTCCAACTCAAAGACAATAATCTCCCTAGAGGGCTGGCCCCTTTAGAAGAATTATTTGACTTTAATGATGTGGCAAAAAAACATAAAATAGAGCCAACTGAAACAAAAATTAAGGAATGTCATATAGGAATGGAACAGAACCCGAAAATCATCAAACAGTCTAAATATCTGCCTACTATTACAAAGAAAAAATATTTAGCCTTGTTCAAAGAATTCTTTGATGTGTTTGCATGGAGCTATGAGGATTTGAAGTGATATGATACCAACATCATTCAACATAATATTCCAGTAAAAGAAAATAAAAAACCATTCAAACATAAATTGCGAAGAATAAATCCTATTTTAATGGATTTAGCTAAGAAAGAGCTTAAAAATATGTATGAAGCAAAGATCATAGTACCACTTAGATACTCCAAATGGGTTTCCAATATTGTCCCAACGAGAAAGAAAATAGACGAAATTAGACTCTGCATTGACTTTAGAAACCTTAATAAGGTGTCTCTTAAGGATAAATACCCTTTAGCTAAGATGTATCACATATGAAAAAGGGTAGTGGGTTCCAGTAGGATATATTTGTTAGATGGTTTCTCTGGTTACAATCAAATGTTAGTACACCCTGATGACCAAGATAAGACAACTTTTACAACTCCTTGGGGGAATTTCATGTATATGAAGATGCCCTTTGGATTAATTAATGTTGGAGCTACCTTTCAAAGGGCCATGGACATTGCATTTGTTGATGACATCGACCAATTTATTGTGAATTATCTAGATGACATCACCATGATTTCTAAAACCGATGAAGAACATTTAGCACACTTGAGAGGAGATTTTGAAAAATGCATAAAATTTAGAATTTCCCTGAATCCTAAGAAGATATTATTTGGTTTAGAAGAAGGAAAAATATTAGGTCGTATTATCTCTAAGGATGGAATCAGAATTGACCCTAGCATAACTGAAGGGATGTTGAAAATTAGCCATCCCAAGAATCTAAAGGAACTCCAATCCTTCATTGGTAAAATCAACTTCCTAATGATATTTATACCCAACTTAGCAAAAATTTTAAGGAACATCACTAATATGCTCAAGAAGGGATCATAAATAAAATGGACCATAGAAGCAAAATAGTCTTTTGATTTGGTCAAGCTAGCATTGACAAAATACATAGAACTAATTAGTCTGAATTTCACTAAAGATTTGATGATTTTTATTTTTCCTTTGAACATACTATTGCTAATGTTTTATTACAAAAACAAAGTGAAGGATAGGAGAAGCCCATAGATTTCTTTAGCAAGGAATTAAGATATGCATCTTTTAAATATAATATCATGGAAAATAGGCTTTTTCTTTGGTTAAATCATTGAAAAAATTTAGAGTCTATATTTTTCATTCACATATCATTTCTTATGTTCCAAATGCAGTGGTCAAAGACATCTTAACAAAAAATGGCCCTAATGGAAAAAGAGGGAAATGGATTACAGTGATCCTAGAGTACGATTTGGAAATTTTTAGTCATTAGTATTTTTCACTATATTTAGATGACAACAGGATGTTTATAGATTTCTGAAAACAATATTCCTTAAACATCTTGAGTTTCAGAAATCTCACTGCCTTCATGATCCTTATAGAAAAAATTTCTCTATTCTATCACTTTTCCATTTCATGGTCAGCCTGTTGCTCCTAAAGACTCATTATGGACTTATGCCTCCCATTTTCATCCTCCCTCCCTGCCCATAACCTCATTGCCCCATTTTTCCCTTGTCAATAGACTCCATCCTCCATCTAGGGTTTCCTAGTGATGACTCATTCTAATGTCCCTTTGGGCATAATTAGCTGTAACAATACTCTTTTTTCACTTGAAGATCTCCAAGTCAAATTTCAATCAAGATCAGGTCAAAGAACACTCTCTTTAGGTCATTAGGGTTTTACATGTTTTAAGGTCATCATTGGATGTTTCAGGCACTCCTTTTCCTTTGTAGAATCTGGCTCATATGTAATATAATGTCAAGACATGGTTATTCAAGAAGGACCTAAAATCTCCAAATAAGTTTGTCTAATCAGTTCAGAGTTTGCAAATGAGAAAAAGGGAAATAGTTCAGAACTTCTGCAAGAGTGTTGAAAGATTTATCAATAGAAAGTACTGATGAGGTAGACTATCTACTCCTAAATGAATACAACTTACATCAAAGGAAAGGGGAACACATTGGTCTTGTAGAGAACTATGGTTTTGAACTTGATGGTCTAGTTGAGTGCCAAAACAGTGATCACTTGCAGAAAATGACATGGAGGAGGCACAGAAGACCAAACATGAATAAAGTCTATCAGAAAATATTGAAGAAATATGAGAAAAAATTGAGATGAACTGGATAGAAATGAATGAACTTTAAAGGGCTATATAGAACTTAGAATACAACACTGATGATTTCTATAAAAGAGCTGCAGACACCTAGGGTTTTCAAGAAAGTGGTTAGAGAAGGTGAAAGAATGAGTTGAACTCCATGGTGGAAGAAAAAGAGGATTTTGAAGGTGCTACTTTGTGTTCGAATTCCAGAGGTGTCAAAATGAACATGTCATCCCTAAATGCTTAAAGGAAAATTCAACTTCATGACTTTATCAACCTACAAGGAAAAAAAGTGTAAAAGGGTTAGTGAGAAAGGAAAAAAGACTTTAAACATTAGAAAGTGGGTTTTCAAATTAAATCAAAGTTCCATTTGTCTATAAAGCCCATCTAACACTCCAAGAGAATCATTGTTGCATTTCAAAATATTAAGAGCACTCAAATTTGGCCAAATTTACTCAGTGCTGCGCATTTAGCTTGGTGCTACATTCCTGGGATTGAGCGCTGCGCCCTTGGAATTTATCCTCCACGCAATTTCTGAAGGCGTTGCGCACCTGGGAGGTGGCGTTGTGTGCCTAGAGGAGCATTGTGATCTTGCTCGAACATACCCAGTGAAGAAAACCTTGGCGCTACGCACTCAGAACCGACACTATGCCCTCAGCCTTGGCGTTGTGCCCTCAGCACTGGCGTTGCGTGCTTGGACAGAGAGGGTTTCTCTCTATTCTAACCACTCAAATCACTCCAAGTTGCTTCCAAACTCTTGCTAAAGGTCCTCCAAGCAAAGCTTAAGGGGTAAGTACCTACCATAGCCCTATTTTTAAAGCTATTTGATGATTCTTAAATGAATGGAATGAAACCCTAACCAAAACCTAAGCTACAAACTTGAAATCACTGTTTTTTCAGTACTTCATCTTCCTATAAATAGTATCATTCAAAACAAAGGGTTATTATAGTGCTCAAGGTTTGTAATTCATCTAATATTTCCCCTACACCCATTCCCTTCATTCACTCATTCCCTTCACTTGCAAAGCTTCCATTTCATAACCCTCCCTTCGTCTCATTTTCACATCAGCCCTAGGGTTTTCAAAAATAGAGTTTTCAACATGTCTGAGGGAGAGGAAAGTGGTAGTGGTGGTTAGGCCCAAATTCCAAGGAGGCATGATCACAAGGGAGGGAAGATAAACATATTTGAACCCCTCAATACAAGGGAACTCATGGCATCTGCCCTTACTATTTCATGCTTCAAACATGTAGGCTACTTTGAATTTTGTGAGAAGGTGTAGCAAGTATAAAACCACCCTAAGCTAACAAGAATTTTCATTATCAATTTGCATGACAAACAAGTTAATCTAGCTGGGGTTACCCTTGAGTTGTCTACAGATGCCATTGCAAAATGATACAATAATACCAAGTGTGGGTGATGTTATCACCAAAATCATACCTGATTCGTTGTTGATTAGACAACTTCAGTGTAACTATTTCAAACCAATATTTTGGTTGAGGCTTAGCCTCCTCAACCTGAGAGGGCTCTCTCAAGGGTTTATGATTTTTGATAAATATGTAGATGGCTAAATATATATGGGATAAAAATAGATAAATGATATAAACTGGTTGTAAATCACATTAGCAAGTATACATTGGGCTTATGGAGTCATAATAGTTTTAGCAAAACCAAAATAATCTACCTAGCATGGAAGTCAAGGCATATCAGAGTTCAAGTCAAGGAATAAACATGTAGAACAGTGAAACACATAGTCAGTTTGTATATGAAGGAAGTAAGAGCATCATTGATGAATTCTGAGTAACAAAAGCAAACACCACTGTAATATAATATTGAAAAGATGCCATCAGAACAAGAACAAACACAAACTCCTTATGAATCTTTGTAATGTTCCAAATTTTATGGAACATTAAATTTTGTTAAGAAGATGAATAAAATTGGTAGGGGACCCATTATTTACATGATTAGAGAATAAAAATCCTCTAAGAATGAAAGAGGATCATGTTGGAGCTGGATTTCACACCTCCATGTGTGAAAGGAGGTTTTTGCATAAAGGTTTGGCCATAGTTGACCAAGTCAAATTGCGTTGGCATGAGTTGGAAAGCACTATGTGGGAAAACGTAGGAGAGAAGATTCTAGAGGGAGGAAACCATAATTAGAAGTAGGGCCCATGGAGGGAAGGCTCACTTGTTTAAAATAGAATCAAGGCAGCCATTGAGATTATCATTGATCATTTTACATTCAAGTCTTGGAGACTTGTTGCTGCCTCCTGCTGTTCAGCAGAGCTGCAATGCCTTCGGGCACGAGGGAGTCCTATTGAGGATTTCCTCTCCTTCTTGAGTAGTGTTGAGCCTCAAAATTGTGCTTTATTTCACCTCATTTTACCTCATTTTCCTTTGTCCATTGCCATCCTAGACCCAGTTGATCAATGAATATAGTTAAAATTACTTCTAGAATGATTTACATGACTGACTTGCTAAATTTTGTGATTTTTTCCATTGTAAAGCATTTTGACCGGAACTAGCTGCAGAATGCAGACATTCCGTAGCTAACCGGCGATTCTGCAGCTGCCTTCATGTTTGAGTATGTTCCAAGTGGCCTCTTGAGAAAAACCGCATATGGGCATGATCCACGTCATGTCTACATGGTTCGTTGCTCATCATGGAGGAAGAAACGAATTCTGGGTATGGTTTTGAATGTGGGAACACATTTAGGAAGGAAGACTTCTATTAGGACTGTCTCAGTCCAGATGTCTTTTCCTCTTCACGCAGCCACTTCAAAGAGTCCTAACGTGATTCCGATAAGGAAAGACAGTGTTCCTGAATTGTTGCAAATATTGTTATGTGCATTTGCTTTATAAACACTTGGGAGACCGAGAGCTATGTTAGAGATTTTATGTTAGATTTGATGCTAGATTTTGTTTAGACTCTGTGCTACATTCCTGAAGACGCAAAGTGTTATGTTCAAACTATTTCATCTTTAATGGATCAGACCGTGTTGTTTTGAAAGCGTGATTTAATTTGGAGTTGAATTCCGTCAGGTGGTAGAGGGCCCCTGCCTCTTGCATGGATTTATTTTGCGTAAATTAGATAAGTCTTCTAGCTGCCTTTACGTTTTGAATTTGAATTAATAGTTGTTTTTAATTAGCTACTGTAGTTGTACTCATTCTAACTCTTCCACAAGAAGAAGCTCTTCCAAAAGACTATAATGATGAATGGGAAATGACTATAGTATTGTAGGATTAGGAGTTGAATTTATAGTTGTTTTTAATTAGCTACTGTAGTTATATTCATTCTAACTCTTCCACAAGAAGAAATTCTTCCAAAAGATTATAATGATGAATGAAAATGGCTATAGTACTGTAGGATTTAGTTATAATTTTTGTTGTTCACTATCACAGTTATACTTGTTCTAATCACTCTTCTACAAGAAGAAACTCTTCCAAGAAATTCTTAAGAATTTCAAGACATGACCGTGATAATGAATGATTTAGTTGTGTGTTTTCACTAAGTATCATCTCTGTTCTTTCTCTTAAACGCTTGCCCAAAACATCATAATGACGAGTAGGATATGAATATGATATCTTAGTTTTTCATTGCTTTCAGTACTTTTTGCTTGCATTTGCATTCAATTACACAGTCAGAATTGTTCTAATACCTCTTCCAAAAGAAGGAACTCTTCCAAAATATCACTAATGATGGACAAACAGATTGTGTAACTTCATAGAATAATGCATGATAGTATAGTTAGGATGCTCCGGAGTTTAATTGCACTTAACTCATGTTCAGTTACTTTGTTTTGAGTTTGATGATGACTTGTAGTTCAGCATTGTTCTAGATTAGTGGCATCTTAAGTTCATTTTTAGATTAACTCATTGCACTTGCACTTCCCATTCAGATTGTCATCCACTACACAATAGATTAATTCAGTTGTTAAAATTAACAAGACAACCTTCATTATTCACAAACATCTTCTTGTTCTAAAATCTACAAATGATCCATAACCATATGAACAGAAGACAACATCACTATAAGGCCTGAAGTATCTCTGCAATTTCCTTATCATTTCATAAACAGAGTCCTCCCTCAAAATCCTACTTTGAAAAGAAATCAATAAATTTTGAGTAAAGGTTTTGTGACATTCAATTGAATTTCAGAATAGAGATAGGAACTAGTTCTAGAATAGAAGATCTTATGATGATAACAATGTTTTCCTCTAAATATGTTTCAAATCTCTAATCAAGGACAAAGTGTTGCATCATTGTAGGTTAGTTGTTTAATTGATTAGTTAGAGGATTTGCATACTTAGTGATCATTTCTCAAGTTTAGTTTGTGTTTTGAATCATTTTCTTAAAAGTCATTATCAAGCTTTGCTTTTACTTTGTCATAGTTTATATTTGATTCTGCTTCAGTGTTTCCAATTGCATTTGCCATTTGTCATTCCATCAATTAGGCTTGACTCTGTTTTAATCGCCAGCTCCTTTCCATTAGCTTTCTAGGCATTTTCCCTTGTAAACATAAAACCACCAAAAAGACCAAAAACATCATAAATCATTACAAAAGACCAAAAACATCACAAAACACTACACACAACGCATTAGGAAATAAGTACCTAGGTAAATACAGTACACTTCACTTCAGCAGTTTACAAATCCTGGTTGACAATTAAATGAGCTCAGTTTAGGAGACTAGATTGAGACCAAACATTTTGGCGCCATTGCCGGGGAAGTGAAAACTAGGTAACCTTTCTTTCTTAGCATCCAAAAACAATTTTATGCGTAGGGAGAGAGATTCAAGGGGAAGATTTATAAGCAGCAGAGGTAGAAGTTTGATTTCTAGAACACCACTTGTTTCATCTAGATCCAGAGATAGTACACCTTCAACTCAAACCCATCTTCCATCCTCCCTTGATCCTGGACTTCTAGAAGATCTAAGCTCAACTATTCCATTAGAGAAACCTTCCACTTCATCCACTGAACCTGCCATAGAAGAAGATCTAAAGACTCCTAGTAGGGATCCAAACCTTTCCACTTCCACAGGGGACTCAACCATGGCAGAAGAAGGGGGAGGAGGAGTTTTTAATGGAGAAAACACACTATTTGGAGGTAGAGGTAGAGGTAGAGGAGAAGGAGGTAGAGGAGAAGGAGGTAGAGGTGCAAATGGAGGAAGAGGTAGAATAGGAAGCTCTTTTGGGTTCCCTATACTTGATGAAGAAACCAATACAACCATGAAAAACATTTCACCCTTTGTCCTTCCAAACTTCTATGGACTTAAAACTGAAGATCCTGAAACTTTCTTATTCGAATTTGAAGTGCTGTGTAGAACTTATGACTACCTACAAGATGCTCAAAAACTGAAATTATTTCCTTCAACGTTGAAGGGAGCAGCATTGAAGTGGTTTATGAGTCTAATCAGTAGTTCTATTAGAACATGGGAAGATATGAAACAAGCATTTCTAGAGAGATACTTGGATTATTGTATGCCAGTTAATCATAAGGAAGAAGTGTTCAAGATGTTACAAAAAGAAGATGAAAACTTAGAAGATTTGTTGGAAAGATTTAATTACAACATAAAAAGGGAAAAAATGGAAAACCTAGATCAAGACACCTTAAAAGCTCTTTTGTTGAAAAAAATTAGGGATGAATGGTTGGATATCCTTAACATGATGGGAAAAGGGGATATATCACAACTTACATTACCTGAAATATCTGAGTTATGTATCAACCTTTCCAGAGGGAAATCTAAAACTGTCAAAGGTCCAGGAGATCCTGCTCTTGCAAGGGCAAGTAAATCTGCTTCTGGGATAGTAAGTAGATCAGAAATAGGACACATGCTTGATGACTTTAAATATGATATCTTAGGGAGTCTTAGTGAAAAAATAGACACCCTTAAGATACAAAACAAGCAGAAGGCTGAATCTGATGCTTTGGCAATCTTTTGTCCCAAATGTAGAAAGAAACATGCCCTAAGAGAGTGTCCTTTGGATGTAAAAGTGATAGAAACCTGTGTCATTTGTTCTGAGAAACATGAGACCAAGAATTGTCCTTCTCTTCCTGGTCTCAAGGCTGTTTTTCAGGAAGAAACTCCTACAGATTCCACAGAGTCTCTTAATTTTGTATCTAGAAGACCTTGGCCGGGACCTCAGACACAAGGATTCCATGATCAAATGTATAATCAACCTCCACCTTGGAATTCTTGGCAGCAACCTTGGCCCCAATTTCAAAATCAATCTCAATCTTGGGCACAAGGAACACAAAGTCCCTATGGAAGATACTCTCCATACTATTAGTATCCACCATCATATCCACCATATCCACATTTTTATCCTCAAAATCCTCAACAAAATTTCCCTCAAAATCTTCAACAAAATTTTCAACAAAATCTTCAACAACATCATCAGAACCAACCACATCAAAATCAACCACTTCCATTACCATTCCCTCAAAAATCCAATCAATTGCCAGCTCAGCCCATACCAAACCCCAATAATAAGAACCCTCGGAATACATACATGATAGAAGGACAACAATTTCCAACTTATTTAATTACTCCTCTAGACCTTAGTGATGTTCAACTTAGGTCTGGAAGGATACTTGAGAAGAGGAAACCTTCTGTGATCATACAAGAACAAGATAATTCTGAGGAAGACTCTCTATGGGTGAATAAAAGTCTTGAGGAAGACACATCCTTTCAAGACCCACACATTGAAAAACTAAAACAAAAAGATCCAATAAATCCAACTCCTGTGTTAGAGCAACCATCCACATCTACTTATATACCTCCCTTTCCGGAAAGATTACAAATTGATAGAGGTGTAGAAAAACAGATCATGGTGCCTAATTATGATTTCTTAGATGAATTGAGAAATGTTTGCATTAAAATTCCATTATTGCAAGCCATCAAGGAAATCCCAATTTTAGCCAAAACAATAAAGGAGTTTAGTATGAAGACAACAAGAAAAAGAATAAGAGAAACCAAGAAAATTCAACTGGTAGGACAAATAGCAGACATTATGATGGGCAATATTACTATTCCAAAGTACCTTGACCCAGGAAATCCAGTTGTCAAAATTCACATCAACGGAATTGAAATTCAAAACACACTCATTGACTTAGGAGCAGCAATAAATATCATGAGTAGACAGATCATGGACAAATTGAAACTTCCTAATCTTCTCTTTACACCCACATTATTACAATTAGCAGATAGATCTGTGATCAGACCAAATGGGGTAATAGAAGACATTCCAGTGTCCCTAGACTCTTGGGAGTACCCTGTGGATTTCATGATCCTAACTCCCAAGAATAATCTAGGAGGCCATCCTGTTATACTAGGAAGACCTTGGTTGGCTACAGCTGATGCTTTTATTAGTTGTAGGTCTGGTGATATGTATATTTCTGATGGTAGTTAAACTAAGAGATTCACTTTATATCCTCCAGCTAGGACAATTACAGATCTAGATGACACTCAATGGATAGAGGATGAAGAATATTTACAACCACTCTTCACAATTTCAGAAATTAGTGAAGATAATCAAATTCTGAATACTCTAGAAAATTTTGAATCTTCTCCAGAGCACAAACAAGAATCATTTCAAGAGAGATCCAATATTGAGTTCTTGTCATCTAGACAGATGTCTCTTCATTCTATGGACAAATTTTGCAGTTCTACAAGTGAAATTTTTCCAGGAAAAACCTTGAACATAAACAAAAACCTGGAAAAATCTCAACAAGAAGAGCTAGTCAAAGTATTACAGAGACATTCTTCTGCATATGCATGGGAATACACTGACATGAAAGGGATAAGTCCCAAGACTTGTGCTCATCACATCTATATAGAGGCAAATTGCAAACCAATCAGACAACCTCAAAGACGGATGAATCCAAATCTTAGGGAAATTGTCAAGGAAGAATTACAAAAATTATTAAATGTTAATTTCATCTATCCTATTTCAGATAGTCAGTGGGTTTCTCCTTTGGTGATTGTGCCTAAGAAAAATGGAAAATGGAGGGTGTGTGTTGACTACCGAGAACTGAATAAAGCTACTCTTAAAGACCATTTTCCCTTACCTTTCATAGATGAAGTATTAGATACATTAGCAGGTAAAAAGTACTTTTCATTCCTGGATGGATTTAGTGGTTACAATCAAATCCAAGTAGCACTTGAAGACCAAGATAAAACCACATTTACTTGTCCTTAGGGTACCTATGCCTACCGAGTATTGCCATTTGGATTGTGCAATGCACCTGCAACATTCCAAAGGGCAGTATTAGGAATTTTTTCTGATCTGATACATGACTGTGTAGAGGTGTACATGGATGATTTCACAGTTTATGGGGATACATTTGAAGAGGCTTTAGAAAACTTGGAAAAAGTCTTAAAAAGATGTCAAGAAGCAAACCTTTCTCTTAGTCATGAAAAATGTTTTATGATGTTCAATGAAGGTATTGTTTTAGGGCACCACATTTCAGGGGATGGGATTAGAGTTGATGAGGCGAAAGTTGAAGTTATTTCTAACCTATCCATTCCAAGTTGTCAAAGAGATGTTAGAAGTTTTCTAGGATTTACAGGGTACTATCGGAGGTTTATAGAAAACTTCACAAAAATAGCATCTCCACTCTTCAAATTACTCACCAAAGATTGTGAATTTAAGTGGACTTCTGATTGCCAGTTAGCTTTTGAAACCCTGAAAACCAAAATTTCTGAAGCACCTATATTAAGGGGACCTAACTGGAAGTTACATTTTCATATCTCGACGAATGTGGACGATACGCTCTCGAATGATATTAGAGCGAGAAAGATTTAATTCCCTATGCCATCTATTATATCAGTAAAAATTTGACTCCTGCAGAGTTAAACTATACTGTAACTGAAAAAGAGTTTTTAGCTGTTGTTCATGCCATTAAAAAATTTAGACACTATATAACAGGCTATGAAACTTTTATTCACACTGATCATTCTGCCATTAGATACTTAATGAATAAATCAATCACTAATGGCAGAGTTATAAGATGGTTATTATTATTGCAAGAATTCAACATTACTATTCTAGATAGGCCTGGAAAACAAAACACTGTGGCTGATTTCCTGTCTAGAATCCAAAATATCAAAGATGACACTCCGGTTGAAGATCAATTTCCTGATGAATATCTTTTTGCAATCTCTACTCAAACTCCATGGTTCGCTGATATTGCCAATTATTTAGTTTCAGGAAAATTTCCTTCAATTATGAATGCAAGGGATAAAAGAAAAATCATTAATGATAGTGCAAATTATTCATGGGTCGCTAATGAGTTGTACAAGACAGGTCCAGATTTGATCATTAGAAGGTGTGTTCGTGAAGATGAGATGCCTGAGATTCTCAAGGCATGTCATGATGAACCTTGTGGCGGACACTTTGCAGATAAGAGGACAGCCTATAAGATTCTTAATTTAGGATATTATTGGCCATCCTTGTTCAAAGATGCTAAGGAGTATGTCAAAAGGTGTGACAGTTTCCAAAGGGTAGGGAAACCTTCTCCTTCAGGTGAGATGCCATTACAACCTCGGGTACACATTGAACCTTTTGAAAAATGGGCTTTGGATTTTGTAGGACCTATTAGTCCTCCATCAAGACAAAAGAAATATATATTAGTTTGCACTGATTATGTTACTAAATGGGTAGAAGCTAAACCATTACTTGTTGCTAATGAATCATCTGTAGTTAATTTTCTTTTTGAGGATATTTTTACTCGTTTTGGTGTCCCAAGGGAAATTGTTACATATCAAGTAGCTCAATTTACATCAAGGCTAGTGGAGCAAATAATGGAGAAGTATAAGATCAGACATAGAAAAACAACTCCTTATCATCCACAAGCAAATGGCCAAGTGGAATCTACCAATAAAGTCATTGAAGGAATCCTAACAAAGACTGTTCATCTACATAGAAGAGATTGGGTAGATAGGCTTCCTGAAGCCTTGTGGGCCTATAGAACTACATGTAGAAACACAACAGGCCATACTCCTTATGAGCTTGTTTATGGAAAGCAAGTTTTGTTTCCCATAGAGTTCCAAATTCAAACCTTCAAGATGGCAGTTCAGCTAGGACTTGATCTAACGGAGGCACAAAAGCATAGACTAGAGCAAATTAATAAATTGGATGAGATCAGACAAGATACAGTTCAGAAAACAAGTCTAGTCCAACAGCAAAGGGCTAGATGGCATGACAATTACATCAAAGAGAAGAAATTCAAAGAGGGTGACTGGGCTCTCTTGTTTGATTCAAAATTCAAGGATTTTCAAGGGAAATTTCAGACACATTGGCTTGGGCCATATGAAATTGTTCGAATTTTTTATAATGGGGCAGTAAAAATCAGAACTATAGATGAAGAAGAGGTCACTTTTCTTGTGAATGGTCATAGACTGAAGCTATACCACAAGCCACTCTCAAGAGAAGAGTTTGTCAAGAAGTTTCAAGAAAGCAATGATGTGAATTTAATGAAGAAGAGTCTCTCTTCTTCATCAACTTGATTAAATTTTCTGAAGCATTTCTCTTTTGAAAAAAATAAAAATAAAAAAAAATAAAATAAATAAAAATAAATAAATAAAGGTATAAACATGAAAACCAATCATTGATTGGCATGTTTATACAGAAAAGATAGGGTGAAAATCAGAGTCTCTCTGACACTCTAACTTTTCCCATTTTTGTTTTTACAAGCAGCTGTTACAAAAATCATAAGTTCAGATCCATAGTGCTTATGATCCATTTCATTTCACTCCATTCACTTGTCCATCCATACTCCATTTCATTCCATCATTCACATTTCACTCCATTCCATATTTCATTCATCTCATTCCATCTTCCATCCATCTCATTTTCATGTCAAAATACAAAATTTGATGTCTTGCTGTAAGTGAATAAAACATGTCATGAATTGCAGTACAGTTCTTATGTTCTTTCACTCCATTTCATGAACTGAATCCATTCCATTTCATCATCCACTTCATACATATCATAATCCATCATCCATCTTCATTCATACCATATAACATTTCACCCATATTCCAAAAATACTCCATTTTTATGATTAAAATGCTCTACAGGAACATTCTGCAGCTCAGTAGACATTCTGCAGCTGATCAGCCTTTCTGCATCCAGACAGTCTTTCCGCAGCTACAAACCCTGAAGGCATCAATCAGCAGACATTAGAATTGCAACAAAATGACCCAGTGTATCCATGAATCAAAAGCATCAAGAATATTATGAAGACTCTTCCAAAGGTGAGCAGAGAAGACAAAGATTACAAAAAATCAAAATGAAGGCAGAGGTAAGAAGTTTTAATTATAATGGAATTTCATTAAAGTTTAGCATAGATTAGTTATGGATTGTTCGAAAAGGTTGTTTTAATTATTTTTATTGATCAAAACCAATAAACCCTCCACAGACTTTGGATTAAAATCTTCCATTTCAAATTTCATATCCGATATCATTTAAGCGGTTAAAATGGTCGAGGTATTTGAATTCTTCACGTCTCTTAACCAAATCATTCAATGATGATTCCCTCTGCCATCGTAAAAATCTCCGCCGTCTCTTCAATCATTAATTCATTCCTTCCACCTCACTCCACTACTTCATTCCGTGACCACTGCCATCACTCCATTCTGTAGCTGGCATTTCATTCTGAAGACAGAGATATTCTTATCACCGAGAGCAGAGCCAAAGGATATCAGTTTGAATATCATTGAGCATTGTAAACTCAGAGCAGAGCAAAAGGGCAAATTCAAAGGTATAGCAGCGTGAGAATTTGAAGTCATTTGATTTTGTGGGCAGACAAAATATCACTGTGGGCAGAGTTTGAGCATTTTCACTATAAACACAGAAGTGTAGCAGTGTGGAGTTTGAAGTCTTTTGTCACTAGGAGACAGAAGTGTTGCAGTGTTGAATTCGAAACCATTTGCTACCAAGAGCCAGAGGTATTGCAGTGAAGAAGCTGAAGCCAGTTGTCACTATCAAACAGAGACATATCAATCCAAAGTTCAATTGTCAACAGAGGCATATCAGCCCGAAGTTTTGAAGCTATTGCCACTATAAATCAGAGGTATGTCATTCCAAAGTTTGAAACCATTTCCATTCAGAACTTGAAGCCATTTCAATTCGAAGGTGAAAGTCATTGTTTTTGTGGGTAGAAGAGTGTAAATTTGAATATTGAAGAAGCAATCATGGGTTTCATTGTAAGAACTGAACCAGTGGGTTCAAAATATTTAGAAGGCTACCCTCAATGCAAATAAATGTTACAACAAATAGGATGGCTTCAATTTTTGGAGAAATTTAATGGCTTCCACAAGGAAGTCACTAAAACATTTGCAAGATCATTTCAAGGAACCGAAGTTGAGGTGGGTGATGTAAAATTTACTGTCACTGAAGTTTTCATTACAGAGGCTACGGGATTGCTCAGAACTGGAGAGAGATGGTTCAAAAATAGAGAATTCCACAATGAATCCTGGAAACAAATTTTAAAATCACCAGGTATGGATGTTACTATATTCAAGAAAGGAATTCCCAGTTCTGCATTGAAAAATAAATGGAGAAACATACTACTTCCTCTGTAAAAATTTATTACATGTGAGGGTAGATATGGAACATTTTATGTCTACCACATTAGGCTGATAATGCATTTTCTGGGGGAAGACTTAAACCTACCATATTTCTTGCTTCAAAGTCTGAAGAAGATGGCTTCCTGTGTTCAGAGAAGAGTTCAATTTTTAGAGACAACCCTATATCATCATGGTTTGGTCAAAATTTTGATTGAACATCATCTAGCTAAAACAAATGATACATGGGACGATTTCTTGATAAGAAATCATTTTTAAGAGCCAAAAGAACCCTCACCAGAACCACAGCCTACAAGGAGAAGTAGGAAATGGAGGGCCTCAAAAGTTGAAATTGACAAACCAGTCCAAGAGAGCAGTGAGGAAATCATTTTAGAAAAGTTGACTCAAATCAAGAGGCAACTTAAGGAAGAAAAGGTAATCATGAAATCTACCATGGAGAAAGGAGAAGGATCTTCTCAGCCTAGAAGAAGCCACAGACTAAAGGGGAAACTGAAGAAAACACTAATCAAACAAACAGGGGTAATCAATATAGAAGATGAAGAAACATCCATTGAAGAGGATGTTGAAGAGGATTTTTATGAAGGAACCCCTGAAGTTGACCCTGCTCAACAGGAAATTTATGACTATGTGGAAACTTTGGAGAGGAGAGCTTCATAAAGCAGAGAGAGAACCCCCAGTCCTCCACTGTCTGAAATAGATATATTAAGGAGGGATAGGTATGAGTTGGAATTACTGAATAGACACATCAAAAATGAGAATGAAATTCTCAAGGATCAAGTCAAGCTCAAAACTGATATGAACTCAACCTTATCCCTGCATATAGACAAAGTGGAGAAGACCAACCTAAGGTTCAAACTTGTTATCAGAAAACCCAGAAGATCTCTAGCTTCCAGACAAAGGAGAAGGAGAGGATTAGATGTCCTTGCAGAAGCCTCTGAGTTCATAGGATAATTTGCATGAGGACATGCAAAGAGACAGCAGTGGGGGTATGTTGAGCCTCAAAATTGTGCTTTCTTTCACCTCATTTTTACCTCATTTTCCTTTGTCCATTGTCATCCTAGACCCAATTGATCAATGAATATAGTTAAAATTACTTCTAGAATGATTTACATGACTGACTTGTTAAATTTTGTGATTTTTGCCATTGTAAAGCATTTTGACCGGAACTAGCTGCAGAATGCAGACATTCCGTAGCTAACCGGCGATTCTGCAGCTGCCTTCACGTTTGAGTATGTTCCAGGTGGCCTCTTGAGAAAAATCGCATATGGGCATGATCCACGTCATGTCTACATGGTTCGTTGCTCATCATGGAGGAAGAAACGAATTCTGGGTATGGTTTTGAACGTGGGAACACATTTAGGAAGGAAGACTTCTATTAGGACTGTCTCAGTCCAGATGTCTTTTCCTCTTCACGCAGCCACTTCAAAGAGTCCTAACATGATTCCGATAAGGAAAGACAGTGTTCCTGAATTGTTGCAAGTTTTGTTATATGCATTTGCTTTATAAACACTTGGGAAACCGAGAGCTATGTTAGAGATTTTATGTTAGATTTGATGCTAGATTTTGTTTAGACTCTGTGCTACATTTCTGAAGACGCGGAGTGTTATGTTCAAACTATTTCATCTTTAATGGAGCAGACAATGTTATTGTGAAGGTGTTGATTGAATTTGGAGTTGAATTCCGTCAGGTGGTAGAGGGCCCCTGCCTCTTGCACGGATTTATTTTGCGTAAATTAGATAAGTTTTCTAGCTGCCTTTACGTTTTGAATTTGAATTAATAGTTGTTTTAATTAGCTACTGTAGTTATACTCATTCTAACTCTTCCACAAGAAGAAGCTCTTCCAAAAGACTATAATGATGAATGGGAAATGACTATAGTATTGTAGGATTAGGAGTTGAATTCATAGTTGTTTTTAATTAGCTACTGTAGTTATATTCATTCTAACTCTTCCACAAGAAGAAATTCTTCCAAAAGATTATAATGATGAATGATGAATGGCTATAGTATTGTAGGATTTAATTGTAGTTTTTGTTGTTCACTATCACACTTACACTTGTTCTAACCACTCTTCCACAAGAAGAAACTCTTCCAAGAAATTCTTAAGAAGTTCAAGACATGACCGTGATAATGAATGATTTAGTTGTGTGTTTTCACTAAGTATCATCTCTGTTCTTGCTCTTAAACGCTTGCCCAAAACATCATAATGACGAGTAGGATATGAATATGATATCTTAGTTTTTCATTGCTTTCATTCCTTTTTTCTTGCATTTGCATTCAATTACACAGTCAGAATTGTTCTAATACCTCTTCCAAAAGAAGGAACTCTTCCAAAATATCACTAATGATGGACAAATAGATTGTGTAACTTCATAGAATAATGCATGATAGAATAGTTAGGATACTCCGGAGTTTAATTGCACTTAACTCATGTTCAGTTACTTTGTTTTGAGTTTGATGATGACTTGTAGTTCAGCATTGTTCTAGATTAGTGGCATCTTAAGTTCATTTTTAGATTAACTCATTGCACTTGCATTTCCCATTCAAATTGTCATCCACTGCACAATATATTACTTCAGTTGTTAAAATTAACAAGACAGCCTTCATTATTCATAAACATCTTCTTGTTCTAAAATCTACAAATGATCCATAACCATATGAACATAAGACAACATCACTATAAGGCCTGAAGTATCTCTGCAATTTCCTTATCATTTCATAAACATAGTCCTCCCTCAAAAGCCTACTTTGAAAAGAAATCAATAACTTTTGAGTAAAGGTTTTGTGACATTCAATTGAATTGCAGAATAGAGATAGGAACTAGTTCTAGAATAGAAGATCTTATGATGATAACAATGTTTTCCTCTAAATATGTTTCAAATCTCTAATCAAGGACAAAATGTTGCATCATTATAAGTTAGTTGTTTAATTGATTAGTTAGAGGATTTGCATACTTAGTGATCATTTCTCAAGTTTAATTTGTGTTTTGAATCATTTGCTTAAAAGTCATTATCAAGCTTTGCTTTTACTTTGTCATAGTTTAGATTTGATTCTACTTCAGTGTTTCCAATTGCATTTGCCATTTGACATTCCATCAATTAGGCTTAACTCTGTTTTGATCGCCAGCTCCTTTCCATTAGCTTTCTAGGCATTTTCCTTGTAAACATAAAACCACCAAAAGATCAAAAACATCATAAATCATCATAAAAGACCAAAAACATCACAAAACACTACACACAACGCATTAGGAAACAAGCACCTAGGTACATACAGTACACTTCACTTCAGCAGTTTACAAATCCTGGTTGACAATTAAATGAGCTCAGTTTAGGAGACTAGATTGAGACCAAACAAGTAGCTCATGAAGGATTGCACTCCATTATCCATATTCAGGAATTCAAACCATATCTTCATCCATCTACATCAGCACAGTTTCTGCAGCAGATATTGTGCAGTGTTACTGGGTGTTGCTGGGGAGGTTTACACACACCATCCAGAGCTTGTTTTTCAGTGGAGAGAGGTTATATTCATTGGGAGATCAGAAAAGATGGTTCTTGAGCATATCCCACCATATTTTTCATCAGGCCAACCACTTTCCATCAGAGGCAGCGTAGTCCCTCTCTTAGACAGCGTTCTCATTGGTGATTATTGGCTGTGAGGGATTGACATTCATTTGGAGGAGAAGTCTTGGGTGAAAGGATCAAACTTTCACTTCAAATTTATATTGGAGGAGGATTCTTCAGCTGTTGCAAACATTTCAGCCTTCTCCATCCATTTCCAGCTCTTGAGTTGCAGCAGCTACTGCAACTCCGACATTTTTGTATTATAGTGTTTCTGCATAGATTTCAGCCAATCCTTTTAGAGGATTGATGTATTTTATTTTCAGGGGTTGAGATCATGCTCCCCCACTTTTTTTGAGCCTCATATTGTTATATCCTTGTATTATTATATTTTATGGAACAATACCTCTATAAACTGTGTATTCATTGCCTAGGGCTTTCTTTATGCAACAACATTTCTCATGTTTCCTTGTACAGCTTTCTTGAGGCTTGTTGTGCCTTTCTTGAGTGATCATTTCCTCAAGATGATGTATATTTTATGCTACCATGTCTTAATATGATGGCCATTGTATTCTCCTGCATTTCATGTGTATATGATTCACTATTATTTTCCATTTGATGTATTTGTTATTTCTATAGCTGCAATGTTGGGGTTATATTAAGAGATTCCCAATCTTGTTGTGTTTCCCTCTTGGGGATATTGTCCCTTAACAATCACTCTATAGACAGAGTCTGCTAGTGGGCCAGGTAGCCTCTAGAGCTCATCCTTTGTTTAAAGGTGACAAATCCAGTAAATGCCCCTGCATTCTATCTCTGGAATAGATTTTCCTTGTCATTTGACAATGTTTCTGAAAAAGAAGCATTACAATCTTGAGTTGTCTAAGTACAAATTCTATATTAGGCTAAAAACAGTCACTTACATAAAATGGAGTCTTTTTGCTAATGAATGTCCAAAACTTTATATTTTTACTCCTTGATCTTTTATAGATCATTTGCATCATAAGATAAGCTTATCTACAACTAGATACATCAAATTCCTATGCTTTGACACCTATACTAACCATAAAACATGGTATTTATTACAAACATAGCTGTAAAACTGATATAGAGTCCTATTACAAATAGAATTAGAACTATTTTGATTCCACTCAAAAAAAATTTATCTAAAATTAATTACATCATTTTCCACCTATCTTTCCATTAAGTCGAATCCTGATGATGAGCTCCAACCTGTTATGACCATAATGCTGATGATGTTGACCTCCTGCAATTTAGGAAATTGATCCCCTATTTTTAGGCTTAGGATTCTTTTAAGTTTCTTGAGATATTTTGACCACTTCTAACCCATAACTTCGAAGCTAATTGATGTCGGGAACATGATTATCATATGTCTCAGGTCATCCCTTCATGACAGCTGTGCAAAACCACTTTTAATTTCTCAGAATAGTGAAAACAGACTTGCGCTACAAAAGCAACACAGTTTCATAGCGCAGTATTTTTACCGATTTTCCTTAAAAATTTAACTTCCTTTCCTTTCGGGTTGCTTTGATACTCACTTGACATAGCTTCCTTAGAAATTTCAAGTCAAAATGCATGGTTTTCCCTCCAAAATTTCATAAGGAAAAGTGTGAAAAAGTTGCTACAGCAGTTTCGTAGTGCTTTTCGTAGCACATTTTAATTTATAAATTTATCCCACCTCGTAATAAATTTGAAGAAACTGAGAGAGGGTTTTGTAGTTAGGTATTTTAGGAAGAAAAACCTCTTTCATGTTTCCCAAATTCGTTTTCAGTGGCTTAGAAACCGTTTTGAAAGTTGACTTTGGAAAACCAAAAAACAAATTTTTTTTTTGCTTCATGACTTTCAGCAGTTTCGTAGCACTTTCTGCCTTTTTTACACTGTAGGCGCTACGAAACTGCTATGTAAGTATTTTAACCAGTTTTTCTTCAAAATTTGAAACAAAAATATGCTATAACTTTATAAAATCACTGGCCTCATCAAAACCATCAGCTATATGAACTAAAAACATAACCTTCACAAAATTTGATCCTCTTTTTCCATTTTGAGTTTGCTTTGAATTTGTCATTTTGTACCTCTGTTGTTTAGTTCATCTTGAGACTAATTTAATTGTAGCTTCAAATCCTCCACTTGGCCTCTTAGCTCTCAATTACTGGCTCTCAAATGGGTGTTGATCACTCTAACAAAATTTTCTTCTTTAATGGCTAGAACTGTCCATGTAAAGAATTGTTGTGCACTGCTTGGGATCTCTGATCTAGCAACTGTTTGACCTTACCAAAAAACCTTCATCCTCTTGAATTTTGTCTTTTCAATACTATGCTTTCTGGCCCTCTTTCTCATCATTTCCATCTCTTGATTTTCTAGCTTCAGCCTTTCTTCCAGCAGTTGACACTCTAACATGTGTTCCTTTCCCTTCATTATATTGCGGGCTACATGCTCTATTGCTAGTGATGAGAGTTCAAATACCTCTTTAGGTACTTTGACTGTTTCAGTAGCTTCTTGGACCTCCTTAATATGTTCTTTGAGCTTTTTATTATGCCTATTCAAAGGCTTCCTAACTTGAAAGACAAAGGTTGCATTCTCACCTTCAAATTCCAATTTATTTGCTGATTTCACTTTTTTCTGTTTGTGTTCATCAGTTCTAATAAAATCAGCTTGCACAATAGGTGAATCTTCTATATCAATTGCATGTAAGATGTCATCTAAGTTTCCTTTCATCACTAAGTTGTCATCTGAACTTGAAACCACTGTTTTTCCTTTTGATACTGCTGCTTGGCTTCTTGTTACTCTCTAGATTTCCTGCTTGCTGGCCACTTGTTTCTGTTTTGCCTCTTTGACACTTTCTAACCTCTACCATGCTTCTTGGAAAAACCTGTTAGCTTCTCTAGAATCCGTAAAATAGCCTCGCTTGATTAAGATATGAAACAACCTCGCTTGATTAAATGAACAACCTCGCTTGAGAATGATGAAGGTTGCCTTTGCATAGAACAACCAGAGACTTCTCTTAACTGCTTCAAAGCTCAGACAGTTGTGTGAAGGTAAATGAATCAAAGATGACTCAATTAGGAAAAAAATCGAATTTGAGATGTCACCTCATGACTAAATGATGCTTCATTGATATCCTATCATGACTATGATGACTGTAGGACATGTAAGTACATTGAATCTGGTAACAAACTGACTCATCATACCCCTATCCTGTCATTTCCCAACTGAATCTAACAAATTTTGGCTTATTTGACATGACAGATAAGAAATCGTGCTTTCGTAGTGCTCACAATGTAATTTTGCAGTTTGTGCTACGAAAGTAGTAGCGCTTTCATAGCACATTTCCTCTTTTTTGAACTAGTGGCGCTACGAAATAGTGGATTCCTGGCTAATTGCAGAAATTTAGCCCAAAACTTAATTAAATGACCCTTAAATGGAAAATGTGAGTATTTGATCATGGAATGGACTTCTAAAGACTTTATTTGAGTTCAATGATGACCTTTAAACTCATAAAAACTCTAACCTACCCTTAACCAAAACCTAAAATGACTTTCAAATCTAATTTGAGGCCATGATCAAAAACAGAGTTGACACAATGATGTTTTGAAATTTTTTGGGTGATAACAGGTGAGAATTGGTTCAAGAAGGAAAACCTAGACATGGGTTACTTTGAAACCTACCTAAAGCCTAGGTATAAATATCACCACAAGTCCGTCTTCCCATTTTCTCATCTTCTTGATAGATATGCACCTATGATGAGGATAATTATGAAGTATTTCACATTTGAGGGAAGATTCTCCTGTCTTTACTCATATCACATCTGACTTCTTATTCATTTCACCAGATTGAGGATGATGCATATACCATATTACATTTTATGAAGCATTGATAAAATGGCCTACATAGTGCAAAAGAGAGATTATCCTCCGCAAATGCAGAGCCTATTCCATCACTCACTTATCAAGATGGTGTTTATGCACCAACTACAACAGAAAGGCATTCCATGGGAGACCTTCATTTCCAATGAGGTTTTTCTACTCCACAAGGCCATCATCAGCAAGATATACCTTCCTCATATAATCCTCCCATTCCTACTTCTCCATCACTTCTTTCTATTCCTACATCCCCACTCACTCACATTCCTTCACCCCTTGATGACCCTTCCACATCACCATCCACTCACATTCCTTCACCTCATGATTATCATCCTTCATCACCTTCCCATAGCCCTTCACCCTCATCTCATGACACCAGAGCATCTAGTAGTGAAAGAGATAGTGAGACAGATGAAACTGAGATGATTGACATTGAGCCTTTTCCTTTGACCTACCGGAGGGGTTACAGGCATGTGTTTACTGCACTTGAGGTGCAAGGGGCCATGCCTTCTACATCAACAAAACAGCTTGACAAGGGTAAGGAAAAGGTCATAGAACCTATTGTTGAAGATGAGGATACACATGAAACTGAAAAAGAGTTTCAACTGATTGACCTTGAGGATGAAGACGAGGAGAGGACCACCAATATGTTTCTTAAGAGCAAGGATGCAAATATCAGTGAGCTACAAGCTAATATTGGTAGGGAAAAGAATGTGATCAACTTCCTTGAGTTAGAAAACTAGTAGTTAGAGACAAAGAAAGCCATCAGTGAAGTCAGGGAAATAAAAGCCCGAAAAGAGGCCGAAAAGGCCAAGGCTATGCTAGGTGAAACCTTGGGAACTCTTGATGACAGTGAGGATGAGGAAGAACAACTTCCTAGGAAGAGGCCAAGGACAATTGGGTTGAAGAAGGCTTTAGCCCGGGAAAGAGAGAAAGAGACAGAATTGGCAGAGAAGGTCACTCCATGTGAGCTTCTTGCCATGGAAATCAACTATGATAGAGAATATTGGCTAGAGAGATCCAATGTGCACCTAGAGGGTCAACTTGAAAAGGAAAAAAGAAACATTGACTTACAGAAGAAGATGGAAAGACATTATGCCATGAGGAACAAAATTGCAAGGGCCAATCCCAAAAGAGCCATTTCAAAGATTCAAGTCGTAAATGAGAAAAAAGAGAAGGAAAACCTTTTTAATGTATCCCTCCAAGCATCTCAACCATGATCATCAAGGTAAATTCCAAATTTTGGCACTTGGTGCACAATTTTGATTTTTGACAATTGTCTAGCAAAAAAAAGGGCCAAACGCATAACGCCACTGGCTTTGTGCTCTTTTTTGGGGCACTAAAATGACAAATGTCTTGCATCCTCATATTCCTCATTCCAAGTACATCACCCTTAGAACATTTCAGATCATTTGGAGCATAACTGGTCCATCAAAAGGGCCACAAACCACCTAAAAAACACCTTTCTGCCCTCTTTTCAGCACTAATGCTGCGCCCTTAGTAGTATTGGAAGAATTTATCTTTGACTAAGTAAATGGGCACAAATCTAGAAAATAAAGGCACATCTGGAGACTAGACAAGACAGGCTTTCCAATGATCTATCATGGAGCTCATTTGAACACCAGGAAGGCCTCTAAAGATTAGCTGCAAAACAGGCTATTTTTCCAGTTTTGGTGTTGCGCTCTTGTACCTTGGCACTGCGACCTTGCCTGAAAGTCAACAAAACATATCAGAAGTTATTGAAAAACATATTTTGAAGGCCTTGAAGACAAATAACTACAAATTTAGCTTAGAAGTTATGTTAGAAGCTATTTTTTCATTTAATGAGTTTGGGATATCTGTGCCTTGGGCCTTGCATGGTCTCTAAGGTCAAATACATTTATTATGTAATTAATGACTAATAAAACCCTATATAGGGTTTAATTCATCATTTTGAAGTTAAATACTGCATGTAATTTCATTGTGGTAGTTGGTTGATTGTTGAGCTCAATATACATAGACTTCCAGTTGTGAATAAATTGGCTTTGGAGCTTTGTGACTGTTTTGAATTGAATGAAAATGGAGCAAGAACATTCATAGGATTCATGAACTTTGTTGAATGGTGATGTCATTCTCATATTGCATTTGTTTCCTTATGTTTTCCGTGTTGTTTCATCTTTTCCCTTGCAATGGAACATAAAATTTAGATTAAGATATGTTGTTGAGAGGCACCTTAAGTCTGTCTATTCTCTATTGTTTTAATGTTTTCCTTTGCTAGGTCTGATTAGAGAATTCTTAATTTCTCTCTAGTTCCATTTAGATTTTTTTCCTTGAAAATTATTTAATGGAGTCAAGCCAAAGAAGTTTATGGTATGCCCTGTCCTTTGGTGTAACTTAAAACATTGTTTTTAAGGCCTTTTCTTTGGGGTTTACTAATTAGGATTTGGCTGAAGAATTGTATGGTTTTCCCTGTCCTTTAGTCCATCTTGAATAGTCACTTTGAAGTTCTTTCATGGTTTGATTAAGGAATTTAGGAGTTCCCTGCTCTTTAATCATTACTAATGTGTTATCTTGAATGTTTTCTTTCTCTGAAGGAAAATAGACAGAGAATGTAAGAGTTCCCTGATCTCTAGGGTTTGTTGGATTTTTGTTTTAAAGTTTACTTGGTGAAGCTAGCTCAAAGAATTTTATGGTGCACCATGTCCTTTGATTCCTTCCTAAACATAGTGATCTTAAGAACCATTCTTGTTATGGTATATGTTAAAGGATTGTTAATTTCCATTTAAACCTACTTAATTCACAACTTAATGTTCATTTCACACCCACCTAAGCTATTAAGATCCATTTTCCTTTGATAACTTTCCCTATGGAACACCCTTGATCTATTGTTATACATTTCAAGCCCTTTATAGACTCCATAACCCAATGGTTTGAATCTCTCTTACTTTATCTGTTCTACTTGACAAGCAACCCAAACAAGCAAAACAAACAAACAACCCTATCACTTTAACTAGCCTAAAATCAGCATCCTAAATCAATCAAGTTACATCTTTTATACAAACATAGAGAGAGCCCTCTTTGAGTCCAAGAAGGCTAGGTCCTAGGAATCCATAGTTGTTTTGATGTTACCCTTGTCTATTTTTTCTTGCCAATCTGACAAATTACAGGGACCTAACATAATGGCGATCACAGTGGGACTTGACTAAGTAATAGCTTAAATATTCCTTCAAAACTCAAAAATCCCCTATCAAACTTAGAAAAATAAAGTGTTAGCCAAGAGTGATATCTGGTTTATTTTCCATACTGACATAATGGAAACTCAACTAAGGAACACTCATTAAAAATCTTAGTGTTACATAAATAACTCAGAAAAGCCAAAAATATCTCAATCAGGGCTAGGATGAAACTATGGACTCCCATGCCACAATTTTCCATGCTTGTGTAATATCCCAAAATGGGGATCCAACAATACATGAACAAAAAACTGGAAATAGAAATGAATAAAATCATACCAAAATGTATGGAAACCATGGAGCCATTTTATTATACATATTAGCAGCAAATGAGTACAATAGAAGTGTGCATAACTCAACTAATCAAGGCAAATGAGCCTCCCATGAATGCATATACCAAAAGAGAGATGCTGCTATATTTCAGAATGTTCATGAACATGTACAACGTAGTCATATATGGTACACTGCTACATGGGAATGTAAAATAACATAAATCTACAAATATATGGCTCATACAATGTGGGGAGTGAAGATATAAGCTCCCACACATAATTTCTAGACAATCCTGGAAGGATTGGCTAAAATATGAAAAAGTACAAAAATGTCGGAGTTGTAGTCCTAGGACTGAGTAGAAACTGCAACTAAATAACTGGATGGATATGGCTGAAGATGTTGCACCAGATAAATAGAACTCCTCCAATGTATTTTCCAAGTGAAAGGTTGATCCGAAAACTGAAGATTTCACCCTCCAACAATCACTGCAAACCCTCACTGAAAATAACGTAGTCAGTGAGAGATACTGCATTGTAGGTGCAAGAAAATGGGTTCTCCAAGTGCCAAGATATGAAATATTCTCCAAGGGCTTCCTAAATTATCTCCCAATGGAAATAAAGCTTCCTCCTCTGAAAAATAAGCCGAGGAAGTGGTGTTCAGAAAGCTCCACTGCAACACCCTGCAACACAACGTTATACTGCTGCAGAAATAATGTTGTAGCTGAAGGAGCATGCTTGGACTCAAGCATGAATGTGGAGAAATACAGTACAAAATCCCTCAAGAGGCCTCTCTTGAAAGGAGAAGGAATTCATAAACAAGAATTCCTTGTGCTAAGCAGCACAGCAATCTCAACTAAACAGTTGAAGAAAGCACAAAGTCATACAAACCATAAAATCAATAATCAATAACATGTCTTTCTATGGCTGCCTTTCCCTCCTTTTATACAAATGGAAGCCCTCTCACCTTGGGTCCCACTCATTAGTGTCTCCTCCACCAAGGAATCTTCCTCCCACTATCTCTACACTGTCTCCCAAGATTATCTCCACCTCCTATCCCATCGCTATTGACTTGGTCAAACTTGACCTTGTCCACACGAAAATGTCCTCTTTCACACATGAGGGTGTGAAATCCAGCTCTTATGATGATCCCTTTTCACAATATGAGGTATTTTATTCATATTTATAAAATTTATGGGCCTCCTTACCCATTTATTCATCTCCTTAGTGAAATCAGCAAAAATCAATATTCCAATTAGTTGCATACTAATTTTGGAATATTACAGTCCTCCCCTCCCAAATGTTGCTTGTCCTCGAGAAATTGCAAGGATAGAACTGAGAATTCTCCCCTCCTCCTACTGTAGCATCCACATATGATATTCTCCTCCAAATAATGAGATGAGGTCTCATCAATAAATCTCGATATTTCCCCTCCCAAGCATGCAAGTTGGCTAAATAGCTATCATCATGAACAAGTAGAGTACTCAAGAAGGAAATAAGGTGTTGTCCAGAGGTCCCCTTAAGGAATGAAATCTGAAAAGTTTTGGGAACTATCATTCCCATGTGGATCCTCCATCCCCAAGCAATCATCCATACAAAATGAGTTACCTCCCAACATGGCAACTCGTGAAAATCCTCTTCCACCTTGAGCTTCTGCAATGTAGGTGGGCTGAAAATATGATCATGGTAGAAAAAATAGCCTAACCCACATTGTCCTCCTCTCCACTTATGATAAGTGTAGAGTATCTGCTGCTCTTGGGCTACAAAAGTGTTGCCTCCAAGTCACAAAAATAAAACTGGATCTCCAAAGATCTTCCCTCCAACATTGTGAATCATGCTGGCCCAAACCATCCCATATATGATGAATAGGAAATAACCACTCTATAGAATCCAAATGAGGGGAATAATGAAGGTTTCATGTAGATATGAATGGTATCAACAGTTTACCAAGTGGTCACAACACAATTTTCCTAATTGTTGTTGCACAACATGACATGGCAACTCATAGAAAAGTTTCTCCCAATGATTTATGAGAGTCATAGCCCAAGTGCTCCAATCAATCATATGGCCCACCTCATAAAGGAATAAGTGTTTTTTTGTAGTGGCCATATCATCTCCCATGCTCCCATTATAACATGTAATGCAAAAAATGTGGGAATCCTCTTCCCAAAAGGACACATCCAACCAATGTGTCTCTCCCCAAATCATGCTCCCAAGAAAAGCAACATAGGGAACCATAATGAGAACCATACTTGCTGCCATATGTAGAAATGGAGAAGGAAAATCGTCCCTCATATGCAACCAATTCAGTTTCACCCTCAACTGCAACAAAGGATTACATAAGGTGTGGCTTCTCAACCACTTTCTTGTTGCCCCAATCTCCTCACAAGTTTGGAGAAAGTGTATGATGTATGGTGTCAAGTAAGAATGTTCTCCAATAGATATCTCCTCCCCAATTCCTTTTAGGGAGTGGCCATCAAAACTTCTCATGGAATCAAGTAGACCATGAAGTCTATAAGGAATAATGTTCCTCCTTTGATCAAAGTCCTACACATACATGGTTAAGGAATGCACATATTCATGATACAAATCATTATGCAACCAAACATTACCCTTACCATATGTTTTTCTCATGCAAATGGAGTGGCTCATAGATAAATCCCCTCTCATCCTCATATAGAAAAGAGGTGGTTTTGTTAACTCTTCCAAAGATTTATGTATCTCCTCCATCTCCACATGATCCATGCATCTCCTCAAATGATGATATATCTCCTCCTCAAAGCCTTCCCAAAGATACCCCTCCATGATGGTGTGGTATGCTCTCATAGAATAAGTGTGGCTGAAAAGGAAATATTCATGAGCTGTTTGTAGCAACTTCTCCTTGAGCTTGGAAGCTTTAGATAAGAAGATCCTACCATGATAGTAGATGACCCCATCTCTAACTGAATATCCCTCCTCATGTGGATGGTCATCCAATATCATACAAGTGAAAAGATCCTTGGAATACTCCACCAATAGCTGGAAATTCCAATATGGATATATCCTCCATAGTGACAGTGTTGATGATATATCATGAAGAACATTTTTCATATGGTCATCCTCCTCTTTGACACCTCCCATGCCAAATATGCAAGTTGGAAGGTTGTTATCCATCCCATGGTTCTCCTGCCACAACACAGAATCTGAAATGAGAGTGGGTAAAGATAATGTTGAGAGAATTCCTCTCTCCTCCTTGAGTCTACCCAAGACTCACAACGTTGTACCAAGATCTCCCAAGGTCCCCACTCCTTTGAAATCAATGAGTGGTGCCTCAAAATGTGAAGCATCCATCCTCCTCTGCTGATCTGGTGGTCTCCCCGGTGAAATGCCTCCATGCAATGAGACATCATCATCAAGAGTAGACTGTATATATGTATGTACAAACTTGTCCTTGCCCTCACTGTGCAATCCAGTCTCCCTCTTAGGTACATCAACCTCCTGAAATAGATAGGGGTGTGTTCTCCTCACATGATGTTGGTCATCCTCCCTATCTCCTACTTTCATCTCCGTAGTTTCACACCCTATCATGAATGGCACATGTAGATCATGAGGTGTGCCTTGATCTCCACATCTGAGATCCTGGGGAATCCCTTGCAATGATGCAAGAATCCATCTTGTTGGAGCAAGAGCTCCCTCTTCCTCTACATGAGGTGCTAGATAAACTCTAAACATGGCAGCGTTGTTGCCCCCATCCTCATCAATATGTATGGGTAACCTCCCATTGATTAGATCCTCTTTTTAAAAAGGGATCTCCATACCCTTTTTTTCAAGAATATGAGATAGAGTTCTTGCCTCTAGCAGGGTATGATGCAAGATATCAGCCTCCTTAAAGGTTTTCTGAAGTGGAATTTATTTCATTGGTTCCTCCAACACATGCAAGATATTTGTTTATTTAGGTTTGTTTAGCTCCACCACATGTGTTTCAGAATGTTTCCTATCAAACCTTTCCACTAATGTCTTAATAAACCTTTCATAAGAAGAAGTATTTTCATTTTTCAAAGAAAAAGACTCAAATATCCACCATGCATATTCCTTACCTCCAAAATGTAGTGCTACAACCTTGATGGCTTCATCTTCAAAAATGTGGTGTTGCTGCAAATAGGATTTTAGCTCCTCCACCCAAGCTCTGGTTGAACATGTAGGTGAACCATCAAAAGTAGATAGGAGAAATCTACTCTTATTATGCTGCTTTCTTCTCTCCACCTTGATCTTTAAAAACTCTAAAAAAGTGATATGATCTCTAAACTTCTGAGTTTGAGATTCATACTCTTGCAGAAAAATATCTAAGAGTTTCCCTCCTAGTCATTCCTTCTTCTTCCCTTTTTCTCATAGAAAATCTGGGCATAGGACTGCGTTGTGAATCATAGTGTGTGGTTTCATGCTCACACTCATCATATGAAAATCTAAAGTTTGATTCAGGTCCAAACTCTCTTAGATATTCTATACACATCTCCCTTCTCATCTTCTTGAGATCTTCATGAATTCTCTGCAAAGTTTGAGAAAAAAACTTTGGAAGTCTCTCCTCTTTTCTTCCTCCAAAGGATGGAGTCTTATTTTTGTATTTTCTGTTCATATTTTCTTCTTCTTTTCTTCTTGATAGCATATTGGCTAAGATTCCACAGTCTGAGCCAAGATTATGCTCTGATACCACTGTAATATCCCAAAATGGGGATGCAGCAATACATGAACACAAAAGCAGAAATATCAGTGAATAACATCATACCAAAATGTATGGAAAACATGGAGCCATTTATTATACATATCAGCAGTAAATAAGTACAATAGAAGTGTGCATAACTCAAATAATCAAGGCAAATGAGCCTCCCATGAATACATATGCAAAAAGAGAGATGCTACTATATTGTAGAATGTTCATGAACATGTACAACACAGTCATAGATGGTACACTGCTACATGGGAATGTAAAATAACATAAATATACAAATATATGGCTCATACAATGTGGGGAGTGAATATCTAAGCTCCCACACACAATTTCTAGACAATCCTAGAAGGATTGGCTGAAATATGCAAAAGTGAAAAAATGCTAGAGTTGTAGTCCTAGGACTGAGTAGCAGCTGCAACTCAAGAACTGGATGGAGATGGCTGAAGATGCTACACCATATAAATATACCTCCTCCAATGGATCTTCCAAGTGAAAGGTTGATCCTAACACTGAATATTTCACCCTCCAATAATCATTGTAAACCCTCACTATAAATACTCACTGAAAATAACACAATCACTAAGGGATACTGCACTGTAGGTGCAAGAAAATGTGTTGTCCAAGTGCCAAGATATGAAATATGCTCCAAGGGCTTTCTAACTGATCTCCTAAAGGAAATAAAGCTTCCTACTCTGAAATATAAGCTCAGGAAGTGGTGTTGAGAAACCTCCACTGCAACACCCTGCAACACAACGTTATACTACTGCAGAAATAATGATGTAGCTGAAGGAGGATGCTTGGCCTCAAGCCTGAATGTGGAGAAATATAGTACAAGATCCCTCAAGAAGCCTCTCTTGAAAGGAGAAGGAATTCCTAAACAGAAATTCCTTGAGCTAAGCAGCACAACAATCTCAACTAAACAGTTGAAGAAAGCACAAAGTCATACAGACGTAAAATCAATAATCAATAACATGTCTTCCTATGGCTGCCTTGCCTCCCTTTTATACAAATGGAAGCCCTCTCACCTTGGGTCCCACTAATTAGGGTTTCCTCCACCAAGGAATCTTCCTCCCACTATCTCTGTGTTGTCTCCCAAGATGATCTCCACCGCCTATCCCATTTTTGTTGACTTGGTCAAACTTGACCTTGTCCACATGCAAATGTCCTCTTTCACACATGAGGGTATGAAATATAGCTCTTATGATGATCCATTTTCAAACTATGAGGGATTTTATTTATATTTATGAAATGTATGGGCCTCCTTACCCATTTATTCATCTCCTTAGTGAAATCATCAAAAATCAATATTCCAATTATTTGCATGCTAATTTTGGAATATTACAGCTTGTCTTTGTCCTCTCTCCTTGAATCCAATTTCAGCATTTTGTCTCCAATATGGAAATCATTATATTTAGTCCTATAATCAAATATTTTCATGATGCTTTCTTGTACTTCTTGTGTTTTGTTGTATACTTCTTCCCTTGATTGCTGCAATTGAATGGTTTGGTTCAACCTTATTTGTATATCATTCTCCTCTGGTTGTACCTCTCGAATAAGATTCATCATTGGAACTCCCAAGGGTGTTGGAAAAACTGCATCCATGCCATACACTAGTTGATAGGAGACATGTTAATTGATTTCATGCTTGTTAATCTGTCTGCCCATAGTGTATGCACTAATTTTCTATGCCATGACTTTTTGTTCTCTTCCAACAATTTCTTGATGATATTTAGCAAACTTTTGTTAGAGTATTCAGCCAACCCATTACCTTGAGCGTAATAATCTGTAGAATTACCTAATGTAATGTGATACTTGCGGAAAAATTCCACCATTCTCTTGTATTTAAATGCAACAGCATTGTCGGTATAATATTTCTAGGATAGCCAAATCTAGACAGGATATGATTTTCAAGGAGTTTGATGATTACCAAGTCAATGGCAATCCTTGAAGGGATGGCTTCTATCCATTTGGTGACATAGTTAGTTGTTGTGAGGATCTATTTGTGTTGGGAAGAGGAGGCATGGTGGATTTCTCCAATGAAATCCAAACCCCATTGTTGAAAAGGAGTTTCAACATTGATAGGGTGTAAAGGAAAAGGCAGTAGTTTTCTCTTTCCTTAAAAGATTTGGCATTTATGGCAAGTCACTAATAGCTTATGGATATCAGGGAAAAGAGTGGGCCAATAGAACCAGCTCTAAGGATTTTGTTAGCAGTGATTCTCCAATAGAGATGACCTCCACACTCTCCTTCATGAAACTCATGCATGGTTCTCTCTGCATCATCTTCAAGTAAACATTTAAGCAGGATACCAATATAATTTTTCCAATATAAAGCTTTATCTAGGATGCAAAAATTTACAGCCTTTTGTTTCAAGAATCTAGATTTTTTTTTTTGACAAACCAGGAGGAGAATTTAGATTAAAAATAACATATAATATGTCAGCATACCAGAGTGAGTTCAAAAACACTTCTTCAATAGGTGGAGTCGCCATCTCCTCTTGTTCATCCAAGGAATGTATCATGTTTATATCCAATGCTTGAAATTTTGCTTCAGCCATCAATTTGGCCAGCCCTTGCTATTTGATTAGCTTAGTGGGCTTGATTTCTATATCATATTCTAAAATGACAACAATCCATTTACCTCTTTTACCATCAGGATCTTGAGTTAGTATGTCCTTAACCACTGCATGAGGAAGAAAAGAAATGACATGTGAATGTAAGATGTAAACTTTGAAATATTTTAAGGCTTTGATTAAGGCAAAAATGTTTTTCTCCATGATGTTATATTTCAGAGGTGCATCCCTTAGAGCCTTAATAAAGAAAGCTAAGGGATTTTCTTGTCCCATTATGTTTCTTTACAGTAATAATGCATCAATTGTGTGTTCTGATGCAAATGAGAAGATGAAGAAATCCTTGGTAAAGTCAAGGCTGATTTGGATTGGTGTTTGGGTAAGTTCTTGTTTTACTAGTTCAAAGGATTGCTTTGCTTCTATGGTCCATTTGACTCCTATTTCTCCTTTCAGCATGTTTGTAATGTTTCTCAGGAGCTCTACAAGGTTTGGTATGAGCCTCTTTAAGAAGTTGATCTTTCCAATGAAGGATTGCAACTCTTTGATGTTTCTAGGGTGACTAATCTGCAATATACCCTCAATCCTCTTTGGGTCTATCTTAATCTCTTCTTCAAATATGATGTGTCCTAAAATTTTTCCTTCTTGAAGACCAAATAGAGTTTTCTTGGGATTAAAATATAAACCATACTTTCTACAGTTTGCAAAGACCTTTCCTAAGTGAGCTAGGTATTCTTCATTGGTTTTTGAGTAAACAGTTATGTCATCAAGATTTATCACAATGAAGTAGCCTATTTATTTGAAAAAAGAAATTTCCATGGCTCTTTGGAAAGTGGCACCGGCATTCATTAGCCCAAAAGGAATTTTGATATACATGAAGTTGCCCCAAGGTGTGGTGAAAGAGGTTTTGTGTTGATCACTTGGAAGTACTAGTACCTGATTATACCCTGAAAAACCATCAAGCAAATATATTCTTTTGGAGCCTACCACCCTTTGTAGTATATGATCCATCTTAGGTAAAAGGTAGTTGTCTTTCAAGGAGGCCTTGTTTAAATTTCTGAAGTCTATGCATAGCCTAACTTCCCCTATTTTCTTCCTCATTGATACAAGGTTTTAGACCCATTCTGAGTACCTGAGGGGGACTATTATTCTAGGATCATACATATTTTTTATTTCTTTCTCAACTAGATGCATTAGGATAGGGTTTATTCTACACTAATTTCTGTTTGAATGGTTTCTATTTTTTCTTGAGAGGAATCTTGTGCTGAATGATGTTTGTGTCATAGGATTTCAAGTCCTCATAGCCCCATGCAAACACATCCTTAAATTATTTGAAAAGCTCTTATAAAACACATCCTCATCTCATCCTCCCATTCCTACTTCTCCATCACTTCCTATTGTTCCTACATCCCCACTCACTCACATTCCTTCACCCCATGATGACCCTTCCACATCACCATCCACTCACATTCCTTCACCTCATGATGATCATCCTTCATCACCTTCCCACAACCCTTCACCCTCATCTCATGACACTAGAGCATCTAATACTGAGATGATTGACATTGAGCCATTTCTTTTGACCTACCGGAGGGGTTACAGGCATGTGTTTGTTGCACTTGAGGTGCAAGGGGGCATGCCTTCTACATCAACAAAACAAATTTACAAGGGTAAGAAAAAGGTCATAGCACCTATTGTTGAAGAGGAGGATACACATGAAACTGAACAAGAGTTTCAAATAATTGAACTTAAGGATGAATATGAGGAGAGGATCACCAATATGCTGCTCAAGAGTAAGGATGCCAAGATCAGTGAGCTACAAGCTAATATTGGTAGGGAAAATAATGTGATCAACTTCCTTGAGTTATAAAACCAGTAGTTAGAGACAGAGAAATCCATCAGTGAAAGTCAGGGAAATCAGATCTCGGAAAGAGGCTGGAAAGGCCAAGGCTATGCTATATGAGACCTTGGGCACTCTTGATGACAGTGAGGATGAGGACGAACAAATTCCTAGGAAGAGGCCAAGGACAATTGGGTTGAAGAAGGCTTTAGCCCGGGAAAGAGAGAAAGAGACAGAATTGGCAGAGCAACTCACTCCAAGTGAGTTTCTTGCCATGGAAATCAGCTATGATAGAGAATCTTGGCTTGGGAGAGCTAATGTGCACCTAGAGGTTCATCTTGAAAAGGAAAAAATAAATATTGACTTACAGACGAAGATGGAAAGACATTATTCCATGAGGAACAGAATTGCAAGGGCCAAGCTCAAAAGAGCCCTTTCAAAGATTAAAGCCAAAAATGAGGCAAAATATAAGGAAAAACTAAATATCCTTGCTTAATAATCCATCCAAGCATCCCAACCATGATCAACAAGGTAAATTCCAAATTTTGGCACTTGGTGCACAATTTTGATTTTTGACAGTTGGCTAGCAAAAACAAGGGCCAAACACGCAGTGCCACTGGCACTGTGCTCTTTTTTGGGACACTAAAATGAAAATTTTATTACATCCTCATGTTCCTCGTTCCAAGGAAATCACCCTCAAATAATTTCAGATCATTTGGAGTAGATTTGGTCCCTCAAAAGGGCCAAAAACCACCTAAAAACACCTTTCTGTCCTCTTTTCAGCATTGGCACTACGCCCTTAGAAGTCTTGGGTAAATGGATTTTTGACTAGGTAAATGGGCACCAATCTGGAAACAAGACATGACAAGCTTTCCAATGAGCTATCATGGAGCTCATTTGGACACCGGGAAGGCCTCCAAAACATAGCTGCAAAACATGTTATTTTTCTAGTTTTGCCGATGCGCCCTTCCCTGAAAGTCAACAAAACACATCAAAACTTATTAAAAAATATATTTTGAAGGCCTTGAAGACAAATAACTCCAAATTTAGCTTAGAAGTTATGTTAGAAGTTATTTTTTCATTTAATGAGTTTGGGATATTTGTGCCTTGGGCTTGCATGGTCTCTAAGGTCAAATACATTTATTATGTAATTAATGACTTCTAAAACCCTAGCTAGGGTTTACTTCATCATTTTGCAGTTAAATACTACATGTAAGCTTCATTGTGGTTGTTGGTTGATTTTTGAGCTCAATATACATAGACTTGGAGTTGTGAAGAAATTGACTTTGGAGCTTTGTGATTGTTTTGAATTGAATGACAATGGAGCAAGTGCATTCATAGGATTCATGAACTTTGTTGAATTGTGATGTTGTTCTTATCTTGAATTTGTTTCCTTATGTTTCCATGTTGTTTCATCTTTTCCCTTGCAATGGAACATAGAATTTAGATTAAGATATTTTTTTGAGAGGCACCTCAAGCCTGTGTGTTCTCTATTGTTTTAATGTTTTTCTCTGTTGGGTTTGGTTAGAAAATTCTTAATTTCTCTCTGGTTCCACTTAGCTTGTTTTCCTTGAAAATGATTTAACAGATTCAAGCCAAAGAAGTTTATGGTATGCCATATCCTTTGGTGTAGCTTAAAATATTTTTTTAAGGCATTTTCTTTGGATTTTACTAATTAGGGTTTGGTTGAAGAAGTTTATGGTTTTCCCTGTCCTTTAGTCCATCTTGAATAGTAAATTTGAAGGTCTTTCATTGTTTGATTAAGGAATTTAGGCGTTCCCTGCACTGGCGCTATGCCCTTAGTAGTCTTTGGAGAATGGATTTTTTACTAGGAAAATGGGCACCAATCTGGAAAATAAAGGAAGATTTGGAAACTAGACAGGACAAAATTTCCAATGAGCTATCATGGAGCTCATTTGAACACTGGAAAGGCCTCCAAAACTTAGCTGCAAAACAAGCTATTTTTCCAGTTTTGGCACTGCACCCTTGGCCTGGCGTTGTGCCCTTGTACCTTGGTGCTGTGCCCTTGCCTAAAAGTCAACAAAACACATCTGAAGTTATTGAAAAATATATTTTTAAGGCCTCGAAGACAAATAACTCCAAAGTTAGCTTAGAAGTTATGTTAGAAGTTATTTTTGCATTTAATGAGTTTGGGATATTTGTGCCTTGGGACTTTCATGGTCTCTAAGGTCAAATACATTTATTATGTAATTAATGACTTCTAAAACCCTGGCTAGGTTTTACTTCATCATTTTGCAGTTAAATACTGCATGTTAGCTTCATTGTGATTGTTGGTTGATTGTTGAGATGAAAATCACATAGAATTTAATTGGTGAAGAGTTTTTTGGCTTTGGATCTTTGTAATTGTCTTGGACTGAATGATAATGGAGCAAGCACATTTGCAGGATTCATGGACTTTGGAAAATGGTGATTTTATTCCAATTTAGCTATTTTTTTCTTATGTTTTCCATATTGTTCATCTTTCCCTTATGACAGAGTAGAAAATTTAGATTAAGATATGCTATTGAGAGGCACCTTAATTATGTCTACTTTCTGTTGTTTAGATGTTTTCCTCTGCTAGTTCTGATTGAAGAATTATTAATTTATCTTTGATTAAACTTATGCTTTTTGTCTTAAAAATTATCTAATAGAGCCAAGCCAAAGAAATTTATTATATGCCCTATCCTTTGGTGTAGCTTTAAACATTGTTTTTTAGGCCTTTTCTTTGAATTTTTCTAATTAGGGTTTGGTTGAAGAAGTTTATGGTTTTCCCTGTCCTTTAGTCCATATTAAGTAGTTAATTTGAAGTTATTTGTATTATAATTGAAGAAACTTAGGAGTTCCCTGCTCTTTAATAATTACTAATGTGTCATATTGAATTTTTTTCTTTCTCTAAAAGTGAATAACTAGAGAATTTAGGAGTTCCCTACTCTCTAGGGTTTGCTCGATTGTTGTTTTAAAGTTTACTTGGTGAAGCTAGGTCAAATAAGTTTATGGTGTGACCTGTCCTTTGATTCTTTCTTAAGATTAGTACTCTTAAAGTCTATTCTTGTTATAGTTTATGCTAAAGGATTCTTAATTTCCTTTTAGACCTACTACACTCACATTTTAATGTTCATTTCACTCCCACAGAAGCTATTAAGATCCATTTGGCTTTGTCAACTTCCCCTATGAAACACCCTTGATTCATTATTTTACTTTTCAAGCCTTTCACGGACCCCATAGCCCAATGGTTTGAACCTCTCTTACTCTCTATGTTCTACTTAACAACCTACCCAACCAAAAAAAACAAAAGAAACAAACCCTATCAATTTAACTAGCCTAAAATCAGCATCCTAAATCTATCAAGTCACATCATTTAAACAAATATAGAGAGAGCCCTCTTTGAGTCTAGGAAGGCTAGATCCTAGGACTCCAAATTTGGTTTGATGTTACCCTCGGTCAATTTGGTCTTGCCGATCTGAAAAATTATAGGGAGCTAACAGAAATCAAGCCTACCAAGTTGATGGCAGAATCTAACTTTCACGCCCTAGATATCAACATGGTACACACATTAGATGATCAAGAGGAATTGATGACTCCACCAGTTGATGAAGCTTTCCTGAATTCTCCATGCTATGTTGATATTTTGTATGTATTTTCAAATTTGAATGCTCCTCCTGGTTTTTATAAGACCAAGGCTAGATTTCTAAAACTTAAAGCTGCTAAATTCTGCATTTTGGACAAGGCTTTATATTGGAAAGATATTGGAGATATTATGTTTAAATGTCTAATGAAGGATGATGAAGATAGAGTAATGCAAGAGTTCCATGGAGGTGACTGTGCTGGCCATCAGAAAACCACTGCCAATAAGATCATGAGAGTTGGCTTGTATTGGCCCACCCTTTTTCCTGATGTCCATAATATGGTTACTCCTTGTCATAAGTGTCAAATCTTTGAAGGGAAGAGAAAAATACTTCCCCTACTCCTGAAACCTATTTCTGTAGAAATACCTTTCCAGCAATGGGGACTAGACTTCATTAGAGAAATTCATCCACCACCCTCTGCACAACATAAATGGATCCTTACTGCTACAGATTATTTCACCAAATGGATAGTGGCCACGCCTTCTAGAAATGCCACTGATTATGTCATTTTAAATTTCCTATAGACCAACATCCTTTCTATATTTAGTTGCCCTAGAAAAATCGTTAGAAAAAATGTTGCATCCTTTATATAGAAAAATATGGTCGAATTATATCACAGGTATCATATAACATTGGGTCATTCAATAGCCTATTACCCTCAAGGTAATGGACTGGTTGAATCTTCAAATAAAATCCTGGTAAACATCACTAAAAAGCTTCTGGAGGAGAATAATAAATCATGGCACAATAATTTGATCAATGCTCTCTAGGCTGATAGGCTCAGCACAAAGAAGTTAGTTGGCATGTCTCCATACTAATTGGTTTATGGAATGGATGCACTATTTCCTTATTCCTTGGGAGTTCTAGTAATGAAGATAATCCAAGACGTCCAAGATGAACCCAATGACGTCTAAAGAAGAATTAATGACACCATTCATCTGCAACAATCCCAAGAAGAGGTTTATAACAGAACACAAGTAATTCAAGAAAGTGTCAAAAATATATTTGAGAAGAGAACCAAGGCCAATGATTTCAATCTAGGTGACAACATTCTGAAATGGGATTCCAAAAGAGAAGATAAAGGCAAGCATGGAAATTTTGATAAACTTTGGCAAGGGCCATACATCATTCATGCTTTCAGGGGAGAATATGCTTATTTTCTTAAAGGTTGGATGGTACATAAGTGTCTGGAAGTCCTATCAATGGTAGGATGCTAAAAAATTATTTCTTCTAAAACGTAGGTCATATTTTCACCATTGAAAATACCATAGTCTAATAGTTTTAAATAATTCATGGGACAAGGTTAAGGCCCGAAGTGAAGGCCCTAAGCCTAGTTCGATGAGCAGATATAAAATACAGAAAGGAAATCAATTGAAGAAGGAAGCAAATCAGTCAAAAATGTTGCAGAAAAGGAGCATCCAAGGTTACTAGTCTCAAGTTCTTGACACTTCTTTTCAAAGAAGCACCATCCCCAGATGGAGCCACTCTTAGTACCCTATAAATTATAGGATATCAAGGTGACTGGATACTTCATATTTCTTGCAAGGTTTTCATTATTGAAAGGCTTCTCAAAATTCAAATGATTTCAAATAGAAGAAAAAATGGAAAAAGAAGAAAAGAGGGTATAAATAAAGGGAAAAAAATAAAAAATAATAAGAATCCAAAAAAGAAATAAACCTGAAAGTGTTGCAAGCTCAAATGCCACTACTCACCAGTTATGTTTTTCCAGTAATACAGTTTAATCATGATTGGACAATTTTTCAGTTTTTGTTGATAGATTAGAAAATAAATATTTTCCAAACTGTTTAATCTTGGCTTATCAGTAGATAGGTAGAAAATGAAATTGGCTCAACAATTTAAGCTGAGCCAATGGCTGAAATAAGGATATGGGTTAGGATATAAATTCAAAAGTAAAGGATTTAAGGGTTTGCTAGTCCAAATGCACCCTGAAAAAGAAGAGAAAATGTTAGATGAGTGACTTTGGGTAGGTAGACAGGTTGAAGAGGAAGAATGGGAAGCCAATGTGAAGACTATTCCACCAAGATACAACATCCCAGCTTCATTTTTCTTTTCCTGAGAACAAGGCCAAGACAGAGATCACTTATTGCTCAAAATATGGGAAAGGAGAAATTTTTAAAAAGCTGGGTTTTGATGTCACTTGGGCATACCTTCTTTCAAATGTAATCCTAAGTCCCGATGCTAAATTCGTGGTATCCTACAATGTCCCGATGCTCATCCATGAAATCGGCCCCACTGTCCCATCATCCCATCACATCAAGCACTAAAAGTTTCCCACCTTACCCACCATCTCCATTCTGCGCCCCACATCTGATGGCCCTCACACCATTTCGCCCCCCCCCTCAATCGTCGGACGTAAACAAGGGGGGGGTCCGAAATGGGAAAAATCCATTACTACTCACTCTGTTACGTGGCGTTCCCACACTATTTCGCACCCCCCCTCTCCATTACCACTCACCGCTTTTGCCTCCCTCCGAAAAGTTGTTTATGTCATCCACCAAACTGCTGCAGCCTTCTGACCATTACCAATCCCGCCACACCACATCCTTTGCCATGTTTCCACCCCATCCTATCACGTCTTTTCCCTCCAGTAGACCCATGCCAACTCAACGGTCACCCCCCCCCCCCCCCAACTACTTGTTAAAGCCCAATTTTTTCATTGTAGCAGAGTTTTCCTTGTTGACAATATCGAATTGCTACAGGTGGTGTATTTGTAGATAAATATAGAAGATATCATAGATTATACATCGTTTCCGAAGGATTATTTCTCATCATAGGAGAAATTTTTAGCACTCTGTGAGCTTGATTACAAATCTCCTTTGAAGGTTCAGGCCTGATCGCGATTCCCTTCCATCATACCCTTTCCCCCAGTGTTGATCTATACCATTTCCCCCTTCTCTACTCCCTTTTTCTTGTAGCCCATTCTCCATTGAAGGTGAGAAAGAAGATAAAGAAAGTGAATCATGCCTCCCAAGGCAGACCAACAACCTTTCAATCCCATGGTATACCCTCATGTAGACTTAGACCATATTCCCCTGGCTGATAGAGACTAAAAAATCCATGAGACAGAGTCAACTTCGACTTGTTCCATGTCTACTTATAGCTCGAGGATAAGCTCCTTGATGAAGCAGATGATATCAACATGTGGGATACCAAGCTTCCACATTACATCTTTCCTAAAACCCATAGATGCCCTAAGCTAATAAGAAAATGTCAATCCTGCTATGACATTAACCAGAGGGCCATAGTGCACCCTGCAGAAGAGATTTTATTTTACATAAATTCCCCATCCATTCAAGAGATGTTGCAAGCCCCCATTGTTGAGAACACTGTACCTTTTTCATATGAGGCCCTTATAGGATTATACTAGGGATTATATTTTTCCAGCATGGCCAAGACCTTAGAGCTTTTCATGGCCACAAATGCGCCAATGCCTACCACCAATCCCCCATACCAATCATCCACCTTCCCGGATAGGACCAATCACATCATCACTGCTCTATCTTATTTTTTAGGATATCATAGTGATCAGTGGGTAGATGAAGCCATAATTATTTTCTTGCCTATCCTTTCTTTAGATGCTAAGCTGACTATTATGTTCAACTATGCTCAGTTTCTTGCTGATGCAATTCATGATCAGTTCCTGAAATTCCATATAGAAGGGGTATTCAAATACACCTCTGTGTTGGTGTACATGTTTACCTGTTTTCAATCCATCAAATTCCAATTTTACATGATGAAGCAGGATGATTATTATCAATCCAAATCTATAATTTTCTGGACATATTTATTGAGAAAGGAGTAGAAAAAATATTCCTATAAGAGCTTTGTAGACCTATTTTTTCATCCAGCAATCAGTGCACTTAGTAGTACCACAGAGCCCAGGATCAGTGAGGAAATCAAGAAGGTGATGCATTTGACAGAGAATATTAGAACAACATATTGGTACCTCTACCAAAACTATACAGAGATCAGGGTTTATGTAAATGAATTGGCCCCCTAGAAACCACCCAGTACCTCTCCATGAGGATCTTTGCACTTGAGTATATCAGACAAATGATAAATGCAGATGAGGTGCATTTTGTCTCAGCTAAGAAGAAGTCACAATTCAGGAACAAGTCACAAATTTGTCCATTGATTTGCAACAGTAGGGCAGCAAGGGATGAGGCAGATAAAATGCTAAAGGATATAAATTTCACACATAGTTTCACTTGGTCCTATGACCCAATGGGGATCATCTCCAAGAAGAGGGTGGAAAAAAAGTCCACACCCTATGTTCATACCCACATAATGGAGATAGAGAAGTACATGAACCAAGAATAATGAGTGGCAGACACACTATAGGAGGCTGAAGAGCAGGTCATCTCCACTTCAGGAATCCAAACACCAAATTCATAATAAAGGAAAGTTCCATGAGTTCAAGATGATAAAGGAAAAGAGCTTGAAAATGAAATAGGGAGAAAGAGGACCAGGGTGGATCAAACATACATGGACATTGATTCCTCCACCAAAGAATTCAAAATGAAATATAGGAAGAGGGCTAGAATCTACATGGGCCTTGACTAGGGCAGTGAGAAGGACCAACAAAATGTCAAAACAATTGGAGATTCACTAAGTTCATCTCCAGCAGGTGGCAAAACGATATTCTCAACATCCTTTGCCATTGTGTCGTTCCAGCAGCATAATCTTCACACTCCAATATCTACGTCTACTCTAGAGAAAAAGGAGGAAGATATCTATGACACATTCAGGGAGATCAAAATAAGGAATGAGTTTCTAAAGACCAAAACCTACAATCAGTTTTGGAAACAAATAGGAAGCTCCCAGATTATACCTCTATCATCCTTCGACTCTGAGAAGGGAAGAATGAGGATGGCATTTCTGGAAGCACAAATTCCTCAGCCCAAAGGTGCAGCAAACTACAAGAATATCTCTTTTTACTTTGACACAAAGAACATTCATCCGATAGAATAGATGGAGATGCACAAGTAGACTGGTGAAATTATCTCCTCCATGCTAACTATCACAACCATGAGCCTCTCAAAACTTTAGGTGACCTTTCCCAACACGCAGTCACAGTTGAAGGTGGAAAATATCTCCACCATGGCCAAATATTCAAGGATAAAATATCTGGAGGATTTAGTGATGCAAATCAGGTACAATCCATCAAACATAGCAGTGGAAGAAACCTTGTGAGGAAGAATAATGAATAAATAGTTTCTTTGAGGAGGAAAATTAAGATGCCAGTGACATAATACCCAATGGCCAAGGAGATAGAAGCCACTGAAACACAAAAAGTAGAAATGTTGCAGTTGATTATTGAACAAATAGAACAGATCAAGAAAATGGAAAGTGAGATGGATTAAATGATCAAAGAAAGACAAAAAGAAATAAGGGATGAAGTGAAGGGTGCAACAAAGGAAACATATAAGTCCTTGATCCCCCTACAAGTAGTTCATCTCATGGTGATTCCAGCATCCACAACATCTACAGGTGCACCAGGGGAAAGCACTTAGCAGCTAGCCAAGGCGATAGAGAACATGTCCTTATTATCAAAAGAAATTAACAATTTTTAGGATCAACTCAGTGAACTACAAGAGAAAAAGAAAATGAAAGATTATGCACATGCCATAGAGTTTCAGATTAGCAAAAAGATGAATGAAATTTTGCAGAAGTCTCTTCAGGAGTCCTCAATTGGTAGCATGGTAGGAAGAGTGAAACAAATGATATGGCTGGATATAATTGAATCTGTAAATTATATATGGCCATCAATTCAAATGATTTTTTAATAGAGTTATCTAATTGATTTGGTGAAAGTGGCCATTGAGAAAACAAATGAGGAACTTGGGGATAAGCCACAAACTTCCAACAACATCATCAGATTCCTGAATTCTAAAAATAGTCATGAATTGGAGCAACTAGAAGTGGTAGAAATAACAACCTATGTACTTGAGGTTAAAAAGGTTTTGCACAAAAAGAGTATAGTTACACAACTAGAATAAATATTCCATCAGCTAGAGATTGGAGTAAGCATATCTTTCAACAGGATTGAGTCACTAAAAAAAAGGGGTTTTCCTTCCTTATTTTTCATCAATGATAATTTGATGCCTAGGACTGATTATGTAAAAAGGCTCATAGAGATCTCAAAGGACACATCCAAGCTCACAAATATGAAGAACACTATTACTAGGAAAGCATTTTATGAAGTCATCAGCAACGATGTCTTAATACATCATGAGATTACGCACATTTTTTAGCTGAGACCAACGTTTGTGAAGTACACTGAGACAGATGAAGTCTACATAAAGCTGAACAAGACCAAGATTCTGACTCCAGAGAGTTTGGAAAATATATGTAGACTCTAGGAAGGATGACAACTCACTTCGATGACAAAGAAGGTAGCTCTGCAAATTGTCAGTGTCGGCAAATCTAGTGTATCAAATCAACTCAGCCGTATCAAATCCGCTAGCACAGAAGACCGCAACAACACTAGATAACGACCTCACAAGGACACCATACATATGTTAAGAGGGTTGTTACAATGAATTATGCTTCCACAGTGACTTTAGACATCTGTTAAAAAACTGTCAATACACATCCATGCAGGAGACGCACAGACCCAGTTTCAGTTGCTCTTGTATTAAATGAGCCAATTTCCTATTTGATAATGGAAATCTGGTGCAAGTAGTTTAAATGTAATATTTCATTCTGTAATAGGGGTTGGACCCTGGTTTTGTAAGCACTTTTCATTGCAATTACTTGTAATTTTTCAAGCTGGAGCATCAATAAAGAGATCAGTTTGCAAGATTCCATTAGGGGAATTTTGAGGTCTAAAATGGGCCTCCTAAGGAAATTATAAAATAATAGTGGAAAAAATCAAATAAGATTTGATGACATCATCAAATTTTAGAGGGAAAAATGAAAAAACTACTTTTTCAACTCATATTTTCAACTTATCTCCCAAAGTTTTTACTCAAATTTCGAGCGGGAGTACTCGTTGGATGTGAAATTTAATTCCCCATCCAAGGAGTACCCATGTTGCATACTTTCGATGGGTCCTACTACACGAAAAATGAAAAATACATAAAAAAACGTGATTACAATCACGTTTTTATGTATTTCTTATTTTTCGTGTAGTAGAGTTCATCAAAAGTATGCAACATCGGTACTCCTTGGATGAGGAATTAAATTTCGCATCCAACGAGTACTCCCGCTTGAAATTTGAGTAAAAATTTTGGGAGATAAGTTGAAAATACGAGTTGAAAAAGTAGTTTTATTATTTTATTATTTTTTAATATTTTTACCCTTTTATTTAAAAAATGATAAATCATCCCCCATGGTTGACATCATCATCTTGAATCCTATTGGTTGTTATAAAGTTTATTTTTGTTGTACATTTTTCTTAGGAGGCCCATTTTAGACCTCAAAATTCCCCTAATGCATGTGTTGTGGTATCGTGGTGACATTTTTCCTTGCTCATGTTTTATTTCTTTCCACGGTAATATTTTCATGTGTACCATTTAAATCCTAATTGTAAAATATGAAGGTTAGATTAAGATTTATTATTCAGAGTACTTTAATTCTTATTATCTTTACAACTTCAATGTTTTCTTATGATGTATGGTTTAATAATTCTTAGTTTCTCTTAAGTCATTACTGAAATCAACTTTCTCCATCTCATAATTTCATTCATTTATAAACACCAGTATTCACAGCTAGGTTTCCTTGCTTATGCTCTAGGATTTGATGCATATACACAGCCTATTTTGACTCCATATCCCAATGGAAAATGTTTAGAGAATACCCCTTCTATCCAACCATGAACAATCAAATGAAAACTCTCACCGTCAATTTAACTAGCCTAATATCAGAAAACCTAAGAAAATTATGATCTTATAGAGAGATCCCTCTCTGAGTCTAGGAGGGATAGATCCTAGGCTTCAAGTAGTTTTGATGTTGTGATTTATAGTTTATTCTTGCCAATATTATAAATTATAGGGTGATAACATATATCAATGCTAGCTACGCAAATGGGGTATTTTAATAATAGACCTACTGTGTGGACTCCAGATCTTATTGAGAAACTGAAAAAGAATGATAATGAGATTGTGATATCTATTGATTCCTTTGGGAATTCATGACTGAGTTCATGATCGAGACCATAGTGTCCTATAAGTCCAATAGAGCATAATGTTTTCAAAGGCCCGTGAAGTAAGTACATGAACTAACTGAAGTCTAAATTAAAATTCTATTGTGTGAAAAGGGTATACTGCAATTGCGGTCATATTGATGATTGAAGAAAGAGAACCTAGTGTTATGAGAAGCGGTAAGTGATTCAGGATAGGTTGGGGTAGGTACATTGAAACTGAATATGGACCACTGTTTGAATTTGAGAAAGGAGAAAGAAACCTTGCTACTCCATGAATTATTTCACTAAGATCTGAAAGTCAGCAAATTGTTGAGAAAATTCACCAACCTTACATCCCCATCATCACTCCATCCCATTATGTTCCTCCAACTCCCCCTCGCCCCATGGCCCAACCACCCAAGATGCATGTGTTCAAGGGAACATATGACACTGAATAATTATGGTTTGTAGTATAAGAGATATGAAGTTCATAGAATGTTACAGACAGAGATATGAAGAAAGTGCAGTTGGTTACTGTGCTGAAAGATCGAGCATTGCCCTGGTACATGAAGTTTGTTACAAGAAATGAAAATTCTTCTTTGGTTGAAATAAATACCATGTTGAATGTTGGGTTCAAGAAACCAAAGTCACAATCCTAGTGTATCACTGAGATCAAGGAGATTAGGCCACTGACTACTAAGACTCTGTGGAATGTAGATCATAGGTTTAAGACATTATTGAGCCAGATTAGCTTTAATACATAGGATGAACAACATAAAGAGTGGTTTATTGTTGTGTATTTTCTGCATCTTATATTTCCATTGTCACAACAAAAGATTGCAACTCAGGCTCAAGCACTGGAGATCGCGATGAAATTGGAGGCTTCACTAGTAGCTAATGTAAGCATAGGGGTGCAATAGATTCAAAATCAATTGGCAAGCTTGCACATGGAGCTCCAGGATCTAAATAAAGGAAAGGAGGTTAACCCAGAGATGAGAACATAGGTCTAGTGTATCAAGTGTAAGTCTGGGGGTCACTACAAGGACAAATGCCTTGTTTTTAGAGACTATGTGGGCGTTGGGATGTTGAATCCATTAAAAACTAGATTGAGTGTGTTAGTGTCCCATTTTTTGATAGATTGGTAGAAAAAATTCACAGGGAAACAACAAACCAGTCTTTGGAGTCCTAGGACCTAGCCTTCCTAGACTCAAAGAGGGCTCTCTCTATTGTATGCAAAAGATGTGAACTTGTTTGCTTTTAGGGTTTGATTTTAGGCTAGTTGTTAAGTGTAGGGTTTTTTTGATAGTCTGGTTGGGTAGGATGATCAAGTACAATAAATGGAATGAGGAAATATTCAAGTCATTGGGATATGGAGTCTATAAAAGTCATGGAAATTTCAACAATGGATCGGGGAGCATCACAGAGAAAATCTAGCATTGGTCAATGGATTTTCAAGGTTTATGGGAAATGAGATGGACATCAAGTTTGTGAACAAAAGGTAGGGCAAAGGGCAATCAAGAATCCTTTATCATGTACCTTTTTTAACAAGAAGAGACTTAAATACCATAAGCATAAAGAATAAATCAATAAATAGGGTAAACCAGTAACTCTTTGATTCAACTCAAGAAAATAGGCAGTCAAGACAAACATTCCAATGAAATATAGAAGGTGAGAAACTCATTTAACTTCTAGTGATTTCACCTTCAAGGTTGGAAAACATTCAAGATACACATATAACTTTAATCAAAGAAGAGGGAACACCTAAACATCAATTATCATAGCTACGAAGATCTCCAAAACAATTATTCAAGCATGGACAAAGGGTATGATCGAAACATAGCCTCTTTGGCAGACCTAACTAATGGTACTTTGGAGAGAGACCTCAAGAATAGTGTTTTAGTGACATCAAACAAGCAGGGCTAGCCATAAATCATCTTTGATACCTATTGTATTAAACCATTCATGAAATAAGCAAGCTTATGGGGTCTAGAGAGAAATTAAGAATTCTCTAAAATGTCCTAGCAGAGGAAAACATAGAGGCAATGAAGAACAAATAGAGCTAAGGTGCCTTTGAAGAAAATTTCTTAGTCTAAATCCTATGTTCTATTGCAACATAGAAATTTGGAAACATAATGAAACATGAGAAAACAATAATTTAAATAGAATCACTTCACCATCAACCAAGCTCAGGGATCCTGCAAGCAATCCTCCTCCATCAACAAGCAAAACAAGCCATTCACAAGCTCCACAACACCAAATTTCTCTTCAACCTCCAAAAGACTATGTATTGCTCCAAAGAGTCATCAAATGCCAACATTTACAATGAAACCCCCATGCTCTATTTACCTAGCAAAGGAGGGAAAAAACCCTAGATAGGGTTGGAAAATGTCAAAATCACTCATAAATGTCATAAATGCCCAAGAGACCATGCAAGGCCCAAGGCACAAAATATCCCATGAAATAAATGCAAAAATAACTTCTAGCACCTAATTATAGAGGGATTTGAATAAAAAAACATTAAAATATTATTTTACAATAAATGAATGTTTTTTTTTTACTTTTGGCCAAAAACACACAGTGCAGTCTATAAGCGCAATGCCTTAACAAGCAGAAAATAGGCCCAATTGCAGCTGCGTTTTGGTGACCTTCCCAATGTCGGATTTTTCTCCGTGATGGCCCGTTGGAAATCTTGCTGAGTCTACTTTCAAAATAGACCCTTTTTTTTCTGATTTAGCCCTTGTAACCTATCCAAAAATATAAATTCACAACACTTCTCTGAGCACAACGCCAAGCCTGAAAATGAGGCAGAAAGGTAGAAAATGAGGTTTTTTTTTACCTTTTGAGGGGTAAAAAATGCTCCAAATGATCTAAAATTTTGTGAGAATAGTTTAATAGCCATGATAAATCCAAAAATTTAAAGTTATCCCTCTGAGGATGCTTTAGGAAAAAGCGTAGCGCCAGGGGTGCTGCGCTTATAGGCCTCCAAATTCACAAAAAACCAAAAATTGTCAAAATTCCCTCAAATTTGGTGGATGTGTGCCTCATCGAGTTTGAGAGACATCTAGAAAATATTGTACCAAAATTCCAAGGTTAGCTTGGCCTTTTCTTCTTTTAGTGCTTAGATCTTGGTTTGGGCCTTCTTGAGTTTATCCCTTGCAACTTGATTCCTCCGGGCATAATGTTTGGTCATTTCTTTGTAGAGCAAGGTCCTTGTTTGACCTTTCCAACTTGGCCTCAAAGTATATGTTGGCTCTTTCCTGTTAGTCATCAATAACAAAATTTTGGTGATGACTAAATGATTACCCCAAGATTTCTAGAAACAAAGTTTATAGAACATAGTGAGTTTTAGAAATCTCATTGTCTTCATTATCCTCAAGATAAAATTTTCACTATTTTGTCATCCTATCTAGTCATGACTGGCACACTACTCCCAGAAGACCCAGTAGGGGCTCAAGCCATTCATTTTTTTTTTTCTTAACTTGTCTCCTTGGCTCAAAACCTATGTTTTTGCTTACCTCTAGAATTCTCCACTACTACCTAAACCTACCAATCAAATAACCTTGCTGCCTCTTCCACAATATTCCCAAACACTGATTGTCTCTGCAGGCCCTTTGGATAGTCAAGTATGTTGAACCTTAGGTTCTCAAATACATGAAGCCTGGCATGGATACTATCTTACACTTGTGAACCCTAAATTTATATCAGTGTCCAAAGCCCAAATCCAAGAAAGCCCCATTAGGTCACCTAAGGTTCCACTAAGCCATAGGATGGATTTTGCGCCTTGAAAACTATGCTTTCCTATATGAAGAAATTATACTCAAATAAGAATGAAATCAAGAAATTTGGCCCAAGATTGGTTAAATAGTCATACAAGAAAAGCCTTTAAGCTTAAAAACAGAAATATTACAAGGGACATCTACCCTTGTTCATGTTTTTTTCAAACAAATGATCAGGGTTGCCATCAGCAAAAGGAGAGGTAAAGTAATGGGATGCAAATTTTCACTAGAATACATCCACAAATGAGAAAAGGGAAACAAGCCTATGTTTAAAGGAGAAACAACGTTTCTTTAGGGTTTTTGAACCAAACAATGGTGGTAGGAAAGAAACCATCACAAAGGCAACCAAGGACAAAAGTCACTGCAACTGCCATCAAATGCACATTGAAGATTGTTGAAAAGTGATGAATAATATTTGAGAGACTACAGAGGGTATACAAGGGATATCAGTTTAAAATGGAGAAATGGCAAAAATGGGGATAGGTTTGCTGTTTGTATAAAATGTTAAAGAATCCAAAGACAATTCTCTTTTCCTTCAAAAAATGCACAGGGATAGTCTTGATATCTTCAAGTAGATTGGTAAGATTAAAGAGAAACTTGAGAGGCCCCCAAAAAATAGAGAAAAGCAACTTTGTAGATCAAATACACCACCTGCAACTCCAAACAGACAAAAAGGGGCACAGTGAGAAAAGATAAATAAACACTAAACATTACAAAAGTGGGTTTCATACTTTGATTTTTATTTTTCAAAGGAATTAAGGATTTTTAATTCTTTGAGTAAATCATTCCCGCACTTTGCAAGGAGAGAAAACCTCCAAGGAGAGAAAACAGAGTTTCAGGGCCATTTCTGGGCAAATTCATCAAAACGCTGCGCAAAATCCAAGCGCTACGAAAAATTAAAATTGACGCTATGCAAAGTGCCTTTCTTCCTATCTGTTTCTACACCGCGATGTGCAAAGTCTTCTTCTACGTTGCGCAAAGTTCGGGTGCTGCGCAAAAAGGCACCCGACCGGCCCGGAAACGCATGCAGAGGTTTTTTTTTTTTCCTCGACGCTATGCAAACAAGCGCCCAGCGCCCAGGCGCTACACAAATAGGCGCCCGACACCCCAAAACTGTGCAAAAGGGCATTCAGCCACCTAGGCGCTGCACAAAGTTCTTGGAGGTGCCAAATAGGCCAGAAAGACCCCCAACTACAAATTTGTCTTCAAGGGTGCCTCCAAGTTTAAAGAAAAGTGGTAAGTGGTTTTTATTTGCAAATCCCCAAGTAAAATTTACAAAAACATTTTGTTTCAAATGGTTAAAGTAATAACCTAGGAGGGTGAAACCCTAGGTCAAAGACAAGGAAAGCAGTGACCCTTTGAAACTAAAATTAAAACAACAGAAAGTGTGGGGGAGGAAATTAAGGTTGATTGCTACATTTTTTATTAGAAACCTTGAGTTGCAAAAAACACTCAAAAGGCCTAAAAAGTTCCAAAACAGTGCCCACCCCCCCCCCCCCCACGGTCTTATCGGGAGATGGAAAACATTAGTGACGATCAAACATATCAGAGGCTGGCTCAAAGAACTCCAAAATCAGAAACCCTGGGGAGGAAGATTAAGGTTAAGAGCAGGAATACACACAATCATCTATGCGTCTCTCTGGGATCAGCCAACATGCTTCCAAAACAAAAGATTTTTTCATTTCTGTGAGAGGGTCAAACAGATGAAGAGTAATCCCGACCTTACAACGCTCCTCATCCTTAATTTGCAAAAAAAACATTCAAACCTTGCAGGGATTAAATTTGAGATTTCAATAGTGTCCATATCTGAGGCCACCGGTATCCCCTCAGTGGGTGAGAAATGGTTCAAGAATGGTAAGATGGAAAGATATTTGTTTTTTCCATTTCTCAAAAGGAGGTATAGATAGGGAAGTATCACTCTTTTTCCTTTTTCACATCTCAAACACAGATATGCACCTTTTATGTTGGCTATCATGAGTTATTTCACCTGTTAGGGGAGATAATCCAGGGTCTATACCTATCATCTTAGACTCCTTATGCATTTTACAGGGGTTAAGGCACTTGACCTACCCTACTATCTCTATAGGAGTATTGTGAAAATGATTTCTATTGTTCAAAGGAGAAATTTCCCCAGCAAATGTCTAGCTTGTTCCACCATTCCCTGATCAAGATGGTGGTTGAACATCAGCTCAAACAGTTGGGTGTACCTTGGGATGCTTTCATATCCCATGAGTTCTTTTCTAAACCACAACATCCTCTTCAAACAAATCTTCCTTCCTCATCTGAAAAAGTACCCTCACCACAAGCACACATCTCTTCCTCTCCTTATCTTGATGCATCAACTGAAATAGGAAGTGGACATCAAGAATCACATGGTGATTAGGGTGAGGGAGAAGAAGTCAGTGAGGCCAATACAAAAATATGTGAAGAAGTGGGGGAGGATATGGGGAGTGATGGGGAAAATAGTGATAACACACAAGGAAATGAGCAGGATGAAGAAGACAGTCAGTATGATGTACAAGGCAGCCAAGGAAATGTTCATGACAGTCTTGATAGCTGTCAAGACTGTCATGACACTAGTCAGTTTTTTGAGGATCAAGAAACTCAGAGTGATATTGCAAAAAATGTTAAGTCCCTATATTAATAGTGTAGCCCCTTAGTATGTTAGTGTAGCCCCCCTTATTGTTATTATTGTACCCTTGTAACCCCCATTTTGTTATTATTGTGCCCTTAAATTATTATTGTTAGGTCGGCTGGGATTACATTTTGGCCCACTAGGATTACATTGTGGCCCCATGGACTCTTATATATAGAAAGGAGGTTTTGTCATTTGTATCATCCAAGATTTGTTCATTTATGTAATGTATTGGAGGTTTCCCCCTCGAAGTGGCTTATTTCTAAGGCGTTGATATCATTTTTCTTCCATTTTTGGAGTTGGTTACCCAACATTTGGTATCCGAGCTTTGGATTCTAGGGTTTCGCTGCTCCAAACAGGTCATCGTGGCATTTTCGCTATAACGTTGTTTCTACGAAGTTTCAAAAGCTGAAATTTTTAGAGCACGAAGCCGAAATCTTGAGGAAGTGTGTATAAAAATTTCAAAGCTTGGTTTACAATATTTTCATAGATATGATCTGTGGAAGTTAGGTATTTTTTCAGGCTCCTAAACGGGTCATCGTGGCATTTGCGCTATAAATGTTTTTCTACAAAGGTTCAGAATCTGAAATTTTTAGGGTGCAAAGATAAAATCCTGAAGAAACCCGTCAAAAAATTCCAGAGCTTGATTAGCAATATTTTTGGAGATATTATCTATGGAATATAGTGCATTTTTAGGCTCCTGAATTTCATCTCAAAGAGGTGATCGTGGGAAAAGTTCAATAACTCTCTCTTTGGGCATCGGATTGGAGTGCCGTAAAAAGTGGTCGTAAGTACACAAACTTTAGTTTCTTTGCTATCAATTTTAGAGATAAAGGACAAAACAGTGACACGTGGTAAGTCGTACAATTTAGCTCTACTGAACCAGTCCATAATTAGGTCATTGTGGAAGATTGGACACAACTTTGTCTTGGAGAATCCACATTAGGTTAGACCTGTGGCATTAAAAAGAGAATTCAGAGGGCTAAGGGCTAATTCGGTACTGAAATTAAAATGATAGTCTTTGGAATAACAGATATAATACAATTTCAATATCGATCTCCTCAAAAGCAAGAAAAAGGTGTGTATTGTTTTTTTCCGAATTGCATAAGTCTTGTTTGAAGAATCAAGTTGAATTGATTCCAAGGGCATATTGGAGAATTTTTGTTAGTAATGGGTTATATTATGCCTCCAAAAAATAATTCCATACCCATTAAGCCCTCAGAAAGCTATACTATGACGCATGAGGAGGAAGAATTGCAATATGAGATATCAAAATTACGGTACCAAGTGCAACAAATTTCGATCTTACGAAAAGCAACCGAAGATGAAATAGATGGTTTAAAAGTAGAAATGGAGGCTAATTTGGATGGTTTGAAGGATCAAATAATAGCTAATATGGATGATAAATTAGTGGAAGATCACAGCGAGCATCAACAACAAGTTCTCGAACTCTCAAAGGATAACCCAACTTTGGTGCAGAATCTAATGAAACAACAGGAAGATCAAAATCATATCAAAAGAAGTTATGAAGAAGTCATAGAAACAAGAACTCAAAAGGTACGATCAATTTCAGAGTATCTCAGCAAGTGGAAGAACTTTCATGTAGAATATTTCACATGGGAGGATGAGAATTTTATACAGAAGCATCAAGAAATAATCAAGCATTGAGGACAACACTTGTTGAAGGAGAGGGGCATGTTAAGTCCCTATATTAATAGTGTAGCCCCTTATTATGTTAGTGTAGCCCCCCTTATTGTTATTATTGTACCCCTGTAACCCCCATATTGTTATTATTGTTCCCTTACATTATTATTGTTAGGTCGGCTAGGATTACATTGTGGCCCACTAGGATTACATTATGGCCCCACGGACTCCTATATATAGAAAGGAGGTTTTGTAAATAGAATCATCCAAGAATTGTGCATTTATGTTATGTATTGGAGGTTTCCCCCTCAAAGTGGCTTATTTCTAAGGCGTTGATATCATTTTTCTTCCATTTTTGGAGTTGGTTACCCAACATTTGGTATCAGAGCTTTGGATTCTAGGGTTTCGCTGCTCCAAACAGGTCATCGTGGCATTTTCGCTATAACGTTGTTTCTACGAAGTTTCAAAAGCTGAAATTTTTAGAGCACGAAGCCGAAATCTTGAGGAAGTGTGTATAAAAATTTCAGAGCTTGGTTCACAATATTTTTGGAGATATGATCTGTGGAAGTCAGGTCTTTTTTCAGGCTCCTAAACAGGTCATCGTGGCATTTGCGCTATAAATATTTTTCTACGAAGGTTCAGAATCTGAAATTCATATGGTGTGAAGCTGAAATCTGGAGGAAATGTTTCAAAAACTTTTAGAGCTTGGTTCGTAATATTTGTGGAGATATGTTCTGTGGAACGTAGTGCTTTATCAGGATCCTGAATTTCATCTCAAAGAGGTGATCGTGGGAAAAGTTCAATAAATCTCTCTCTGGGGATCGGATTGGAGTGCCGTAAAAATTGGTTGCCAATACACGGACTGTAGTTTCTTGGCTATCAATTTCAGAGAAAAAGGACAAAACAGTGACACGTGGAAAGTCATACAAGTTCGCTCTACTGAACCAGTCCAGAATTAGGTCATTGTGGGAGATTGGACACAACGTTGTCTTGGAGAATCCAAAACAGGTCAGACCTGTGACATTAAAAAGAGAATTCAAAGGGATAATTCAGTGCTGAAATTAAAATATTTAAGTGCTGAAATCACAGAAATAATCCAATTTCAATATCGAACTCCTCAAAAGAAAGAAAAAGGTGTGTATTGTTTTTTCCGAATTGCATAAGTCTTGTTTGAAGAATCAAGTTGAATTGATTCCAAGGGCATATTGAAGAATTTTTTTTAGTAATGGGTTATATTATGCCTCCAAAAAATAATTCCATACCCATTAAGCCCTTAGAAAGCTATACTATGACACATGAGGAGGAAGAATTGCAATATGAGATATCAAAGTTACGGTACCAAGTGCAACAAATTTCGATCTTACGAAGAGCAACCGAAGATGAAATAGATGGTTTAAAAGAGAAAATGAAGGCTAAGTTGAATGGTTTGAAGGATAAAATAATAGCTAATATGGATGATAAATTAGTGGAAGATGACATCGAGCATCAACAACAAGTTCTCCAACTCTCAAAGGATAACCTAACTTTGGTGCGTAATCTACCTAAAACAACAGAAGATCAACATCATATCGAAAGAAGTTATGAAGAAGTCATAGAAACAAGAACTCAACAAGTACAATCAATTTCATAGTATCTCGCCATGGAAGAACTTTCCGTAGAATATTTCACATGGGAGGATGAATTTTGTGGTGCTTAAGCATCAAGAAATAATCAAGCGTTGAGGACAACACTATTAAGGAGAGGCATGTTAAGTCCCTATATTAATAGTGTAGCCCCTCAGTATGTTAGTGTAGCCCCCCTTATTGTTATTATTGTACCCTTGTAACCCCCATTTTGTTATTATTGTGCCCTTAAATTATTATTGTTAGGTCGGCTAGGATTACATTGTGGCCCACTAGGATTACATTTTGGCCCCACGGACTCCTATATATAGAAAGGAGGTTTTGTAAATAGAATCATCCAAGAATTGTGCATTTATGTTATGTATTGGAGGTTTCCCCCTCAAAGTGGCTTATTTCTAAGGTGTTGATATCTTTTTTCTTCTATTTTTGGAGCTGGTTACCCAACATTTGGTATCAGAGCTTTGGATTCTAGGGTTTCGCTGCTCCAAACAGGTCATTGTGGAATTTTCGCTATAACGTTTTTTCTACGAAGTTTCAGAAGCTGAAATTTTTAGAGCACGAAGCCGAAATCTTGAGGAAGCTTGTATAAAAATTTTAGAGCTTTGTTCACAATATTTGTGGAGATATGATCTGTGGAAGTCAGGTCTTTTTTCAGGCTCCTAAACAGGTCATCATGGCATTTGCGCTATAAATATTTTTCTACGAAGGTTCAGAATCTGAAATTCATATGGTGTGAAGCTGAAATCTGGAGGAAATTGTTCAAAAAATTTCAGAGCTTGGTTCGCAATATTTGTGGAGATATGATCTGTGGAAGGTAGTGCTTTTTCAGGCTCCTTAATTTCATCTCAAAGAGGTGATCGTGGGAAAAGTTCAATAACTCTCTCTCTGGGAATCGGATTGGAGTGCCGTAAAAATTTGTTGCCAGTACACAGACTGTAGTTTCTTGGCTATAAATTTTGAGATACAAAGGACAAAACAGTGACACGTGGCAAGTCATACAAGTTCGCTCTACTGAACCAGTCCAGAATTAGGTCATTGTGGGAGATTGGACACAACGTTGTCTTGGAGAATCCAAATCAGGTCAGACCTGTGGCATTAAAAAGAGAATTCAAAGGGCTAATTCAGTGCTGAAATTCAAATATTTAAGTGCTGCAATCACAGAGATAATCCAATTTCAATATCGAACTCCTCAAAAGAAATAAAAAGGTGTGTATTGTTTTTTTCCGAATTGCATAAGTCTTGTTTGAAGAATCAAGTTGAATTTATTTCAAGGGCATATTGGAGAATTTTTGTCAGTAATGGGTTATATTATGCCTCCAAAAACTAATTCCATACCCATTAAGCCCTCAGAAAGCTATACTATGACGCATGAGGAGGAAGAATTGCAATATGAGATATCAAAATTACGGTACCAAGTGCAACAAATTTCGATCTTACGAAGAGCAACCGAAGATGAAATAGATGGTTTAAAAGCAGAAATGGAGGCTAACTTGGATGGTTTGAAGGTTCAAATAATAGCTAATATGGATGATAAATTAGTGGAAGATCACAGCGAGCATCAACAACAAGTTCTCGAACTCTCAAAGGATAACCCAACTTTGGTGCAGAATCTAATGAAACAACAGGAAGATCAACATCATATCGAAAGATGTTATGAAGTAGTCATAGAAAAAAGAACTCGACAACTACGGAATCGATCAATTTCAGAGTATCTCATCAAGTGGAAGAACTTACCCACTGAAGATTCTACATGGGAGGATGAGAATTTTATACGGAAGCACCCAGAGCTACTCAAGTGTTGAGGACAACACTTTTTTGAAGGAGAGGGGCATGTTAGGTCCCTATATTACTAGTATAGTCCCTTATTGTTGTTAGTGTAACCTCCTTATTGTTATTATTGTACCCTTGTAACCCCCATTTTGTTATTATTGTGCCCTTAAATTATTATTGTTAGGTCGGCTAGGATTACATTGTGGCCCACTAGGATTACATTATGGCCCCACGAACTCCTATATATAGAAAGGAGGTTTTGTAAATAGAATCATCCAAGAATTGTGCATTTATGTTATGTATTGAAGGTTTCCCCCTCGAAGTGGCTTATTTCTAAGGCGTTGATATCTTTTTTCTTTTATTTTTGGAGCTGGTTACCCAACATTTGGTATCAGAGCTTTGGATTCTAGGGTTTCGCTGCTCCAAACAGGTCTTCGTGGCATTTTCGCTATAACTTTTTTTCTACGAAGTTTCAGAAGCTGAAAGTTTTAGGGCACAAAGCTAAAATCTTGAGGAAGCTTGTATAAAAATTGCATAGCTTTTTTCACAATATTTTTGGAGATATGATCTGTGGAATTCAGGTCTTTTTTCAGGCTCCTAAACAGGTCATAGTGGCATTTGCGCTATAAATATTTTTCTACGAAGGTTCCGAATATGAAATTAATATGGTGTGAAGCTGAAATCTGGAGGAAATTTTTCAAAAAGTTTCAGAGCTTGGTTCGCAATATTTGTGGAGATATGATCTATGGAAGGTAGTGCTTTTTCAGGCTCCTGAATTTCATCTCAAAGAGGTGATCATGGGAAAAGTTCAATAACTCTCTCTCTGGGGATTGGATTGGAGTGCCGTAAAAATTGGTTGCCAGTACACGGACTGTAGTTTCTTGGCTATCAATTTCAGAGACAAAGGACAAAAAAGTGACACGTGGCAAGTCATACAAGTTCGCTCTACTGAACCAATCCAGAATTAGGTAATTGTGGGAGATTGGACACAACTTTGTCTTGGAGAATCCAAATCAGGTCATACCTGTGGCATTAAAAGAGAATTCAAAGGGCTAATTCAGTACTGAAATTAAAATATTTAAGTGCTGCAATCACAGAGATAATCCAATTTCAATATCGAACTCCTCAAAAGAAATAAAAAGGTGTGTATTGTTTTTTTCCGAATTGCATAAGTCTTGTTTGAAGAATCAAGTTGAATTGATTCCAAGGGCATATTGGAGAATTTTTGTTAGTAATGGGTTCTATTATGCCTCCAAAAAATAATTCCATACCCATTAAGCCCTCATAAAGCTATACTATGACGCATGAGGAGGAAGAATTGCAATATGAGATATCAAAATTACGGTACCAAGTGCAACAAATTTCGATCTTACGAAGAGCAACCGAAGATGAAATAGATGGTTTAAAATCAGAAATGGAGGATAAGTTGGATGGTTTGAAGGATCAAATAATAGCTAATATGGATGATAAATTAGTGGAAGATCACAGCGAGCATCAACAACAAGTTCTCGAACTCTCAAAGGATAACCCAACTTTGGTGCAGAATCTAATGAAACAACAGGAAGATCAACATCATATCGAAAGAAGTTATGAAGCAGTCATAGAAACAAGAACTCAACAAGTACAATAAATTTCAGAGTATCTCAGCAAGTGGAAGAACTTTCCTGTAGAATATTTCACATGGGAGGATGAGAATTTTATACAGAAGCATCAAGAAATAATCAAGCGTTGAGGTCAACACTTGTTGAAGGAGAGGGGCATGTTAAGTCCCTATATTAATAGTGTAGCCCCTTAGTATGTTAGTGTAGCCTCCCTTATTGTTATTTTTGTACCCTTGTAACCCCCATTTTGTTATTATTGTGCCCTTAAATTATTATTGTTAGGTCGGCTAGGATTACATTGTGGCCCACTAGGATTACATTATGGCCCCACGGACTCCTATATATAGAAAGGAGGTTTTGTAAATAGAATCATCCAAGAATTGTGCATTTATGTTATGTATTGGAGGTTTCCCCCTCGAAGTGGCTTATTTCTAAGGTGTTGATATCTTTTTTCTTCTATTTTTGGAGCTGGTTACCCAACAGAAAATAAACAAGTAGAAAACCTCAGTAAAGAACAAAGCCAAGAGGAGGGTCAAAGAAATGATGAAAACATGGTCAAAAATTCCATCACCATCCCTCACATATGCACATACTACAAAGGACAAAGAGATGTGTTTTCTACCTTAAAAAGGCAAGGGGCCATCTCTTCTCAAGCCATTAGAGTGGACAAAGGCAAGAAGACGATAGAAAGAAATGAGCAGCAAGAAAAGGTAAGCAGGAGTAAGAGGATGAAGAAAACTACCCAAGGGCCTGAATTCATTGATCTAGACAGTGATGAACGGGATGAGGAGATGACCACTAAAATGTTGCTCCTAGAAAAAGATGCACAGATCAAAGAATGTGAGGAAGATTTTGAAAGAGCATAGCGCGTCATTTAGTATTATAAAAATGAACACAAGTACTTCAAGAAGATCAATAGAGGCCTTGTCCTCCAAAAGAAGATGACCAAGCATTGCGCAAGGAAGAACATGCTTGCAAATGCCAAACTCAAAGAAGCCCTCCTTGAGATAAAAAACCTAAAAATCCCAAATGAGCATGATAGCCTTGGAATTTTGGCTGAGGCTTCTCAGCAACTATCTAGAAACATCTAAGGAGGCTCCACACCAATTTTGAGGAAATTTGAAGAAGATTTTGTTTTTTGTGAAATTTTGGCCTACTTTGCGCAATGCCACTGGCACTGCACAAAAATTTGGGGCATCCTCTGAAGGCAAGCTTGAAATTCTTGGATTTTTTATGACTTTCACATCATCCACAAAAAAATTCAGAGGATTTGGAGCTGTTTTGACCCCTCAAAAGGTCAAAAAACACCTTTCTGCCCCCTGTTTTGGGCCTGGCGCTGCACAAATGAAAGGCTGGATATTTTTGCATTTTTGACAGGGTTATAGGGACTTTATCAAGAGATCAAAATAATTTTTTGAAATTATACTCTTCAAGCTTTCCAACGAACTATTACGGAGCCAAATTCGGCATCTGGAAGTGGTTCAAAAGCTAGTTGCAAAATAGCCTATTTTCTGCAAAAGTGGTGATATGCAAATAGACTGACATAGGCCAAAAAGTCAACAAAAGGCACTGATTAATGCTAAATTGGTTTTTTAATGTTTTTTTTGGACAAAACACTCCTGATTTGATTTGGGAGTTATGTTTTGATGTTTTTCATTTATTGTCTTATCTCTTATGTGTCTTGGGCCTTGCATGGTCATTAAGCACATTTATGACATTTATGGCTAAATTAGGGTTTCTGGAAGTCTCTTAGGATTTCCACCTCCTCATTTTCTCCATAAATAGAGCATGAGGCTCTTATGTATTTGTTTGATTTTGATGACTTATGCTGAAGCAAATACATAGTCTCTTGGAGTTTTTTATGGAAATTTGATGTCTTGGAGCTCATGCATGCCCTGGTTTGCTTGTTGATAGAGAAAGACTGTTTGCAGGATCCATAAGCTTGGTTGATGGTGAAGTGTTTCTTATGTTTATATTTTCTATTTTTCCATTATGTTTTCCTTCTTTCTATGTTGCAGTAGGATAAAAAATTTAGATTAAGAAATGTTTTCCTGATGGTACCTTATTTCTGTTTGTCCTTCACTTCCTTAATGTTTTCTTTTGTGGAGATATATTAGGGAATCCATCTCTTGCTATCTAAGAAGTTCTTAGCTTGTTCATTTCTTGAATGGTTTAGATCAGTTAGTGTCAAGTATGATTTATGGCTAGTCCTGTATATTTTTGCTACTGAAATACTCTGTTTGGAATCAACTCTTTAAAGCATCTTTGCCTACGTTTGTCAAAGAAGTCTGTTTGAATCATGCTCTTTGCCTTTGCTAGCTAAATTTGTTTCAAATAACCTTCACAACTGTAACTTTAGGTTTTCATATTTTTCTCTTATTCTATGGTTATAACTACTTGTGCATCTTAAATGTTTTTCTGCTCTTGATAATGAAATCTATGAAAATTAAATAAGTTTCTTGCCTTTCGATAATTTCATTTGAATGTTTGTCTTGGATAATCATATGTGTTCAGTTTGAAATCAAATGAAATAGTTTTCACTTATGCAAGGCATTGAGGGATGCCCCTCTGAAGTATAACATCATGGAGAATCAAGCTTTTTCTTTGGTTAAAGATTTGAAAGACTTCAGAGTATACGTCCTTCACTCACACATCATTGCCTTTGTCCCAAACTCAATTGTTAAAGACATTCTAATGCAGGACCCAGATGGTAAGAGAGATAAGTGGATTGTTGTTATTCTTGAATATGATTTAGAGATAAAACCCACTAAGCTGATCAAAGGCCAAGGTTGAGCTAGATTAATGGCTGAATCAAATTTTGAGGTTCTTGATATAAATATGATTAATGCTTTAGATTATCAAGAGGAAATATCAACTCCCATAGTTGAAGACTGTTTCACGAATTCCTCTTGGTATGCAGATATTATTTATGTTTTTCTTAATTTAAATACACCTCACAGTTTGAAAAAAACAAAGGCAAGGTTCCTAAAGTTAAAAGCTGTAAACTATTGCATTATAGATAAATGTCTTTATTGGAAAAATGCAAGTGGTTTATTGCTTAAATGTTTGCCTGAGTTTGATGTAGAGAAGGTTAAGCACGAGTTCCATGAAGGAGAGTGTGGAGGTCATTTGTACTGGAAGACAACAGCCGACAAAATTTTGAGGGCTGGTTTCTATTAGCCTACTCTCTTTCCTGATATACACAAGATGATCATTTCCTGTCATAAATGTCAACTTTTTGAAGGCAAAAGAAAACTGCTACCCCTACCTCTGCATCCAATCACTGTTGAAGCTCCTTTTCAAAAGTGGGAACTTGACTTCATAGGAGAAATCCATCCACCATCTTCTGCCCAACATAGATGGATTCTCACTGCCACAGACTATTTCACTAAGTGGATAGAAGCCATACCTTGTAGGCAAGCCAATTATTCTGTTATCATAAAATTCATGGAGACCAACATTCTCTCCAGATTTGGCTGTCCTACCAAGATCATCACTGATAATGCAGCGGAATTTGGATCAAAGAAGATGGTTGAATTATGTCACAGATATCAGATAGCATTGGGGCATTGCACGGCCTATTACCCTCAATGTAATTGACTTGCATAATCCTCAAACAAGAGTTTAGTGAACATAATCAAGAAACTGTTGGAGGACAACAAAAAGTCTTGGCACACAAAGCTAGTTCATGCACTTTGGGCTGACAGATTAACCTTGAAGAAATCTATCAGCATGTGACCTTTCCAACTTGTGTATGGTACTGATGAAATTTTTCCAAACAGCCTTGGTGTACCAGTGATGAAGTTGATTCAAGAGTTTCAAACTGAAGATAATTACATGATCAAAAGAATAAATTAGACCATTCATCTTCAGCAAACCAAAGAGGAGGTTTATAACAAAGCATTGTAGAAGCAGGACAACATTAAAAAGTTTTTTGACAGATAACAAAGGCCAGCAATTTCAATATTGCGGACAAAGTTTTAAAGTGGGACTCAAGGAGGGAAGACAAGGGAAAGCATGGAAAATTTGATAACTTATGGCTTGGCCCTTACTCTATCCATTCAGTCGTTGGTAATAATGCCTTTTTCTTGCAAGAGTTGAATGGAGCAGAATTGTTTGGGGGTCCTATCAATGGCAGGATGCTTAAACATTACTTCTCTTGATACATCTCATGTTCTGAAAGCCTTTTTATCTTTTTCCATTATAAATATTCCACCCATCTTTGCATTCAAAGTTAGAAAAAATCAAAATAAAAAAAAAAGAAAAGAAAGAAAAGAGGGAAAATTGTGAAAACAAGAAAGGTATAGCCCCATACCAAAAAAGAGAAACAAATCTGAAAGTTTGCAAGCTTAAATGCCACTCCTGAAAAACACACTTCTAGTTAGTCAAACAGCCTAATCTTGACTAATTAGCTTTAAATTTCTGCTGATAGGATAGTTAATTCGATTTTCCAAACCATTTAATCTTGGCTTATCAGTAGAATAGTTAGGATAGAAATTGAAGGTTCAAACATTCTCAAAATCGGAACCTAAGTCTCCAAAAGGAATGACTCAAATCTGTTTCAAATTCTGAGTCAAAAAAGATGTAAGTCTGGTTACAATTAGCTCAAAAACTGAAGCAGAGGACAAGCAAAGACAACTCAAGTAAGAGTCAAAACAAAGTTGTAAAAAGTGGGAGGGAAATGCTTTGAAATTTCAGATCCTAAGCTTTCCATTTTGTTTTAAATTTTGTGCAAAATAATGTCTATGTGCAACTTTTTTTTATGTCATAGACCACAGCAAGTCAAACAGTTTAATCTTGACTTGGCTGTTTTTTATTTTTTGTTGTAAAATTTAGTGAATAAAATCTGTTGGACAGTTTAATCCCAACAAATAGTAGATTAGGTAGAGAATCATATGGGCTCAACTGTTCAATCTGAGTCCATGGAGAAATAAGGAGTAGAAATAGATTAGATTTCCTGCTTTCAAAAGAATAAAATGTTGTAAAATATTTTTCCAATCCAAGTGCACTCTAAAGAAGAAAAAATGTTAGATCTATAGGATTGGGTAGATAGACAGCTTTTTGATGAAAGATCCATTGTTTTTATGGTGCTAATATTTTTTCAGAGCAAGATCATCCCAGCAAAGGAAGGGAAGCCCAATGGATTAGGCACTAATCAGCCTCCTAGAGAACGCAAGTCTGAAGTTATTGATGCCTTCAAGAAGGCACCATCCTCAAGTGGAGCAATTGTTAGCCACCTATAAAATTTGTTATACCAAAAGGTTGCTAAATCAGTTTTGGAGCCTTCAAGGAAAAAAATTTATTACAAAAAGTGTTGCCTCTTGAAGACTCTTGAAGGCCTCATGCCTCTGTCCAAAATATTTCCTACTGTTCTCATTTTATACTCTAGAAATTTTGTTGATTTTATGAGAAATACTGCTACAAACTCCATTTTCCCCTTCCTTCCACTTCTAATCTCATTCTTATCCCTTTATTCCCCATAAAATCCCTCATTTTTCATGTTTTCCTTTTTTCCTTTCATCAAAACCCCTGTCATAAGGTTTAAGACTCCTTCTTTGCCTTATCGAAATCCTCAATACCCTTGAAAAACATTGAAAACTTCATAAAAAATACATATTTTGGTGTAAAGGTTTAAGCCCCCTTGGGCTAAGTCCTTAGCCATTTTCACTCCATATGCCTCCATACCTTTTTCACTCTCCTAAACCTCCCAAATTGTCAATATCATGTGCAAAAGAGCATTTAACATGGTTTTTAATTATATTTTTGTGTTTTCTATTTGATCTAGATTTTGTTCATTCAGCTGCGGAATCTTGCCACTTTCCGCAGCTGCTGCAACTTTCCGCAGCTATTTTGTGAAACTCTATGCTACAGGTGTCTACAAGGGAAACGAGCCACATGGGCAGGTCGGGAATGACGTGGACATGGTTCGTGTCCTATTGGTTCAAGCAAACTCATCCAAAGAAGCCGCGGTCAAAGGCGTCCACATGGAAGTCAACCATGGAGTTTCATGTCGGCCGGACTCTGTTTCGTGTCACATAAAGATCCATACGGCCGTTTCTAAGCCTGCGGATGATAAATCGACATCTGTACAGGGCTCTAGAGTCGAATTCAAGCATCCACCTCTCGTAGATTTACTTTCCAACACGGCCATGCTCCTATATCCGTGGACGTAGTGGTCTACGTGCTTTCCACCAGCATGAACTTTAGGAGACAGTTATAGTTTGTTGTTATATATAGTGCGTTTGCATACGCATAGGAAGTTAGTCGATATTAGTGAATGTAGTCTCTGTTATCTTTTGATTAGTCTGCTCTGTAGTGATTGCAACTTTTGCCCTTGTGTAACATTACCAGTCTTGTAATAGTACTTTTTAATTTATATTAGAAGACTCTTGTTTTTCAACTTAATTCATATTTGAGAATGGGTGCCAAGGGTGGTGTAGAGACACAACAAGTAGGGTTTGTGCATTGGTGTATATTTTGTTTGTTTCATTGTATCATAATCCATCCATATGTTCATACTTTGCAGTTGTTTCATTTCTGTTTATACACTTCCATAATTTCCATTTTATTTCTGTCTTTCATGCTTTATGATTGTTAATCACTGATCAGTGTTTATGTTTTTCAGGTTTTAGATAGGCAGCCCGGGCATTTTCATAGCTTTTTGACTAATGGCATGGAACTAACATTGTTCTGCTGCTAGTTTGCTTTTCATAGTTTTTGTTTAATTTTAGTATTGCTCTGTACATTTCAGTTTTGCTTATCTGCTTCAGTAGTTAAATTTAGATATACTAATCTGCTCATAGCATCTTCAGTTGCCTCCGAAAGCCACAGCTGGACTGATGGTGAGGGATTGCATTATGAAATGTTTAGTTTAGTATTAGTTTCTTTTCTGCAAATTTAGATATACTAATCTGCTCATAGCATCTTCAGTTGCCTCCGAAAGCCACAGCTGGACTGATGGTGAGGGATTGCATTATGAAATGTGTAGTTTAATATTAGTTTCTTTTCTGCAAATTTAGATATATTAAATCATGCATGACATCTTCGGTTGCCTCCGAAAGCCACAGCTGGACTGATGGTGAGGGATTGAATCATGAGTGTATGGTTTCGTATTAGTTTACTTTCTGCAAATTAAATATCAGTTACTCAAGTTGTTTATGATTACTTCCGAAAATCATAGCTGGACTAATGATGAAGGGTCAGAAGATAAATTGATGTAATATGATTTAGATTTATTTTGTTGCAATTTTGAATTTCCTTAAGCATAGTTTCTTTTGTGTTTAGTCGGCAGCAAGAATAGTTTGGTTTTCATGCTCACTAGTTTACTTTTTTGATTTATTAGATTAGCAGCACCTTTTTATTTCAGCAGTACATTTTCATTTTCTTTCAAGTCTTGTCATTGTAAATTTCAATTTGCTTTTTAAAGTTTCAAGTTGGTAAATCATTATAGGGGATATCACTTCCTTGAACAAATATAACCAAACTTGTTTTCATTTTAGAATTTCCATTTCACCTTAGAAAAACCAAAAGCGACAAAAAGTTAAGAAATAGGTTATCTTGCACATATAGTGCGCCGCACTTCATCAGCTTACGATTCCCGGATTGACAAATTAAATGCAGCAATTTAGGACACACTAAATTGACCAAACGTTTTGGCGCCGTTGCCGGGGAAGTGTAACTAGGTAGCCAATTTCTTAAAAAAAAACACAAAAATTCTAAAAGAAGGGAAAACTTGATAACTTCTTGAAGTATGCTCTCCTCTTGCACCTAGTGTGATCTGGAGGATCAGAAAAGAGAGTTATTGGTTTAGCAATTTCTTAAGTATGCTCTCTTCTTGCACCTAGTGTGACCTGGAAGATCAGAAAGAGAATTATTAGCCCAAATTTTAAAAAATAAAAAAAATGACATGCATAGAGCAAGAGATTCTAGGGGAAGGTTTATAGCTAAAGCCAAGAGTTCGATTTTCACAACTCCATCTTCTTCAAGGCATAGACCAGATTCACCACCATCTATCCCTAGCCTTAAGATTTTTGGAAGTCAAGGAATAGCTGAATTAGAGGATTCTCCTATACCACCTACTAAAACCCACTTAGAAAACAAAAAGACTTTCTCTCATCCTTCCTTGGTAGAAGAACTAGAGGACTATAAGGACTCTAAAGAAACTATCATGGCAGAGGAAGTAATAAATAGAGGTGGAGGTAGAAGAGGAGGAAACAATGGAGATAACAATGGTGAAGAAAATAATGGTAGAAATAGGGAAGGAAACAATTTGCTTGGATTCCCTATAGTTGATGAGGAAACTCATGCAACAATGAAAAATATCTCACCATCTGTTCTCCCTAACTTTTATGGATTGCGAAGTGAAGATCCTGAAACATTTCTGTTTGAGTTTGAAGTAGTGTGCCGAACTTATGACTATATGGAAGATTCTCAAAAACTCAAGCTGTTTCCTTCAACATTGAAGGGATCTGCTTTGAAATGGTTCATGGGATTAGCCACTCAATCTATCAGGACTTGGAATGATATGAAACAAACATTTTTGGATAGATACTTGGACTATTGTATGCCCACCAATCACAAGGATGAGGTATTCAAAATGATGCAAAAGAAGATGAAAACTTGGAAGATTTACTTGAAAGATTTCAATACAACTTGAAAAGAGCAAAGATGAGCAACTTAGATGATGAAACCTTGAAAGCCCTCATATTAAAAGCCATTAGAGATAAATGGATAGATATTTTAAACATGATGGGGAAAGGAGACATTTCTCAACTTCCACTTCGTGATATAACAGAACTATGTGTCCATCTCTCAAGAGGAAAATCTAAAACAGGAAAAGGGCCTAGGGATCCTTCTCTTATTAGGGCTAAAAAATCTGCAACTGGATCAGTAAGTAGGGCAGAGATTGGTAACATGCTTGATGAGTTCAAAACTGATATCTTGGGGAGCCTTAGTGAACAACTAGACACCCTTAAAATCCAAAACAAGCAGAAAGCAGAAACAGATGCTTTAGCCATCTTTTGTCCGAAATGTAGGAAGAAACATGCTTTAAGGGAATGTCCCTTGGATGCAAAAGTTGTAGAAACATGTATGATTTGCTCGGAAAATCATGAGATCAAGGATTGTCCTTCAATCCCTGGACTCAAAGCTGTTTTTCAAGAAGATCCAAATTCAGTAGAATCTCTCTGTTTTGTCGCAAGGAGACCTTGGCAGGGACAACAATTTCAAGGGTTTAATAACCCTATGAATCTTCAAACCCCACCAAATTGGACTCCTTGGCAAAAACCTTGGCCCCAACATCAAAATTCATATCAGCCATGGGTACAAGGGATGCAAAATCCTTATGGGAGATTTGCTCAATTTTATCAATATCCTCCATCTTTTCAAAATCAACAAGCTCAACAACTTCCAAACCCAAATCCACAACTTTCATTGCCATTTCCACAACAACAACCTTCTCAACAAAATCCAAATCCTCAACTCATGCTTCCATACCAACAAAAGACAAATCAACTTCCAGCTCAGCCATTTCCAAATCCTAACAATAAGAATCCTCAGACTACTTACATGGTAGAAGGACAACAATTTCCTACCTATATGATTGTTCCTCTCAACGATGTACAACTCAGATCTGGTAGAGTTTTAGAAAAACCTTCTATAGATATTCAAGAGAAAGATACCTCTGAGGAGGACTCTCTTCAAGTCAATAAAGGTTCTGAGGAAGAATCTCTTCAAAATCCAAGCATGCAAAAAGAAAAAGAAAAGTTAACACCCACAACTCCTATAGTTGAGCAACCTACATCTTCATCTACACCTCCTTTTCCTGAAAGACTACAAATTGATAAGGGGGTGGAAAAACAAATCTTGTTGCCTAACTATGACTTTCTAGATGAATTGAAGAATGTTTGTATCAAGATTCCATTGCTACAAGCCATTCGAGAAATTCCTATTCAAGCAAAAACCATAAAGGAGTTGAGTTTCAAAAGACCAGGAAGGAAGCTAAAGGACACAAGAAGAATCCACCTGGTAGGAAAGATTGCAGACATTATGATGGGAAAAATTACCATGCAGAAGTATGTAGATCCAGGAAGTCCAATTGTCAAGACACATATAAATGAGATAGAAATTCCAAACACATTGATTGACTTAGGGGCTGCTATCAACATTATGAGTAGACAGACTATGGAACAGTTAAAACTTCCTAACCTTCTCTTTACACCTACTTTATTGCAACTTGCAGATCGATCGGTTATTAAACCAGATGGTGTATTAGAAGATATTTCAGTCTCCTTAGATTCTTGGGAATATCCGGTAGACTTTATGATTTTGACTCCCAAAAGTAATCTAGGAGGACATCCAATTATCTTAGGAAGACCTTGGCTGGCCACAGCTGATGCTTTTATTAGTTGTAGATATGGAGACATGTACATTTCAAATGGTAATTCGACAAAGAAATTCAATTTGTATCCTCCAGCAAGAGCAATCACAGAAATAGGAGACAATGAATGGGTCGATGATGAAAACACTATACAACCTGTCTTTACCATTTCTGAAATCAGTGAGGATAGTCAAATTCTGAACACATTAGAAAATTTTGAGACATCTTCAGAATATGACCCCACACAATTTCAGTTGGAATCTGACATAGAATATTTATCATCAAGACAAATGTCTCTTTACTCTATGGAAGAGTTTTGTAGTTCTACCATTGAGATTTTTCCGGAAAAAACATTGAATATCAACAAACATTTGGAAAAGTCACAACAAGAAGAACTAACCAAAATCTTGCAAAAACATTCTACTGCATTTGCATGGGAGTATACTGACATGAAAGGTATTGATCCTAAGACTTGCATCCGTCATATCTATATTGAGGAAAACAGTAGACCAATCAGACAACCTCAAAGAAGGATGAATCCAAATCTTAGGGAGATAGTGAAAGAAGAGCTCCAAAAACTACTCAATGTAAACTTCATTTTTCCAATTTCAGATAGCCGATGGGTTTCTCCTTTGGTTATAGTACCTAAAAAGAATGGTAAATGGAGGGTATGCATTGATTACAGGGAATTGAATAAAGCAACTTTGAAGGATCACTTTCCTTTGCCTTTTATTGATCAGGTATTAGATACATTAGCAGGTAAAAAGTACTTTTCATTTTTGGATGGTTTTAGTGGCTATAATCAAATTCAGGTAGCACCTGAAGATCAAGATAAGAACACATTTACTTGTCCATGGGGAACTTTTGCCTACCGAGTGCTTCCTTTTGGGTTATGTAATGCACCCGCAACATTCCAAAGAGTAGTACTAGGAATTTTTCTGATCTAATCCATGATTGTGTAGAGGTTTATATGGATGATTTTACAGTTTATGGTAATTCATTTGAAGAGGCATTAGAAAATTTGGAAAAAAGTTCTTATAAGATGTAAAGAAACAAACCTTTCATTAAGCCATGAAAAATGCTTTATGATGTTTACTGAAGGGATTGTTTTAGGACATCATATTTGAGGAGATGGGATTAAGGTTGATAGATCAAAAGTTGAAGTCATCTCCAAGTTGCCTATTCCAAATTGTCAAAGAGATGTTAGAAGTTTTCTAGGATTTACTGGTTGCTATAGAAGATTTATAGAAAACTTCACTAAAATAGCATCTCCACTCTTCAAATTGCTTACAAAAGACTGTGAATTTAAATGGGATCCTGATTGTCAATCAACTTTTGAAACTTTGAAAACAAAAATATCTGAAGCACCTATCTTGAGAGGACCAAATTGGAAACTCCCTTTTCATATTTCTACGGATGCTTCAGATACAGCTCTAGGAGCTGTGTTGGGTCAAAAAGATTTAGTTCCTTATGCCATTTATTACACCGGTAAAAATTTGACTCCCACGGAGTTGAACTATACTGTGACTGAAAAAGAGTTTTTAGCTGTTGTTCATGCAATTAATAAGTTTAGACATTACATAACAGGCTATGAAACTTTTATTCATACTGACCATTCTGCAATTAGATATTTAATGAACAAACCTGTTACTAATGGCAGAGTGACAAGATAGCTTTTACTTTTGCAAGAATTCAATATTACTGTGTTGGATAGACCAGGAAAACAGAATACAGTAGCTGATTTCTTGTCTAGGATTCAGAATACTAAAGAAGATTCTCCTGTAGAAGATAAGTTTCCTGATGAATACTTGTTTGCGGTAACTATTAAGACCCCTTGGTATGCAGATATTGCTAACTATTTGGTTACAGGGAAACTACCTTCACATTTATTTCCAAGAGAAAAACGAAAGATTATTCGGGAGAGTTCAAAATATTCATGGATTTCTAACGAATTGTTTAAAACAGGGCCAGATCTTGTGATCAGAAGATGTGTCAGGGAAGATGAAATGCCTGATATTCTTAAGGCATGTCATGATGAACCATGCGACGGACACTTTGCAGACAAAAGGACGGCCTATAAAATCCTTTCTTTGGGATATTATTGGCCTTCCCTCTTCAAAGATGCAAAACAATATGTCAAAAGGTGTGACAGCTGCCAAAAAGTAGGGAAACCTACCCTTTCAAATGAAATGCCACTGCAAACACAGGTACTCATTGAACCCTTTGAAAAATGGGCTTTAGATTTCATTGGACCTATTAATCCACCATCTAAGCAAAAGAAGTATATATTGGTTTGCACTGATTATGTTACTAAATGGGTAGAAGCTAAAGCATTAGTATCCGCTACTGAAAATTCAGTTGTTCATTTTCTTTATGAGGATATTTTTTACTCGCTTTGGTGTTCCAAGAGAAATTGTGACAGATCAGGGGAGCCAATTCACATCAAATTTGGTGGAGAAGTTGATGGAAGAATACAAAATTAAGCACAGAAGATCTACTCCTTACCATCCACAAGCAAATGGTCAAGTGGAGTCTACAAACAAAGTTCTTGAAAGTATCATCACCAAGACTGTTCATCTACATAGAAGAGATTGGGCAGAAAGGCTTCCAGAAGCCTTGTGGGCCTACAGAACTACATGGAGGAATACAACAGGACATTCTCCCTATGAACTTGTTTATGGGAAAGAAGTCTTGCTCCCCATTGAGTTCCAAGTCAAGACCTTCAAGATGGCAGTTCAGTTGGGGATGGACTTATCAGAAGCCCAAAAGCATAGAATGGAGCAGTTGAATGAGCTAGATGAGATCAGACAAGAAGCAATTCTAAGAACTGATCTAGTTCAATATCAAAGAACTAAGTGGCATGACAAATATATCAAAGAAAAGAAGTTTCAAGAAGGAGATTGGGCATTGCTATTCGACTCCAAGTTTAAGGATTTTCAAGGGAAATTTCAGACTCATTGGCTTGGGCCATATGATATTGACAAGATCTTTAGCAATGGAGCTGTAAGAATCAAGACCATTGATGAGTTTCAAACTCCTCTTATTGTGAATGGCCATAGATTGAAAGTTTATCATAAGCCACTCTCTAAAGAGGATTTTGTCAAGATGTTTCAAGAAAGTTCTGCAATCAGGCTGGTACAGAAGAATTCTTCTTCTCCACCAGCCTAGCTTTTGTTTTTCAACTTAAAAAAAAAAATAAAAAAAAAATGGTATAAGCCTGAAAACCAATCATTGATTGGCAGTCTTATGCAGAAAATATAGGGTGAAAATCAGGAACACCTGACACTCTATATTTTCCAAAAAAAATCTCTCTTTCATTTCACAAGCTTTGTCACCATCCACTCCATTTCATTCCACTTCATTCCATTTCATTTCATTTCATTTCACTTCATTCCACTTCATTTCATTCCATTCCATCAATAAAAATATTTTTCATGACCATTTCCATCTGGTCATTTGTCATTTGTTCATTTCTATTCAACCAAGTAATAGTTGTGTCAGTTTCCGCAGCTGACATCTGTTTCCGCAGCTAACTCCAGTTTCCGCAGCCAGAAGAAGATTCCGCAGCTACTACTCTGTTTTCAAAGAGAATGTACAGTTAGATGTTATTGCCATAATTATGAAATAAAATGCAGGTGAGAGGATCAATGGAGCATTCAAAGACACCAATGGAGATCAATCAGTTGAAGACCAAGGGCAAAGGCAAAGATTCCAAAGGTATGAATAAAATTTATTTCAAATAGTATTGAAAAACACATTTTTATATAGTTTTGAACCATGAGCTCTATCCATTACGCGCAATGATTATATTGACAGTTCCGTAACCTTTCACGATCTCCATATTATCCTCTTGCATTCATTCACAAACGGTTTTATCATTAAAAGTCCGATTTTCACTCATGTTCCAATATCCCACCGGAGATAATGAGACGTATTTGATTTGACCAAGGACTCTTACAGCCGCATGAATTCATAACCGTTGATTGAAACGTGTTCATATTTATTGCGCAGCCACCAAAATTCAAAACGTTGCCGAATGTGTTATACTTTGTTAATCTCTTTGTCGTGTCTCTGCCGTGTTTACGAAACCCCACTCTGCTCATTCTCACTCCCGGATATCTACCCACTGTCTCACTCCATTTCATTCCTTTTGCTCATTCTCACTCCCGGATATCTACCCACAGTCTCACTCCATTCCGTTTGTGGTGCTCATTCCCATTTTATGATATCCCCACAGCCATTGTGCTCGTTCATGTGCATTCAACCATTCTATTTCCATTTGAAACCCTCACGAAGGCAAATTTGTGAAGAACAGAAAAGTGAAATGGGAAAATTGCTAAGAGCAGAGCCGGAAGGACCGAAGTTTATAGAGGGATATCCACAAGTAAAGGAGATATTGAAGAAAGCAAAATGGCTGCGTTTTATTCAGAAATTCAGAGGTTACCACAAAGAAGTTACGAAAGCATTTGCAAGGTCGTTTGATGGCTCGGAAGCAGAGATTGGAGACCTCAAGTTTGCGGTCAATGAAGCATCTATATCAACAGCCACGGAACTTCTTCAGGAGGGAGAGCGTTGGTTCAAAAATAAAAGCATCAGTGATGAGGCATGGAGAACAATCTTACGAAACCAAGGTATGGATATAATTGTTTTTAAAAGAGGAATTCTTGTGCATGCATTGAAAGAATAATGGGCCACTTTATTACTAGTTGCTCAGAAATTCATTACATGTGAAGGCCGTTTTGGGTCCATGTACATGTACCATACCAGGCTATTGATGAATTTTCTAGAAAATCAAACTCTCAATCTCCCATATTTTCTATTCAATAGCTTGAAGAAAATGGTTGTGACTGTTCAAAAACACTTAGGAGATGTAGAGCCTCATCTATATCACCACGGCCTTATAAAAATTCTGATTGAAAAGGAGTTAAGGGAAAGAAAAGACACATGGGAACAATTTCTAGTTAGAAATTTCTTTGAGGAACCTCAGGAAATTCCTGAAGGTAGTTCAACAAGGAGGAGTAGAAGAAAAAGAATAAATGTTGAAACCCAAATTACTCCTACTCGGGAAATTCCCGCAGCTAGCACAACAAGAAGAAGTAGGAGGAAAAGAAAAATTGATGAAATCCAAAATACTCCTACTAATACTATGGAAAGAACTGATAGGGAAGAGAGACTGGTAAAAAGGAAGAAGAAGGAAATCAAGGGTAAGAAGCCAATAATACCAAAAGAGAAAGAAACTATTGAGGCTATACATAAAACTCCTTCTTCTGAAGAAGAAGATCATCAAGTGCTATCAGAAAGATTATTTTATCTTCAAAAACAGTCATCCATGCCCAAGAAGACAGAAAAAGGAAAACAAAAACAAAAGGATAGTGTACCACAGCGTGTGAGGAGAAGCAGCAGACTTAAGGGAAAATTGAAGAAAACACAAATTAAGGGTCCTCATTTCATTGATTTGGGTGAGGAGACATCTGAACAGTCCCCAACTGACCATAGTCCATCTCAGTCAGTTAGTGAACCTGATTCCTTTCATTCCCAATCAGACAATGAGCATACTCCATCTTATTCTCGGCAAAATATTGATGTAAGCCCTCCTCGGCCAGATTTTGAACATAATTCTCCCTTACAGCATTTTGGGGACAGCCCAATGAAAATGACACCTGAAATAGACCCCAAGCAGCAGGAGGTATATGACTATATAGAATCTTTGGAAAAGGCAGCCACAGGTCCAAGTACTTCTTCCATTCAACCTCATACATTGCAGGATGATTTAGTTCAATCATTAAAACAGGAAATTTTTGAGCTGGAGCTTTTAAATAGGCACATCAAAAATGAAAATGAAACATTGAAAGAACAAGGCAAACTGGACAAGATCATCCATGATAATATTATGTTACATTTGGGAATATGGCAGAAGAAGAATAAGAAATTGAAAAGGAAATGCCAGAAATTGAGCAGAGCACTTGTAAATATCAAATTTAGATGCTTAATGAAGAAACCCAGAATGATGGCAGTACCAAGGAAGAAGAGAAGAGGATTGGATGTGCTAGCTGAAGTATCAAGGCACATGAACTGAACAAAGAGTATCAAAATTTTGGTTGCATGAGGACATGCAACACCTTCACAGTGGGGGTATGTTGAGTCCCAAATTTGCATCTTTTCCATACACTTTTCCATACCTTTTTCACTCACTTAACCCTCCCAAATTGTCAATATCATGTGCAAAAGAGCATCTAACATGGTTTTTAATTATATTTTTGTGTTTTCTATTTGATCTAGATTTTTTTCATTCAGCTGCGGAATCTTGCCACTTTCCGCAGCTGCTGCAACTTTCCGCAGCTATTTTGTGAAACTCTATGCTACAGGTGTCTACAAGGAAAACGAGCCACATGGGCAGGTCAGGAATGAAGTGGACATGGTTCGTGTCCTATTGGTTCAAGCAAACTCATCCAAAGAAGCCGCGGTCAAAGGCGTCCACATGGAAGTCAACCATGGAGTTTCATGTCGGCCGGACTCTGTTTCGTGTCACATAAAGATCCATACGGCCGTTTCTAAGCCTGCGGAGGGTAAATCGACATCTGTACAGGGCTCTAGAGTCAAATTCAAGCATCCACCTCTCGTAGATTTACTTTCCAACACGGCCATGCTCCTATATCCGTGGACGTAGTGGTCTACGTGCTCTCCACCAGCATGAACTTTAGGAGACAGTTATAGTTTGTTGTTATATATAATGTGTTTGCATACGCATATAGAGTTAGTTGATATTAGTGAATGTTAGTCTCTGTTATCTTTTGCTCTGTAGTGTGATTACGCTGCACTTGTGCCGTAACATTACCATTCTGTAATGACTGCTTTTTAATATAAGAAGACTCTGTTTTCCAACTTAATTCATATTTGAGGACCGTTGCCAAGGCTGGTGTAGAGGGCCCCTGCTCAGCTAAGGTTTTGTGCATTAGTGTATAATTTTAATTTCATTTCATTGTGTCATAATCCACTCATATGTTCATATATTGCATTTGTTTCATTTCTGTTTATACACTTCCATAATTTCCATTTTATTTCTATCTTTCATGCTTTATGATTGTTAATCACTGATCAGTGTTCTTGTTTCAGGCTATAGATAGGCAGCCCGGGCATTTTCATAGCTTTTTGACTAATGACATGGAACTAACATTGTTCTGCTGCTAGTTTTCTTTTCATAGCTTTTGTTTAATTTTAGTATTGCTTATCTGCTTCAATAGTTAAATTTAGATATACTAATCTGCTCATAGCATCTTCAGTTACCTCCGTGTATAATTTTAATTTCATTCCATTGTGTCATAATCCATTCATATGTTCATATATTGTATTTGTTTCATTTCTGTTTATACACTTCCATAATTTCCATTTCATTTCTGTCTTTCATGTTTTATGATTGTTAATCACTGATCAGTGTTTTTGTTGCAGGTTATAGATAGGCAGCCCGGACATTTTCATAGCTTTTTATGTTCATATATTGCATTTGTTTCATTTCTGTTTATAAACTTCCATAATTTCCATTTCATTTCTGTCTTTTATGTTTTATGTTGATAATCACTGATCAGTGTTCTTGTTTCAGGTTATAGATAGGCAGCCCGAGCATTTTCATAGCTTTTTTATTAGTGACATGGAACTAACATTGTTCTGTTGCTAATTTGATTTTCATAGCTTTTGTTTAATTTCAGTATTGCTTTGTACATTTCAGTTTTACTTATCTGCTTCAGTAGTTAAAATTTAGATATACTAATCTGCTCATAGCATCTTCAGTTGCCTCCGAAAGCCACAGCTGGACTGATGGTGAGGGATTGCATTATGAAATGTATAGTTTAGTATTAGTTTCTTTTCTGCAAATTTAGATATATTAAGCTGCTCATAGCATCTTCAGTTGCCTCCGAAAGCCACAGCTGGACTGATGGTGAGGGATTGCATTATGAAATGTGTAGTTTAATATTAGTTCCTTTTCTGCAAATTTAGATATATTAAATCATGCATGACATCTTCAGTTGCCTCCGAAAGCCACAGCTGGACTGATGGTGAGGGATTGAATCATGAGTGTATGGTTTAGTATTAGTTTACTTTCTGCAAATTAAATATCAGTTACACAAGTTGTTTATGATTACTTCCAAAAATCATAGCTGGTCTAATGATGAAGGGTCAGAAAATGAATTGATGTAATCTGATTTAGATTTATTTTGTTGCAATTTTGAATTTCCCTAAGCATAGTTTCTTTTGTGTTTAGTTGGCAGCAAGAATAGTTTGGTTTTCATGTTCACTATTTTACTGTTTTGATTCATTAGATTAGCAGCACCTTTTCATTTCAGCAGTACACTTTTACTTTCTTTCAAGTCTTGTCATTGTAATTTTCAATTTGCTTTTAAACTTTCAAGTTGGTAAATCATTATAGGGGATATCACTTCCTTGAACAAATATAACCAAACTTGTTTTCATTTTAGAATTTCCATTTCACCTTAGAAAAAACCAAAAACGACAAAAAGTTAAGAAATAGGTTATCTTGCACATATAGTGCGCCGCACTTCATCAGCTTACGATTCCCGGATTGACAAATTAAATGCAGCAATTTAGGACACACTAAATTGACCAAGCACCGAACTACTGAGATGTTGGGGCACGTATCGCATCGGAGGTAACACAGTGTGCAAGTCTTCCCCCTTTATTGAAATCTCCAATGCCGATTAGCCCTTTATACTACAACCCCCGATCATGTTGCATTCCATATAACCCACGGCCCCGCAGCCAGGCGCCAAGCCGTATTGTAAATAAATTTTTCGCCCCCAAAGTATAAACCTTCATTTATATTAATTTGTCAGTTTTTATTATATCATAACATTTTCCGCCGGTACAAAGTTCCATTCACTCTCCACCGTTGATCTGATCTGCAGATCGACAACGTATAATCTATTGCCCTGGTGGTCCCCGCCAGTCACTCACTGTTCAAAACTGGGTGGAATCCATCGCACTACTTATAAGAGTGAGGCGGTTTTTTCCATTTGGCATCGATGCCATTCAACAGCCGACATGTGGCCTTGAGAAAATTTCGAATACTGCCTTCATTGCGCATTAAAAGTCGGACATGGGCCTGGCACGATATTAGCGTCCACCGTCCGATCTCAGACCAGCTCACCGGACGGTGATCACGCTCTGGAGAAGCCCGTGTGTTAGTCCAAGGTGCGACGCATTTCATTGAACTTCTCCACCGTCGATCTGATTTTCAGATCAATGACCCAAGCTCGATCGCTCTATTTCCTCGCCCAGTCAGCAGTTATGGACCTGGGGGACTTTATACAGCATGATTTTTTTAACCTTTTTTGAAGTCTGGTCCTATTTTGTAAAGGTTTTTTGGTGCCCGTGCTCCGCCGTTGAACGTGTAGGCCGATCTCATCCGACGACCAACGTTTATCCTGACCCCCAAACTTGATTTTGTGACCATTTTTATCTGAAACTAAGGTTTTAATTCATTTTCTCCATTTTTCGAAAGAATGACTTATTCGCTTTGACTTTTCACCTCTGATCCCGACCGTCGATCTCTGCGTGACCGACTGCTCCGATTTAATTCCTCCTCCATTTACTTTTGACCCCTTCCAATTAATTTCGACCGTTGGATGACGCCATCCAACGGCCATGCTCTCCCCACATGTCCTCTGAAGCAGTAAACCTATATATGTATGATTTTATAATTTTTTTTTATTTTGCAGGGTTTAAATGATTTTTCCGCCATGCTGAAGAAAATTCAAAGGCTGAGGGTGACGACCCTCCTGCCTTCAATTCATCAAAGAGAATCATTTTCAGGGTTTAAACTCCATGTTTCATCGGTGTTTCATGAGGCATTGATGCCATTTGATCCCTCTGCAGCCCTGCACACCAATAAACCAGTAAATCAGGCACAAATCAAAGAGTATCAGTGTCGAAGACAAAAATATACCATAACAGAAGATTGAAGATAGATCTTTGGAGATTACGTCTAAGATGGTTTATCAAAAGCCTAATCCCCAGTTAAAACACAGTTAAAATAAAAATCATAAAGGTTCATGAGACAGAGAGCCTCCACCGCCACAGCTGAGGCAAATCAATTCCTCTCAGCTACCACAGTGCCACCTGTGCCTCAAAGCATTCAAATCAGAGGTCGAAGTTATTGATCGGGATCAGATATTTGTCTCAAGCGTAGTCAGAGAATAAATTCTGCAAAAAAACTTAATGACAAAATATCAGCAGAGTTAATTGACACCACACAGAGCCTCAAAAGTCAGTAAGAGCTCCCACCGAGCTTAAATCTTTATGTAAATCATTTAATACAGAGGACACGTATGTAAGCTTCTTCATTGAGCCCCCCAAAGGCTGAGAAGCCATTAAGTCTGTATTAATTATCTTTAGAGATATTTTATCAGATCTCACCTCCTCATTCTTCTATAAATACTACTGCAAAAGATGAGAGAGGGGTTGGTTGAGTTGGCTATTGAACATTGGAATGTAATTGAGCTTGAGACTTCTACCTATAAATAGTGTTCACTTGCCCTTGGAGCTCTGTTTGTGATAGATAAGTTAGGCTGAGATGTGTAGATGATTTCTAAACAAAAGCATTGGACTTATAGCTGTAACTAGTTTGGAGCATCAATACAAGCTGATTTATGGGATCCTGGTCTCTATTGACGGTGATGTTTTTCTCATTGTGACTTGTTATTTTGTTTCTGTTTTCACTGTGTTAATCTTCTCTCATAAAGAAAAGCATGCATAGAGTTAGGACCTGCTGTATATCAGTACCCTTCTCTGACTAAAAATCTTTATCTGAATGTTTTCTTCCAATATGTGTTATTTAGGAATGATTTAATTCAGTTTAAGTATAGGAATGCTGGCGTTCCCTCGTCTTATTGTTTTAGCTGAATATTGTTCTTGGATGTTACATTCATTTCATGTTAAGTAGAGATGAACTAAGGAAGATATGGTGTGCCCTGGTCCTAGTTTTATCCCTAAAGACTGTCTGATTGTTTCCCTTGGAATGTGTTAAAAGATGGCTAGTTTAGGAGTACTTACTAGATCTTAGACCATCCTTTTTTATCATTTGTGTTTCTCTCTATTTTTTTTATGTTTTCTATTGAAAGTGTATCAAAGGCTGGCTAGTTTCAAAGTACTTACCAGATCTTAGTTTACTTTCATGTCTTTCTTAAGTGTTTGTCAAAGGCTGGCTAGTTTCAAAGTACTTACCAGATCCTAAGCTACTCTTTGTTCTTCATCTGTTTAATTCCCCTTATTTTTGTGTCATTTCATTCCATAAATAAAATTTCAAAGAGATCCTTAGACATAGATGACTTTCCCCATGGACCACTCTTGCCTCTTTCTGTTTCAATTAAACCCTATTATGACTCCATAGCCCAATGGACTAAAACCTGCAATTATCTATCTTCCTGGCCAAAGCTTATCCTATTCGCTTGCAACTTCTCACCTTTGAAACTCTTTGCACTTAAAAATTTCCACCTCAAACAATAATCATGCTCAACCATCCAAAAACAAAACAAACCCTCGGCCTTCATAACTAGCCTAATATCATTATCCAAAACTCCAAATACAAATCCATCTTTGCAATTATTGGAGAGACCCCTCTCCAGATTCAGGAGGTCTAGATCCTAGAATCCCAAAGTGGTTGAAACGATGTTGTTCCTATGATCGAACTTTGCCAGTCTTGCTGATTACAGGGTGCCAACATTTCTGGCGACTCCGCTGGGGACTTTGAGTGATTTTCTTGTTCAAAACTTTAAAATATCTCAGAAACCCCTTTACTCACTAAACATTTGCTATATTAACTAGCTGAGCCACCAGCGACTAACATTTCTGGCGACTCCACTGGGGATCGAAGTTGAATTTTCACCTTAGGTTCCCTTAAAACTTCATAAAACCTTGTGAGTAAAACGCAGCCTTTTCAAGCACTACCAAGAAATGGTGATCATGATGAAACTCGTTTGAATCAGTGACAAACTAGGTAAAACCTAGGATTCTCATAAGAGTTTATCTAACCTTGAAATATTAGCCAGCTTAGCCATAAGAGTAGATTTTATTTGTCTCATAACCATAGCTAAGTTTTGAAACAAAGTTAGGATATTCTTACAAACCACACAATTAAAAAATAACTCAGAAAAAACCAAAAATATTTCAGATTGGTATCCAATAAACATGGTGGTGGAACATAAAACCTTTTACCTCCTTAGGAGCTAAAAACTTCCACTTGGCGACTCCACAATCCTGAACAGACCTGAAGACTCCACTGGGAAGAACCCTTATCATTGTAATATCATCCAAACTCAGTTAGAGGACTGTAGGATTAGAATTTGTGTAAACAGATTAGTTGACCTTTTAAAGACTGTCATACCTGGTTTAACTTTTTTTGTTTATTTGGGTCTGAAAAACACAACATAGTGGCTCCTAGAAAGATTCACACTAGAGCCTATCCTAACCCTCATCCACTTGAGACAGTCGATAACCCAGAAAGTGTCCTTAGGAAGTCTCCTAGGATTAAATTATCAACTGTTTTCATATCACCCTTGAGAGCTAATTCAGTTCCTGAAAATCTTTCAGCTCTACAAAAATCACAACTCGACTTAGTAAATCCCTTTAGAACTAGGTCTCTTGATGATTTAGGTTATTTATATTCTGAGTCTTTACTTTCATCTCTTAAAACAAGTGAACATCCTGGTAGTAGAGAAACAACACCTCCTGATTTACATTTCCTTCACAACTTAGGTGTCTCTCATCCAAGATTAGCTCAGCAATCTACTCCTGGTCCGTCCACTTCTGTTCACCCTACATCCACTATTCAAGCCACTCTATTCCATCCCACCTTCCCTCTTGTTAATCCACCTCCACCTCCTGTCATGGCTACATGGTATGCCCCCTTAGTCCTTCCTGCACCATTAGTCAATATTCTGCAGGACTATCAGTCCAAAATTCCATTATATGATGCTAGTGATGCTACAAATGGATCACAACACGTGGATAAGATGAATGACTACTTTAACAGAAATGAAATTGATGATGATTCAGTCAAGCTTAGATTATTTGCTTAGATATTAGGGGGAGAAGTAAGAGAATGGTTTAAAGGCTTAACCCCCCATAGTATCAATGATCTCCAAGCTTTCCACCAAACATTATTAAACAAATGGGAAGTAAAGAAGAATCCTCTCCAAGTCCTTTCTGATTACAAGAACCTCCATAGAAACACCGGGGAAAGTGTACAAGCTTATTGTACCAGATTTAACAGTGTATACAATGCACTTTCCCCAGATCTAAAACCTCCACAAGGCTCAGCTTTAAACAAGTTTCCTGAAGGGTTTGACCCCGAGATGGCCTATCAGTTGAGAGAGAGAGATCCTGCAACTCTTGAAGAGATACAAAAAGGTGCTCTTTATGTGGAAGTCAACTTGATGGAGAAGAGAGCAAGAATGACAAATGAAAAGAGAGTGTCCTTTAGAGAGGAATCTACACCCTCTGCTTCCAACTCAAGGATGGAGAGAATGATGGAAGAAACGATAAAGAAAATGAGCATCCTTGAGAGAGCACAAGCCAGTCAAAACCAAACTGCTCCTCAAAATAGAAACCAGAACCAGAATCCGAATTTTAGAAGGAACCAACCTCCAAACAGACCCAGGGAAGATGATCAACAAATCACTCCTCCCTTTCATCAAAACTATGTAAGTGAGGTTGAGGAAACAGATCAGATAATAGAGGAAGATGATATTAACATGCTGGGGGTAGATGATGATGACTTTTAGATTCATTACGATAGAAAACAAGGTCTCTATACACCTTATGATGACAAAAGAGATGATGATGAAAATTATTATCAAGACATGGAAAACGTCATCATAGAATATCAAAGAGAATATGACCTTAGAAGAAAAACCAGTCAAAAAACTCCCAACACCAAAAAATTTGACAAATCTTCACAAAACAACACTACAACCAAGCCTAAAGTGGTCAAATAGAAGGACAAAACAGTAGCTGTTAATTCTGATAAAGGTAGAAAGAAAGGCACTCAAAACAATGAAAAACAGAGTGCAGACCTTAGTAGTACTAACACTTCAGCTATTACTCTTGTTAAAACCTTTTTGTCAAATGTAAATAAAACAAATCAGCAAGCTGATGTTGCTGATAAACTAGCAGCTAGTAAGGCTGAGACAAGTTCTTCAAAGAACCAAATTCCTTTCAGCCTAGAGCAGGAAATTTCAAAGATCAAAATCTTTGTTCCCCTTACTGAGTTAGTTGCCCAGAATGTATATAGGACCCAAATTTTGAAGGCTTTAAACATTGAAGAGAATAATGACACATTCAACCTTAATGATGACCAGCCAGAGCTTATTTTTGGTCCTAAGATTGAAGGTAGATATCAAGAGGGACCTGTTCCTCCCTTTTATGTAAGTTTAAACATTCATGAAAAAAAATTTCACAACGCTATGCATGATTCTGGGGCTTCTCATAATTTAATGCCTAAAGCTGTGATGGAGAGCCTTGGTCTAGAAATCACCAGACCTTACAAAAACCTTTACTCCTTTGACTCAAGCAGAGTGAAAATTTTAGGCTTAATTAAAGACCTCTGCGTTAACTTAGCCCAGATTCCAGCCAAATTCTTAGTAATGGATATTTTGTGGCTGATGTGCCCCCAAAGTATGGGATGTTATTATCAAGATCTTGGGGTGCTAAGTTACAAGGGACTATGCAAATGGACATGACCTATGCGACTATCCCTGTTTTCAATCAGACTAGAAGACTTTACAGGGAGTCTCATATGCAATACACAGTTACAAGTCAAGACAGACCACAGAATTATCCTCTTTATTCTGTAAACATAGGCCTTGATTCCTTTATTATGTTTAACGATGAAACACTTAGTGAATAAGTCACTTTAACAGAATTAATGTCCGGCAGGGAGGAAGAGGAAGATAACGCAGGAGTGTCAAAACAGTCTGCTGCATTTGAAAACTCTAGCAAAAAAAACACAGGTCTTGAGCTACAAATCATGTGTCCTTTTCTTTTAAACTTTCAGAGTCAAGAAAGTAGTCCTCAACCCAATAAAATATCTAAGGAGTTAGAACGAGTCCAACTAAGTGCTAATATTCAACAACAATCTGAAAGATTTTTAGTTGAAGAGGACGATCACCAAACTGAAACTGAAAACAGTCCTCTGTGGAGTATGTATTTTGACAGGTCATGAACTAAAACTAACACTGGTGCAGGTGTTTGGATTTGCAACACTGAAAACAACCACACAGAAAACATTTCTTGCAAATTAAACTTTCAGTGTTCTAACAACATAGTAGAATATGAATCCCTTCTCTTAGGCTTACGTTTGTTGAAAACGTTAGGAGCCAAAAGAATCAGTGTATATGGGGATTCAGAGTTAGTCATTAGGCAAGTCAATGGGGAGTATAACGCAAACCATCCCAGACTTAGGGCCTACCAAAATGATGTCATGGACCTTTTAAAAACATTCGATGAGTCCAAACTGATTTTTGTCCCAAGAAAAAGAAATATTCCCGCCCACAATTTAGCCTTTGCAGCTAGAACATGCTTAACACCATATGAAACTAAAGACTCCACAACTCAGATAAAATTTAGACCATCCATGCCTGATAACGAAAAATACTGGCAATTTTTTGATGGGGACAAACAAATAGAAAACTTCATGAAATTCAGAAATGAATTCGAACTACATATTTTGGACTCAGATTATGATACAGACTGCAGTGAAGAAAATTTCCTTGGTGAAGAAGAATCGTCTCCTAAACTTGTTGATGTTAATCTACTTTCTACCAAACTTAAAAACAAAATAGAATTCAATGCAGAGTTAGAAACAGAGGAGTTAGAAACTCTGCACTCTAAAGATCAAAGTTTGCCAAGCGGTCTAGCCCCTTTAGAAGAGTTGTTTGATTTTAACGATGTGGCCAAGAAGCCAAAACTGGAACCCGTAGAGACTGAAGTGGAAGAGTGCAAGATAGGAAGTAAACTTAAACCAATGATGACCAAACTGTCTAAGACTTTACCAGCTCACATTAAACTCAAATACATAGAGCTGTTTAAAGAATTTTCTGATGTTTTTGTGTGGAGTTATGAAGATCTTAAATCCTATGACACTGAAATAATATAGCACAAAATTCCCCTCAAAGAAAACCAAAAACCATTCAAATAGAAACTGCGCAGGATAAACCCTGTTCAGTTGCCTTTGGTTCAGAAGGAGATTATGAAAATGTACGAAGCTAGTATTATTGTCCCTATTAGATATTCTGAGTGGGTGTCTAATCCAGTGTCAGTTAGGAAGAAAACTGGAGAAATCAGGCTTTGTATAGACTTTAGAGACTTAAACAAAGCTTCATTAAAAGACAACTACCCTTTACCTAAAATAGATCATATTTTACAAAGGGTGGTAGGGTCTAGAATAATTTCTTTGCTTGATGGCTACTCAGGGTACAATCAGATCTTATTCCACCCTGCTGATCAATTAAAGACAGCCTTTACTACACCATGGGGCACTTTCATGTATGTGAAAATGCCCTTTGGTCTAATGAATTTTGGAGCGACTTTTGAAAGAGCCATGGAAATAGCATTCTCGGAAGAACTGGTCTTCTTCATCATTATATACCTTGATGATGTCATTGTGTTTTCAAAAACAGATGAAGAGAACTTAGAACATTTAAGAAAAGTCTTCGAGAAATGCAGAAAGTTTGGGATATCCTTAAACCCTAAGAAGACATTGTTTGGGCTCCAAGAAGGTAAGCTTCTTGGGAACATCATTTCGGAAGATGGTATTAAGATAGATCCCAAAAGGATTGAGGCCATATTGCAAATCTCTCATCCTAGAAACATCAAGGAGTTGCAATATTTCATTGGAAAGATCAACTTTTTGAGAAGGTTCATCCCCAACTTGGCTGAGCTTCTGATAAATATCACAAACATGTTGAGAAAGAAGCAAGGGGTAAAATGGACCTTGGAAGAAAAGAAGTCCTTTGAGCTAGTGAAACAAGCGTTAACCAAAACATCAGTCCTAATAAGTCCTGATTTTTCAAAAGATTTTTATATTTTTTCATTTGCATCAGAACATACCATAGCTGTTGTCCTGTTGCAGAAAAACCCACAAGGGCAAGTGCAGCCTATTGCATTCTTTAGCAAGGCATTGAGGGATTCCCCTCTGAAGTATAACATCATGGAGAAGCAAGATTTCTCTTTGGTTAAAGCTTTGAAAGACTTCAGGGTATACGTCCTTCACTCACACATCATTGCCTTTGTCCCAAACTCAGTTGTTAAAGACATTCTAATGCAAGACCCAGATGGTAAGAGAGGTAAGTGGATTGCTGTTATTCTTGAATATGATTTAGAGATAAAACCCACTAAGCTGATCAAAGGCCAAGGTTTAGCTAGATTAATGGTTGAATCAAATTTTTAGGTTTTTGATATAAATATGATTAATGATTTAGATGATCAAGAGGAGATATCAACTCCCATTGTTGAAGATTGTTTCATGAATTCCTCTTGGTATGCAGATATTATTTATGTTTTACTTAATTTAAATACACCTCTCAGTTTGACAAAAACAAAGGCAAGGTTCCTAAAGTTCAAAGCTGTAAACTATTGCATTATAGATAAATGTCTTTATTGGAAAAATGCAAGTGGTGTATTGCTTAAATGTTTGCCTAAGTTTGATGCAGAGAAGGTTAAGCACAAGTTCCATGAAGGAGAGTTTGGAAGTCATTTGTACTGGAAGACAACAACCAACAAAATTTTGAGGGCTGGTTTCTATTGGCCTACTCTCTTTCCTGATATACACAAGATGATCATTTCCTGTCATAGATGTGAAATTTTTGAAGGCAAAATAAAACTGCTACCCCTACCTCTGCATCCAATCACTGTTGAAGCTCCTTTTCAATAGTGGGGACTTGACTTCATAGGAGAAATCCATCCACCATCTTCTGCCCAGCATAGATGGATTCTCACTGCCACAGACTATTTCACTAAGTGGATAGAAGCCATAACTTGTAGGCAAGCCAATGGTTTTTTTATCATAAAATTCATGGAGACCAACATTCTCTCCAGATTTGGCTGTCCTACCAAGATCATCACTGATAATGCAACGGAATTTGGATCAAAGAAGATGGATGAATTCTATCACAGATATCAGATAACATTGGGGCATTCCACGACCTATTACCCTCAAGGTAATGGACTTGCAGAATCCTCAAACAAGAGTTTAGTGAACATAATCAACTAATTGTTGGAGGACAAAAAAAAGTCTTGGCACACAAATCTAGTTCATGCACTTTGGCTGACAGATTAACCTTGAAGAAATCTATCGGCATGTCACCTTTCTAGCTTGTGTATGTTACTGATGCAATTTTTACAAACAGCCTTGGTGTACCAGTGATGAAGTTGATTCAAGAGTTGAAAACTGAAGATAATGACATGATCAGAAGAATAAATTAGACCATTCATCTTCAGCAAACCAGAGAGGAGGTTTATAACAAAGCATTGCAGAAGCAGGACAGCATTAAAAAGATTTTTGACAAAAGAACAAAGGCCAGCAATTTCAATATTGGGGACAATGTTTTAAAGTGGGACTCAAGGAGGGAAGACAGGGGAAAGCATGGAAAATTTGATAACTTATGTCTTGGCCCTTACTCTATCCATTCAGCCGCTGGTAATAATGCATATTTCTTGCAAGAGCTGAATGGAGAAGAATTGTTTGGGGGTCCTGTCAATGGCAGGATGCTTAAACATTACTTCTCTTGATAGATCTCATGTTCTGAAAGCATTTTTATCTTTCCTACTGTTCTCATTTTATACTCTGGAAATTCTACTAATTTTATGAGAAATACTGCTGCAAACTCCATTTTCCCCTTCCTTCCACTTCTAACCTCATTCTTATCCCTTTATTCCCCATAAAATCCCTCATTTTTCATGTTTTCCTTTTTTCCCTTCATCAAAACCCCTATGATAAGGTTTAAGACTCCTTCTTTGCCTTATCGAAATCCTCGAAACCCTTGAAAAACATTGAAAACTTCATAAAAAATACATATTTTGGTGTAAAGGTTTAAGCCACCTTGGGCTAAGTCCTTAGCTATTTTCACTCCATATGCCCTGGCACTGGAACCAGGCGCTGAGCTGTTGGGGCGCGTATCACATCGCAGGTAACACAGTGTGTAAGTCTTCCCCCTTTATTGAAATATTCGATGCCGATTAGCCCTTTATACTATAACTCCCGATCATGTTGCATTCCATATAACCCACGGCCCCGCAGCCAGGCGCCAGGTCTTATTGTAAATAAATTTTTCGCCCCCGTAGTATAAACCTTCGTTTATATTAATTTGTCAATTTTTATTATATCATAAAATTTTCCCCCGGTACAAAGTTCCATTCACTCTCCACCGTTGATCTGATCTACATATCAACGGTGTACAATCTATTGCCCCGGTGGTCCCTGCCAATCACTCACTGTTCAAAACCAGGCGGAATCCATCGCACTGCTTTTAAGAGTGAGGCAGTTTTTTCCGTTTGGCAGCGATGCAATTCACTGGCTGACATGTGGCCTTGAGCGAATTTTGAATACCGCCCTCATCGCGAATTAAAAGTCGGACATGGGCCCGACGCGATATTAGCGTCCACCGTCCGATCTTAGACCAACTCATCGGATGGTGATCGCGCTCTGGAGAAGCCCGTGTGTTAGTCCAAGGTGCAGCACGTTTCATTGAATTTCTCCGTCATCGATCTGATTTGCAGATCGACGACCCAAGCTCGATCGCTCTATTTCCTCGCCTAGTCAGCAGTTACGGACCCGAGGGACTTTATACAGCATGATTTTATTAACCTTTTTTGAAGTTCGGTCGTATTTTGTAAAGGTTTTAGAGCATCCGTTCTCCGCCATTGATCGCGTAGGCCGATCTCATCCGACAACCAGTGTTTATCTTGACCACCAAACTTGATTTTGTGACCATGTTTATCTGAAACTAAGGTTTTAATCCATTTTCTCCATTTTTCCAAAAAATGACTTATTCGCTTTGACTTTTCGCCTCCGCTCCCAACCGTCGATCTCTGCACGATTGACGGCTCTGATTTAATTCCTCCTCCATTTCCTTTTGACCCCTTCTAATTAATTTTGACCGTTGGATGATGCCATCCAACGGCCACACTCTCCCCACATGTCCTCTAAAGCAGTAAACCTATATATGCAGGATTTTATAATGTTTTTGTATTTTGGCAGGGTTTAAATGATTTTTCCGCCATGCCGAAGAAAATTCAAAGGATGAGGGTGATGACCTTCCTGGCTTTGATTCATCAAAGAGAATCATTGGCAGGGTTTAAACTCCACGTTTCATCGGTGTTTCATGAGGCATTGATGCCATTCGATCCCTCTGCAGCCCTGCACACCAACAAACCAGTAAATCAGGCACAAATCAAAGAGTACTAGTGTCGAAGACAAAAATATACCAGAACAGAATATTGAAGACAAATATTTGGGGATTACATCTAAGATGGTTTATAAAAATCCTAATCCCCATTTAAAACACAGTTAAAAGAAAAATCATAAAGGTTCATCAGACAGAAAGCCTCCATCGCCACAACTGAGGCAAATTGATTCCTCCCAGCTACCATAGTGCCACCTGTGCCTCAAATCATTCAAATCAGAGGCCGAAGTTATTGATCAAGATCATATATTTGTCTCAAGCGCAGTCAGAGAATAAATTCTACAAAAAAACTTAATGACAAAATATCAACAGAGTTAAATTGACACCACACAGAGCCTCAAAAGTCAGTAAGAGCTCCCACCGAGCTTAAATCTTTATGTAAATCATTTAATACAGAGGAAAACTATGTAAGCTTCTTCATTGAGCCCCCCAAAGGGCAAGAAGCCATTAAGTCTGTATTAATTATCTTTAGAGATCTTTTATCAAATCTCACCTCCTCGTTCTTCTATAAATACTACTGTAGAAGATGAGAGAGGGGTTGGTTGAGTTGGCTACTGAACATTGGAATGTAATTGAGCTTGAGACTTCTACCTGTAAATAGTGTTCACTAGCCCTTAAAGCTCTGCTTGTGATAGATAAGTTAGGCTGAGATGTGTAGATGATTGCTAAACAAAAAGAATTGGACTTAAATTTGTAACTGGTTTGGAGCATCAATACAAGTTGATTTATGGGATCCTGGTCTATGTTAACGGTGATGTTTTTCTCATTGTGACTTGTTATTTTTTTTCTGTTTTCACTGTGTTCATCTTCTCTCATAAAGAACAACAAGCATAGATTTAGGACCTGCTGTATATCAGTACCCTTCTCTGACTGAAAATATTTATCTGAATGTTTTCTTCCAATCTGTGTTATTTAGGAATGATTTAATTCAGTTTAAGCATAGGAATGTTGTCGTTCCCTCGTCTTATTGTTTTAGTTGAATAATGTTCTTGGATGTTACTTTCATTTCATGTTAAGTAGAGATGAACTAAGGAAGATATGGTGTGCCCTTGTCCTATATTTATCCCTAAATACTCTCTAAATGTTTCCCTTGGAATGTGTTAAAATCTGGCTAGCTTAGGAGTACTTACCAGATCTTAGACCATCCTTTGTTATCATTTGTGTTTCTCTCTATTTTTTTATGTTTTCTTTTGAAAGTGTATCAAAGGTTGGCTAGTTTCAAAGTACTTACCAGATCCTAGTTTACTTTCATGTCTTTCTTAAGTGTTTGTCAAAGGCTGGCTAGTTTCAAAGTACTTACCATATCCTAGGCTACTCTTTGTTCTTCATATGTAATTCCCCTTCTTTTTTTGTCATTTAGTTCCATAAATCAAATTTTAAATAGATCCTTAGACATAGATGACTTGCCCCATGGACAACTCTTGCCTCTTGCTGTTTCAATTAAACCCTATTATGACTCCATAGCCCAATGGACTAAAACTTGCAATTATCTATCTTCCTGGCCAAAGCTTATCCTATTCTCTTGCAACTTCTCACCTTTGAAACTGTTTGCACTTAAAACTTTCCACCTCAAACAGTAATCATGCTCAACCATCCAAAAACAAAACAAACCCTCGGCCTTCATAACTAGCCTAATATCATTATCCAAAACTCCAAAAACAAATCCATCTTTGCACTTATTGGAGAGATCCCTCTCCAGATTTAGGATGGCTAGATCCTAGAATCCCAAAGTCGTTGAAACGATGTTGTTCCTACGATTGGACTTTGCCAATCTTGTTGATTACAGGGTGCCAACACATACCACCATTGTGCAAACCACCCCACTCCATCCCACTCCACCTCTCACAAATCCTCCCTTTGTAAATCAACCCTTATTTCCTTTTCCTCCCATTATGACAACTTTCTATGCTCCACTGGCTCTACAAAAACTAGTACTACCTTTTCCAAATGACTATCAGTCCAAAATCCCTCACTTCTTAGGGATTGAATCCATCACTGCTCAAAAACATGTAGATAGAATTAATGATGATTTTGACTACATGGAGATAGAATAAGAAACCATAAAAATGAGGGTTTTTGCTCAGAGCCTGGGGGAAGAACCCAACAAATGGTTTAAAGGCTTAGCTCCCAACAACATTCATGATCTCCCTACTCTCTACCAAACCTTTGTGAACAAATGGGAAATCAAGAAGAAGCCCCTTCAAATTTTGTCTGAGTATAACAATCTTAAAAGAACTCTGGGAGAAAGTGTTCATGACTACTCTACTAGGTTTAACAGTGTTTACAATTCTCTCCCACCTCACATAAAACCTCCACAAGGCTTGGCCTTGATGAAATATCTCCAAGGCTTTGATGTTGATATGGCCTATCAACTAAGGGAGAGAGATTACCTAACTCTAGAAGACATGCAAAAGGCGGTTGTGAGTGTAGAGGCCAATTTGATTGAGAAAAGGGCTAGGATGAGATCAGAAAAAAGGGTGACTTATAAAGATGATACAACACCTGCACCCTCCTCTTCCGACACCAAACTTGACTCCATAGTTAGGACAATGGAGAGGATGATGGAAAAATTTAGTTTGAATGAGAGAACACCTCCTAGGGAAAATCAAACCAATATTTAAAACAGGAATAGAAATCAAAATTTTAGAAGAGACCCTTCTCAAGTCAGACAAATAGAGACGACCAACAAATCAGACCCCCTTTCCAAGACAACTATGTAGATGAAGAAGAAAGAGAGCTTGAGCAGTTGGAAGAAGACCATGTAAATGTTATAGGTTTGGACGATGAGGATAACACATTCCTTACCGAAGAAGAACAAAGGATGTTTTCTTCAAAACCATATGATAAATCATATGAAGATTCTGAAGACTATAGATTAGGATTTGAGAATTCCATAATGGAAGTCCATAGGCAGTATGACCTTAGGAGAAAAAGGAATCAAGATATTCCTAAAACAAATCAGCCAAACACTGTTGTTAGAAAAACCTCTGAACCTATCCCTAAAAGGACAGCAGAAAACAAAAATACTATGGCTAAGAAAAATGAACTAAACAAGCCAAAGATTAGTCAACCTAGTAAAGATTCAAGCTGCCCTAGTACTTCAACTAGTGGCCCTAAAAAAATCTTGTTGTCCAAAACATCAAATCAGAGTCAGAAAATTAAAAATGTAGAAATGGTCATGGCTGATAAAACTGATGTAAATGTAGTAAAGACACCTACACCTTTCAGTTTTGAGGGGGAGATTGCCAAAATCAAGATAACCATACCCCTCACTAAGTTGGTAACCCAAGAGGTATATATATCCCAGATTTTCAAAGTGTTAAATATAGGGAATGATACCGATACTTTAAAATTAACTGATGATAAACCAGAATTTTTTTTTGATCCTAAAGTAGAAGGAAAATATCAAGAAGGAGTTGTCCCTCCTTTCTATATAAGTCTAAACATACATGAAAAAATTATGCATAATGCTATGTTAGACTCCAGTGCCTCATACAACCTCATGCCAAAGGTTGTAATGGAGAGATTGGGCTTAGAGGTCACAAAGCCCTACAAATATTTGTACTCTTTTGATTCCAGTAGGGTCAAGTGTCTAGGCCTAATCAAGGATTTGTGTGTCAATCTGGCACAAATCCTCACTAAAAGTCTAGTCGTGGATATAGTTGTGGCTGACATCCCCCCAAAGTATGGCATTCTTTTATCTAGATCATGGCGGGCCAAACTCAAAGGAAGCCTTCAAATGGACATGACTTATGCTACCATCCCAATTTTCAATCAAAAAAGGAGATTATACCCAGAATCCCACATGAAATACATGGTGAGTAACATAGATAGGACAAATAACACACCGGTTTATTCCATTTACTCAAACCTTGACTTCTTCATCCTGTACAATTAAAATTACATAAATGAACAAATAAATGACAAGGAGAAAGAACTAAGCCCCTCAGAACAACCAAGCCAATCCTCTAACCAAGAATATGACACCCAAAACTCTAGTAGCCCTGAAGTGCAGAAAATTAACAAAACTAAAATTACTAGAGAGCTTGTTGGATTATCCACAGTCTTACGAAACACTTCTCGACGTTTCGAATCCCAACGGGGATCCATCTTCAGAACTTTGGAATGAAGAATTATAAGAAGGGTCATAATCCATTAATAGTGAAGAAGGTAGGAAAGGTAAGGACTGACCAAAAAAAAATTTCTATAATTTCAATTTTTATAATTTTTTAAAATCTTAATTTTAGATTTTATTCAAAGATTTATTATTTATTATTTTTAATTTTAATAATAATATAAAGATTTTAATGATAAAAAATAATAAACTTACTAAAGTACAAGCCCTTTGGTTTATCCATACAAGCCCTTGGATTTACGTGGTATGGATGGAGACAGGTTGTCATGTAGTGAAATGAGCCACGAACCTTTCCATAATAAGCACAGAATCGAACTAAGAGGAAGCCCACAAATCAAAAATGACAAAAATAAAAAAGTTGTGAATTTATCCTCTTTAGAGCTAGATCAAGTTTCCATCGATATTCTTGGCAAGGGTTTGGGCTTTGCAGTTGCTCCCAGGCGCATCCCAAATGAAAGTATCTTGTAAAGTATAGAAGAAGGAATTCAAGGGTTAACCCTTGATGATAAATAAACATTAAGACAAGAGTGCTTCCTTATTTTGAAGAAGGCAAAAACTCCGAAAAGCAACTTAAATAAGGAAGAACTTAATGCTCTGAGAACCCTACGCAATAATGAAAACATTGTGATACTTAAAGCAGACAAAGGTGGTGTTGTTGTTGTTCTAGATAAGACTGACTATATAAGGAAAATGAAAGAGCATCTTGATTGCAATAGCTACAAGAAACTTAAATCCAACCCCTTGCCGAAATTTTTAAGAGAAGTCAAGAAAGCGATTAAGAATTCAGGGCTTGACGACAAGTTAAAGAAGAAGTTGACCCCTACATGTGATGTCGTGCCCAAAATCTATGGATTACCCAAAATCCATAAAGACGGTATCCCCCTCAGACCGATTGTCAACACCATAGGATCTCCCACCTATGAGCTAGCAAAATATGTCGCTAAGATCCTAAAACCCCTTGTTGGGAACACAGATTCTTTCATAAAAGATTCAAATGATTTTCTTAAACTCATCAAAGATCAAAGAGTGGAAGATGGTGACATTTTGGTTAGTTTTGACATGGTATCCCTATTCACTAAGATTCCTTTAGATGAAGCAATCCAGGTCATCAAAGAGGTTACTGATCCAGCGACAGCCAAGCTGGCGGAAATCTGCCTTCGATCCACTTTCTTTAGCTTTCAAGGAGAGTTCTATGAGCAAGTATCAGGGGTCGCAATGGGTTCTCCACTATCCCCCATTGTCGCCAACTTATATATGGAACACTTTGACAAAAAAGCCCTTGCCTCATATCCCTTAAAACCAGACTGGTGGAAAAGATTCGTTGATGATACTAATATAAAGTGGGCCCATGGAAAAGAGAATCTTGATAATTTTTTTCATCACTTGAACTCCATTTTCCCAGATATCAATTTTACCATGGAAACTGAGGAAAATAAGTGAATTCCTTTTCTGGATGTTCTTGTTATTAGAAATGATGATGGAACCCTTGGGCACCGTGTATTCAGAAAGAAAACCCACACTGATAGTTATCTCCATGCCGATTCCTACCATCATCCAACTCAAAATTTCAGTGTCCTTAATACCCTTGCTGTTAGGGCCTTGAGGATATCTGATGCTAAACACCTTAACGAAGAAATCAACCACTTATCATCTATTTTTAAGGGTTTGGGGTATAAAGAAAGAGATATCAAGAAGGCTTTAAAAAGAGCTGAGGGTGCGATCTTACCCCAAAAACGACTTGAACCCCAAGGAAAAAGGAGGAAGGGTTTTTCTTCCATACATTAAAGGTGTCATTGATAAAATCGCCAAGGCTCTAAGAAAGAACAACATTTTCGCACAATTTTCAGCAGCAGGAACTATTAGACAAAGAATGCGATCAGTTAAAGATGTTATAAGTCCAGAACAACTTAAAGGAGTGTACAAAATTGATTTCTCATGCGGGAGAAGTTATATCGGTGAAACTGGACGTTCACTCTAGAAGAGACTCAAGGAGCATGGAGCCGATATCAAGCATGAACGACTTCGCACTTTGGCCCTTGCGGAACACTCTTCAAAAACTAAGCACCAAGTGCGTCTTGAAGATGAAAAGATCATTGCAAGAGAAGATCACTATTACAGAAGGAAAGTAAGAGAGGCCCTGGAGATCAAAAAACACCCTGAAAACCTCAATAGGGATGGGGGATATGAAATTAGTGACAGTTGGAGACCTCTTCTTCGACAAATCTGCTCCTCAAAAAACACATTCCTCCCAGGTATGAGTTTGTAGGTATAATAATTTCAAGGTTTGTCTTCTTTCTTTAAGTAATGGTTTAACAAATAAGGAACTTTCTTTTAATAATTATTAACGTTAATTAATTTTTATTTTATATAAATAAAAATTAATTAATTTATAAATAATTATTAAGTAGAAAATACTTATTTGCTTCCCTTCCTTATTTATTTTACTAGATTATTATTTTTTAGATTAGAAATTAACTAATAGATAACTAATCAATAAACATTAATAAATATGTTAGTATATTTAACTATATCATTGATTTATACCATAAATTTTCTAGGGTATTAAATAGTTATTTATTTTTAAAAAATAAAAATAAATAAATATTAATACTCTTTAGAAAATCCTTAGTTTATTTAATTAATTTATTTTTAAAAATCAAATTTTTTTAAAATAGATAGGTTGATTTTTATTTTAACTTGTTATTTTTAATTTTAAATAAAATTAAAAATAATAAGCTAAAATTTCAAAATAAAATAAATTACCCTTAATAATTATGAATTAAAATAACCTTAAATAAATTATATTAAACCTTAAGCGTTTAAAAAAGTATAAACATCATATGAATTAATAAGTGATAGGATTTTTCCATATCTTTGAAAATAATAAACTTACTAATAAAATATATTTAATAAGTTTGTTATTTTTAATATTAAAACTTTGAAAATAATAGACTTATTAATAAAATAATTTTAGTAAGTTTATTATTTTTTAGCATTAAAATATTTATATTATTATTAAAATTAAAAATCAAAAATAATAAATCTTTGAATAAAATCTAAAATTAAGATGTTAAAAAATTATAAAAATTGAAATTATAGAAAACTTTTTTTGGTCGGTCCTTACCTTTCCTACCTTCTTCACTATTAATGGATTATGACCCTTCTTATAATTCTTCATTCCAAAGTCCTGAAGATGGATCCCCGTTGGGATTCGAAACGTTGACAAGTGTTTCATAAGACTGTGGATAATCCGGCAAGCTCTCCAGTAAACAATAACCACAGGAACTTGAAAACCAAAAAACTAAAATTCACACCCTTTGGCATATAAGCTTTGATGGCTCTTGTGGTAAGGCTGGTTCAGGAGCAGGGGTTTGGTTCCACAACAAAAATGAAGGCCATACCTATAGGCTATATTTCCAATGCACCAACAACGTTGCAGAATATGAGGCTCTCCTTATTGGTTTACACCTACTCAAAGACCTCAAAGCTAAGAAAATCTTGGTTTAAGGAGATTCATAACTGATCATAAATCAAATTAAGGGAGAATATTCAGCCAAGAACCCTAGGCTAAGGGAATATAGAAATGATGCCCTAGACCTTCTCAAAACATTTGAGAAGTATGAGCTCACTTTCATCCCTAGGGCCCAAAACTGCCCTGCCAATGAGCTTGCCTTTGCTGCCAACAATTTCTCTTTACCTTATGAAAATAATCAACGCCTCATCAAAATAAAGAACAACCCTACTGTACCATACAACTTGAACCATTGGCAAGTGTTTGACAGTGATGATGAAATAGATGATTTTCTTCAATCCAGAAATGAATTTGCAAGCACAAAACAAAGTTTGAGATTTGAAAGAAATAATTCTGCTGAAAATGAAACTCCCAAAATAGAGCTGCCCTTTGATGATGATATAAACCACCTTCAAAACCCTTGTGTTGCAGAAATAATTGATAAATCAGATCAAAGAGAACTTTAAATTTTGCAGTACAAAGATGACACCTTGCCAAGAGGCCTTACACCACTAGAAGAGTTGTTTGATTTTAATGATGTAGCTAAAAAACCCAAGATGGAATCCAGTCAAAAAAATGTAGAAGAGTGTAACATTGGAGGGCTGAAAGAGCCCAAAATAATCAAGTTGTCCAAAACTCTCCCTGTTATAGGTCAATTTGGGCACCATTCCCAATGACTTTGTTAACTGGGCATCATCTCCAGGACCGATGATCAAAGGATCTATCATTCCCTATTATCTCAGTTGCTATATGCCCTAAGATAGGAAACAACATGAATCAAATAGTGACTTTCATCAAAGCAAGGATTTTCCATGGTTTGAAGCTTATTATTGAACATATGAGAGCTCACCAACACAGGCTCTAAGGAGCCTAAGTGCACTGCATATGTAGGTAGCCCCATTCAAAGCTGCGCTGCATAGCACTTCCCAACATTTAAAGGTGTGTCGGTCACATTGGGAGCGAAATTCTCATTGTTTCGGAATATCCACTTGGCTAGTGTATTCTAGGAGAGTTCACATGTGTCATGCTTCGGATCCAAGTGTCCATTTGACATCTACATGAATGGAAACATGTCTTTCCTATTTTTGGAATGCAATTTATTGCAAAACAACCTACAGTTCATCTATAAATTGAACACGGATCTAAGTGTTTGGAAAGGAAGAATTTGAGTAGAGAAATGCTGGAGAATTTTCAATAGAGAGTTTTATTTGTGGAGCTGCTGCTGGAGAGACTTATGCTGTGATGAGACTTGGGAACATTGCTGGAAGGTCACTTCTGTTGGGGTTCCCATGTTTTGGCCAGATTGGCAAGACCAAAAGATGAGACAACATCAGAACCACTTTGGGGCCCTAGGATCTTGCCCTCCTGGACCCGGAGAGGGATCTCTCCAAATAGAGCAAAGAATGATGTATCTTTGAAGCTCAAAAATAAGATGTTAGGCTAGTTATGAAGCACAAACGGGGGTTTAAAGTGATTTGGTTGAAGGGTTGCTGGGTTGGTCAGGAGATCACGGACTGGGAAAGCAGTGGGGAGAAAGGAACAAAACAGCAGGAGGCTTCAGCCAAGAGGATAGGCCAAGACAGTGCCATCCATTGGGCTATGGAGTCATGAAAGGAAATTACATGCAACAACTAGCCAAGGCTTTCAAAGGGCAATTCATCTATACTAAAGGATCTTTTTAGATAGATGATGGGATGGAACATTAAGGAGGAAAGTGAAAGAAGGAAAACAACCAATTTTCTGTCTATAGATCAGGTCAGAGGTCATTTAACTCCAGACCTGCTTGGACATACTCAAAGGCTACTCTCAAAGAGACAAAGGGGCAGCTTATAGATCAGACCAGAGGTCATTTAACTCCAGGTCTGCTTTAGCAACTCCAAGGGAAAAACAGAGATAAGATTACAAAGAAACATCTAAGAAGCAAACCCCCAAGTTCATACATCAGCCAGCAGGCAATAACATCTGCTGCACTGGTTAAACCCGTGAATTAACTCTTAGATAGCACATGGAGCAGAAAACATAAAGGTAGGGAGAGCAGACAACATAGGGCACCTAACAAGGGTGAATCCTATACCATTATTCTGATGCCTACCAGAAGAATAATGAAACAATGCGAAAATGTAATAAACAGAGTAAGAAACACATCACCGATAGTAATAGACCAGGATCCTGTGAAATGTGCTTTGATTAATTGATGCAAAACCAGTCATGTACAATATGGCTCAATGGCTAATACAGTCCCAACTTCTCCTCCCAGCCTATTACATACAACTACTCTGCTACTCCCTCCCACGACTGTTCTAACAGTCAAGAATGAATCCCTCTAACAGCAAACTACCAGCAACTGAACAACAACCTTTACAATTCGTTCTCAGGGATTTTTATAGGAGAAGAGGAAGACACAGAAGTAGATAAAAAAATAAATGAGACTCATTAAGACAGTAAGGCGGAAGTGTTCACGCCCATACTGCTTAATGGCTTTCTGCAGCGCTGTAGGTACTCTGTAATCTGGTTCGGAGATCTCTGTCAGGCCGGAAATTGACCTCGGATATTTCTTTGGAGTCCTTTCTGGAGCTTGGAGCTCTGTGCTGCCATTCTGGAATAAATGACATGGATGGAAGTCTGCGATTTCTCCATACCTCCATTACTGCTGCTCAGATAGTCTTTAATGAAGCTCCTGTCCGTGTATTTAATTGCTTATGGGCTCGAGGAGGTATGGAGATCTTCTTGTAGGAAGGTGCACATCTGGAGAAGAGTACTCTGCTGTTAGGTGGTGCAGTTATGACCTGCTGGTGCGCTCTTAGTCTTCAAACTGAGCTTCAATCCTTTGAATGCGGGGTTAACGTTTGATTATGTCAACAACAGGTGTTAACCCCTTGAAACCTTCAGCTGATCTGCTGGCAATGCTGAGAAAACCTCTATGTGACCTCTGCATAATGAAATAAACTTATTACAGAGCTCGGGCAGTGGTGGCAGAGGAACGGTGGCGGAACGGTGAAGAAACAGTAGAAACAACGGACACAATGGTGAGGAGCCGTGGAAGCGGGACCCGGCCATGGTGGAGGGCGATTCTCTAAACCTTAATGTAAAACACAAAGGTTTGAATGATGGGGGAAAAATAAAGAAAATGCATGAAATGCAATGAAATGCGGTAGGAAGATCGTACGAGGTGGGACCCAACGGAGGCAGAGGGCGATGAAACCTGGGCCGTTAGATCATGGAGGAAACGGACGGCGGAGATCTAATCGGGGGGAAGGCAGAAAGACTTGCGATCGGAAGGAATGAAGCGATTGAGCACTGGCCGTCGATCTAGAGGAGGAACGGACGGTGGAGATTCAATCGGGAGACAGAGAGAAGAACTTGCGATCGGCGATCGGGGGGGAGAATGCGATTGAGCGCTGGCCGTCCGATCGCGGGGAGAATGGACGGCTGTGATTGAATCGGAAGGCGGAGAGAAGGGGATGCGATCGCGATCAGGCGGAGGGTGCGATTAAACGTGAACCGTTGATCTGTGGGAAGAATGGACGGTCAGGATGAGATCGGAGGGGCAGTGCGATCGGGGGATCGGGAGTTGCGATGACCATCGGATCAGAAGGGAGATGGACGGTCTGGATTAAATCGGAAGATTTCAATCGGGGCGGCGCCAATGTGGCTTGCGATTGCGATCGGAGAGACGGGTGCGATTGAGCGCTGGCCGTTCGATCGTGAAACAGATGGACGGCTGTGATTGAATCGGAGCATCGCAATCAGGAGTCGGAGGAAAAGGCTTGCGATTGATTGGAGGCTGTTGCGATTAAGCGCCAACCGTCGAATCGGCGGGGAGATCAACGGTGGAGAACACAATCGGAGGGGAAGGAGCGATTAAGCGATGGCCGTCGGATCGTGGGGCAGATCAACAGCCAGGATGAGATCGAAGGATCGCAATTGGGGAATCGGAAGACAGGGTTGCGATTAATCGGAGGGCACGATGTGAATGTGGCGATTAGCAGACAGCCGTCAGATCTAAGCGGATCAACGGTTTTTATCACATCGCGGGACTTGCTTAATAAACGATTGCATCGAAACTTTTATGATGTAACAAAGGAAATGGACCCTCGCCCGACTTCCGATTGCGATTGGTCCCCAAGGCTTAAGCGCTTGGTCTTGGGTAAGGGCGTATGTGGGGAAGTGGTTAAGGGGAAGGGGCTAGGCCTTAGAATAAGGTCGGAAAGTGGGTTTTTAGCCCCTTTTAATGGATTTTTAAGGTGAAGGAGGGGAACGATAGAGAAATAAAGGGGGAAGAAGGGAAAACAAAGGATAGGGGAAGAAATTAAAGGGGATTTTGGGGGGATTTGAGGGGTAAAAGGGGAATAGAAGGGGAAGACAAGGGGGATGAAATAAAAGGGAAAAAAGGGGGCCTTTGGGCATTTCTTCATCAGCAGAGAGGCTTTATAAGGGGAATCAACAGAGGGGATTTGATCAAAGGATAAAAGGCACATAGAGGCTTCAAGGAGACTGTGTTTTCAGAGGAAATGCATTCCTTGAAGACTCAACAATGATTTAGCCCCCTATTTTCTTGTCAAAAATTTCATAGGGGGGCTAACAGTGGCTCCACATGGGGATGGCTTCTTCTTGAAGGAGCCAAGAAACCAGAAGATGATCTCTTGGTGTAGGCCAGGTTCCTGCTACTTGAACCATCCTTTTCTTTCCTTAGATCAGCTGCCAAAAACTATGAAGACATCATATCAGCAGTAAAATTCTCCCAAACAACTACCTACCCACACTATAGTCCTAACATTTTTTCTTCTTGGATGCATTTGGACTTGCAGACCCTTTTACATCATTAATTTTTACAAACAGGAAAAAATAAACCTATTCTACTTCTACCCTTATTACTCCATGAGACTAGATTAGACTGTTGGTCTCATATGCTTCTCTACCTACACTACTACCTGCTAGGATTAGACTGTCTAGCAGGTTTCTTCTCTACATTCTAAGACAGCGATTTAAAAAACTAATCTACTTGCTCATAGGCTGAGCTTTATTGAGCTTTTCCTACCTACCCTACTCTAACTAAAATATTTACAAGCTAGCTTACAAACATTGTCTTCCAATGTAACCAGTCCATCAAGTGATCCCATGGCTGGTCCTTCTTGCTCAACTCCTTGAGCATGCTGGATAGGCAGGGCAGCTCCCACTCTTTTTGTTCAAAAACAACAGCTTTGAAAAAATTTCTTTGTGTCTGTAACATGCTACTGAGCAAGACCTTTGATCCTTCTTCAAATGTATGCAGGAAAAATGCATAAGGATCATGATAAGATACCTGGTTGTGAATGTCTAGCAGCTTGGCTTCGACCAGGATCCCTTTTTCTTCCACTGGATCAAGAATGAGACTCTCTTGAGAGAGAGAATCTCCCTCATCTTCTGAACTGGAGGACTCATCGTATATTGCAGCTGAGTCCTCTTGGAGCTCCGATATGTTCTGCTCTAAGGTGCAGGGCTCCATGAAAAGATCCAAGTATTCTTGAGCAGGGGCTTGTTCTATTTCCTCCTCTTTTTCAAGAGAGAGCTCATTATTCACATTCTGCTCAAGAATCTCTTCTTTGCTTTCCTCCTCATCTTATGTAAATAAAGACTGCTGGCGTCCGATCTCATGACACTCATCACTGATGCTTTCATAACTTTCCCCATCAGTGTCATAGATAGGCGGACCTGACCAAGTCCACCATTCTGGGCGCGCAGTGGGTCTTTCTTCATTCTGATCCACATAGGAGTCTTCTGAAACTGAATCATCAAACTCAACTAATGACTGAGCAGGAGCTTGTGTTCTATAGAAGATGTCTGGGGTGGACTGCTGGTTTAATATCTGATCGATCTCTTCTTCTGTCAAAACAGGGGTTTCCCTTTCATCAGGGACAGAAGAACAGCAGTCCTCCTTCTCTTGTGTTAGCTGGTTTGGAGGCGTGATGTTTACTTGAGCCTCTTCTTCTTCATCAGATTCTGCCTCTTTTGTGCGGTCTTCTGCTTCCTCAGGGTAGCTTTCCCTATCCACCTGCGCTAATAGGTTCTGATGCTCCCTGTTCGGCATAACACAAGGCATGGGTAAGCAATCAGGTAGTTCCTGATCACTAACCTCCTCATCTTCTACAGATTCTTGAGCATCATATAGGTCCTGCTCATCTTCTAGATCTTGAGTTTGTTCTTGTTCTGAAGACGACATGGCCTGTTCAAAATAATCATCATCTACATTCATATTAGCCATGTACGTCTCCAGCATTTCACCAAGCACTTCTGTTATTCTGCATACTTTGTTATACAAAGCATTATACTTTGCATCCCTGTCCATGCTTGGATTCATGCTTATGCAAAGAAGGCTACTATCTCTTCTCGACCAGTTCAGTGTTCTTCACCAGTGGAGTCATTTGGTCTTTGGATCATAGGGAGTGTGGAGTCACCAGGTGAATGAATATGACTGTTTGGAGCAGGATGCTGTCCACCATCAACAATGAAAAGCCAATCTAAAAGCAAAGTGGTCTTTACCCAGTGGAGTCGCCATTATGTTGGTGACGACAATGGGAAATAGACCAACTATCACCGGTTCTTGACTCTCAGATTCGTCCCCAGTGGAGTCGCCATTATGTTGGGGTTACCATGTTTTGGCCAGATTGGCAAGACCAAAAGATGAGACAACATCAGAACCACTTTGGGGCCCTAGGATCTAGCCCTCCTGGACCCGGAGAGGGATCTCTCCAAATAGAGCAAAGAATGATGTATCTTTGAAGCTCAAAAATAAGATGTTAGGCTAGTTATGAAGCACAAAGGGGGGTTTAAAGTGATTTGGTTGAAGGGTTGCTGGGTTGGTCAGGAGATCACGGACTGGGAAAGCAGTGGGGAGAAAGGAACAGAACAGCAGGAGGCTTCAGCCAAGAGGATAGGCCAAGACAGTGCCATCCATTGGGCTATGGAGTCATGAAAGGAAATTACATGCAACAACTAGCCAAGGCTTTCAAAGGGCAAGTCATCTATACTAAAGGATCTTTTTAGATAGATGATGGGATGGAACATTAAGGAGGAAAGTGAAAGAAGGAAAACAACCAATTTTCTGTCTATAAATCAGGTCAAAGGTCATTTAACTCCAGACCTGCTTGGACATACTCAAAAGCAGCTCTCAAAGAGACAAAGGGGCTGCTTATAGATCAGACCAGAGGTCATTTAACTCCAGGTCTGCTTTAGCAACTCCAAGGTAAAAAACAAAGATAGATTTGACAAAGAAGCATCCAAGTGGCAAATCCCCAAGTTCATACATCAGCCAGCAGGCAATAACATCCGCTGCACTGGTTAAACCCATGAATCTAATCTTAGATAGCACATGCAGCAGAAAACATAAAGGTAGGGAGAGCAGACAGCATAGGGCACCTAACAAGGGTGAATCCTATACCATTATTCTGATGCCTACCAGAAGAATAATGAAACAATGCGAAAATGTAATAAACAGAGTAAGAAACACATCACCAATAGTAATAGACCAGGATCCTGTGAAATGTGCTTTGATTAATTGATGCAAAACCAGTCATGTACAATATGGCTCAATGGCTAATACAGTCCCAACTTCTCCTCCCAGCCTATTACATACAACTACTCTGCTACTCCCTCCCACGACTGTTCTAACAGTCAAGAATGAATCCCTCTAACAGCAAACTACCAGCAACTAAACAACAACCTTTACAATTCGTTCTCAGGGATTTTTATAGGAGAAGAGGAAGACACAGAAGTAGATAAACAAATAAATGAGACTCATTAAGACAGTAAGGTGGAAGTGTTCACGCCCATACTGCTTAATGGCTTTCTGCAGCGCTGTAGGTACTCTGTAATCTGGTTCGGAGATCTCTATCAGGCCGGAAATTGACCTCGGATATTTCTTTGGAGTCCTTTCTAGAGCTTGGAGCTCTGTGCTACCATTCTGGAATAAATGACATGGATGGAAGTCCGTGATTTCTCCATACCTCCATTACTGCTGCTCAGACAGTCTTTAATGAAGCTCCTGTAAGTGTATTTAATTGCTTATGGGCTCGAGGAGATATGGAGATCTTCTTGTAGGAAGGTGCACATCTGGAGAAGAGTACTCTGTTGTTAGGTGGCACAATTATGACCTGCTGGTGCGCTCTTAGTCTTCGAACTGAGCTTCAATCCTTTGAATGCGGGGTTAACGTTTGATTATGTCAACAACAGGTATTAACCCCTTGAAACCTTCAGCTGATCTACTGGAAATGCTGAGAAAACCTCTATGTGACCTCTGCATAATGAAATAAACTTATTACAGAGCCCGGGCAGTGGTGGCGGAGGAACGGTGGCGGAACGGTGAAGAAACAGTGGAAACAACGGACACAATGGTGAGGAGCCGTGGAAGCGGGACCCGGCCATGGTGGAGGGCGATTCTCTAAACCTTAATGTAAAACACAAAGGTTTGAATGATGGGGGAAAAACAAAGAAAATGCATGAAATGCAATGAAATGCGGTAGGAAGATCGTACGAGGTGGGACCCAACGGAGGCAGAGGGCGATGAAACCTGGGCCGTTAGATCATGGAGGAAACGGACGACGGAGATATAATCGGGGGGAAGGCAGAAAGACATGCGATCGGAAGGAATGAAGTGATTGAGCGCTGGCCGTCGATCTGGAGGAGGAACGGATGGCGGAGATTCAATCGGGAGACAGAGAGAAGAACTTGCGATCGGCGATCGGGGGGGAGAATGCGATTGAGCGCTGGTCGTCCGATCGCAGGGAGAATGGACGGTTGTGATTGAATCGGAAGGCGGAGAGAAGGGGATGCGATCGCGATCGGGCGGAGGGTGCGATTAAACGTGAACCGTTGATCTGCGGGAAGAATGGACGGTCAGGCTGAGATCGGAGGGGCAGTGCGATCGGGGGATCGGGAGTTGCGATGACCGTCGGATCAGAAGGGAGATGGACGGTCAGGATTAAATCGGAAGATTTCAATCGAGGCAGCGCCAATGTGGCTTGCGATTGCGATCGGAGAGACGGGTGTGATTGAACGCTGGCCGTTCAATCATGAAACAGATGGACGGCTGTGATTGAATCGGAGCATCGCAATCGGGAGTCGGAGGAAAAGGCTTGCGATTGATCGGAGGCTGTTGCGATTAAGCGCCAACCGTCGGATCGGCGAGGAGATCAACAGTGGAGAACACAATCGGAGGGGAAGGAGCGATTAAGCGCTGGCCGTCAGATTGTGGGGCAGATCAACGGCCAGGATGAGATCGGAGGATCGCAATCGGGGAATCAGAAGACAGGGTTGCGATTAATCGGAGGGCACGATGTGAATGTTGCGATTAGCGGACAGCCGTCAGATCTAAGTGGATCAACGGTTTTGATCACATCGCAGGACTTGCTTAATAAACGATCGCATCGGAACTTTTATGATGTAACAAAGGAAATGGACCCTCACCCGGCTTCCGATTGCAATTGGCCCCCAAGGCTTAAGCGCTTGGTCTTGGGTAAGGGCGTATGTGGGGAAGTGGTTAAGGGGAAGGGGCTAGGCCTTAGAATAAGGTCGGAAAGTGGGTTTTTAGCCCCTTTTAATGGATTTTTAAGGTGAAGGAGGGGAACAATAGAGAAATAAAGGGGGAAGAAGGGAAAAAAAAGGATAGGGGAAGAAATTAAAGGGGATTTTGGGGGGATTTGAGGGGTAAAAGGGGAATAGAAGGGGAAGACAAGGGGGATGAAATAAAAGGGAAAGAAGGGGGCCTTTGGGCATTTCTTCATCAGCAGAGAGGCTTTATAAGGGGAATCAGCAGAGGGGATTTGATCAAAGGATAAAAGGCACATAGAGGCTTCAAGGAGACTGTGTTTTTAGAGGAAATGCATTCCTTGAAGACTCAACAATGATTTAGCCCCCTATTTGCTTGTCAAAAATTTCATAGGGGGGCTAACAACTTCAAATCAGTCACTAGGTTGTAACCTCTCCTTCTATCATCAATAAAGAGTACTTCTTATTTTTCCCTACATGCATCTATGATAGCTTTGATTTTCCATATTGTAAGATCTTGGTTGATGAATGTATTTTATGCTTAACTGAATTAGAAAACTAGCTTGAATAGATATCTATATTATTGCATCTTCTGCTATTTCAGTGTTCTTTCTTGCAGGAAGCATTTACCTATTTTAAACCGCTTGAATTTGAAGTTGTAGTGGAAGCGACAGAAAGGAGCCATTTGGAAGCAACTGAAACAATTAAGCATCCAATCCTCTCTGCCATATCTGTTTTGATTTAGGAAAAAGGGTAGTATAGTCTTTCACCTGTTTTTCTAGACTAGACATCGGTCTAGGGAAGCTTAGTTTATCCGTAGATTACAATTCTGGCCCAACAAACTGGCGACTCCACTGGGGAGAATTTCACTTGTTTCTTGGTGTTTTAGTCTCTGATCATCTTTCTAAATCCACTCAGTAGATGTTTCACATAAATATTAGACTTTTTCAGAGCTTAATTTGCAAAGTTAGTGAGCCAAACAGTAGCTTTTTCTTTGTTTACTACGCTCAACGCACCCTTGGTCAAGGCACAGTGCTTTGCAGAGCACTGTCTCCCTTCTCAACCTGCGTTGCAAAGCACTGTCTCCCTTTAGAGACTGTGTTGGCTCCTGAAAGGGACCAAATCCCCTTGAAACTGACTTTGTTCTTTGCTTCAATTTTGTTTGTTGATTTGTTCTGAAAGGTTTAATGCTCAATTGACCAGTAGCTCTATATATTTCTTCTCCTTTGACTGAAAATTTGTTCAATGTTGTTTTAAAAAACGTTTTTCATTATCATTGACAAGTTGATTTCAAAGTACTTTTTATGGTCGCATTAAGAATCGTTTTCTTTCGAAATGGGAAATTGTCGTAAAATCTTCATTTCCTTGATAGGAGAAATTGTTGTTGAAATCTTCACTTTTCCTTCAAAAGAGAAATTATCGTTTGTATTCTTTGTTTCTCGAAAGTAAAAAGCATTTCAATTATTGATCTAGTGCACCTAGTTTTCTTTTTACATTCATAACATTAAGGAAACTGAAAAGAAAAACTTGCATTTGCATATAGGATTGTGTGTTTTTTTCAGAAGGAACATTAGGAAATCTACATTTAGTTTGAGATTCATTGATTTGTTTGCTCTCAAATTATTTTCTCTCTTCCCTTAGTAGCTAGGTCTTTCATTGAAAAAATTGAAAGTGAAAGTTTTTTTATGACTTTTAGATTGCATTTTAGGAATTTCATATACATCATCATGGTGAACCTGAAAGGAAAACTATTAAGCAAGATCAACATAAAATAAATATCAATTTACTTAACAATGCTTTGGAACATTAACGATAACATTTAGAGGTCTAGGCTAGAGACATGTTCCGGCATCGTAAAACATAGCAGTTGTCGTTAAATTCTCTGAGATACATTCCGAGTGTGATACCTCACTCCTTGTACGTAAGCATATCGTAGCTCGTCCATGTACTCTCAAGTATATCGGGTGGTGTTACAGTACGTTAAGTATAAAGGGGTGCTCTCACTGTGCAGTTTCGCATCAGACAATGCTAATATGGACTTGGGCATCCACGTAACTTCAGGTATATTTGGGAGGACAAATTCTAGGTGCTATCCATCCATAGTGAACCGAGTCGGCCGCCTTGAAATTGTGATACACCGAAAACAACATTCAGGGAGATTACATGCCCATACTTCTTGGTTCGCTAAGAGGTATTCTGCAGTTCACAGTTTCTAGGTAAACCATTTTGCCTAGCATTACCCTCTTTTTGTTTTTTGTTTTTTGGATAAAATAAATCAGTAATCGTGGAAGAACACAATCCTACCCCTCGTCGTTCGCATATATTAGCTTTAAAACCACCTTTACTACCGGAAGTTATTTCTGGTAGGCGAAGGCAATCACGATCTGCTGAATCAAGTACAATTCGTACCTCTGGAAAAACATCATCTTTTAATCCAGAGTTAGCTCAAATTGTTTCCACACATCTTGGTTCATCTACTGTTGTCGAAATGGAGTCTTCACAGCTACCTGTGGTCACGATCCATTCAATCGCTGAGACCATACCTCCTGGACCCGACGTTGTTCAAACACACATTGATCCAGATCATGTCTCTTATTTTCAAGAACCTCTAAATCTTGAATCTGAACAGCCTGAAGTTGTTCCTACATTGGTCATTCCACAAAGTTCTGTAGCCACTGAAATTCTTATTTCACATAGTCAACCGGCTGAAATATATTTTGGGCCTGACGGTGAAGTTCTTCCTCCTGGTTTAATCGCGATCGAAGAAATCCCTCAACCTAATACACCTTTAAGTCAAACCCACTTTGGGGGAGACCTTTACTTGTACCAATCATTTCCTCAATAGTTTCCATCTTCTTTTGTTGATCCTATTTCCATTCAATCACTCGTCGATTTTCGAGGGTATACATTTGGTCAAACAACCATGTCTGAACCAACATCTTCGGTTGGGTCTATTGTTCCAATTACATCATCTCCTATCCTCACTACTCCATCGATGTTCACAACATCACCAAAGTCATATTTTCATGGTGGCCCTTCGGTCCCAACAGGTTACAAATCACTATCTGGCACTTTCTCTGGTGCACCGTCATGTTCATGGTCTTTTCCAATGTCATCATCTGGTATTTTAACTGGTAGTCCTATAGTCAATACTAAATGACTTGATTCATTAAATCCATCATCAGGGCAATATCAAGTTGGTCATTATGGGTCAATTCCTTTATCAACTAGACTCCCAGCATTCGATGAACAATATTTTCCATCTTATTATCCTCCTTATGCTAGGGGGAAACCTTTGGTTACCCAATATGACAATACTCAGTCACTTTTTGGTCAAACTAATGTTGATTTAAATGTTTTTCAATGGTATCCCACTCTGCCTATCCAACCACAAACGGTTGTCCAATCGTATCAACCGGTTCAAGCTGTTACACCCACTTCATTACCACTTGTTAATGCATCTATACCCCTATTACATAATCAAAATCTTGTACATCAACCTTATCAGGCGAGTTCTTTAACTCAATATAAAAATCCTTTGGTTAATTTACAACAACTTGTATCAGGAATTATTTATTCACAAGCTGGTGTACCATTTTATGGGGTTTTTCAAATGCAAACTACTTATACATATCAACCGAATCCAACTTATAAAAATTTGGGTTATAATCTTGGTGGACAGACCCCTTGGCAGCCACAGGTGCAAATTCCGCAAACTTCATTTCAACAAGTAACATATCTAGGTTTTGGTCAATAGAACTCTCAAGTGTTTGCCATGCAAAACAACCCCTATCTGGGTTACCAGCATCAAATCCCATATGCTGGTGCTCAAAGACTTGTTGCCCAAGCAATTCCATCTTATCCTGGCTATGCTCAACTTGACCTTAATAGACAGTGGCCTTTTTTTGCAACCTTGGAATTACCAGATTTAAACCGATTAACTAATGATCCTATCAATTATGCTCCTTGGTGGCCAGTGATACCACATAATTTACCCTCCGACATTACTAAATTCAATGGAAACCCTGGAGAAGACCCATCAACTCATGTTATGACTTATTATTCATGGTGTTCATCAAATTCCCTAAATGATGATTCTGTTCGATTACGTATTTTCCAGAGAATGCTCACAGGTCTGGCAGCTAAATGCTACATTGAATTACCTAGAGCTTCATTTGACAATTTCACTGCCTTATCTACTTTATTTTTGACCCATTTCCAGTTACCGATCAGATACGAAACTAGAATAGAACTCTTGACCAACTTCAAATAGACAAATGCTACTCACATTTCAGATCATATTCGTGAATGGTTAAGAATTTTGTTCCTAATAAGCTCATTGCTAAATGGTTCATCAAATCCTTGTTACCATCTATAACACAGGATGTGGCTAAAGGTGGTGTCGTCATAGAAGAGAAATTCATCGCTCGTGCCTAGTATTTAGACTTGATTTACACTCAGTTTGGCACGCTCTATGAGAAAATACCAAATGCGTTGCGATCTAATTTCAATGTTCCTCCTCAAATAAAGGACTCTCATGCTCGAGACGGTTTGATAGGAACTATAAAAACACACAAAACTACTGCATCTGATCCTACTCCTACTTCCAAAATTAATGTCGTGTCATTTGAAAAAGGAAAAAGTGAAAAGCAACCAGGAAGTAAGAAAAAGTGGAAATCAAAGAAAAAGCAAACTTCTAACCCACAGGACCGATCATCTGATCAACCGTTAGGACAACGGAAACCTCATTATCCATGCATAATCTATAACAAGGAACACTTTGTTAGGGATTGTCCTCACCGTGCTAAAGTCTCAAAAATCATCAAGACTTCAAATGCATCAGCTGTGTTGACAGACCCATTTCCAAATCCAGACACAAATTTGGTTGCTACGGATCCAGCTCCTAGTTCCCAAGTGTTAATGTTATCCACTACAAAAGCTTCACAAGATATTTTGGTGTTCACGCAGAATAAATACTATGGTAGTCTGGCCACTGATCAACCTACTACTTCGACAACAAATCCATATACTAAATCAGTACCACCTACTGCTATTCCTGAATTGAAAATTAAGCCACCAAAGGGAGTAATTCATAAATCGAAATATAATCCTCGAGCAAGAGCTGCACAAAATTATAATATAGTTGAAGATTTGGATCAATCCCCTTCAGCTATGTCTTCTCTTGAGGTATTAAAAAATTTTCCCTCCCAGAAGCATGCTCTATTGTCAGCCATTGGTGGAATTGATCTAAATGATTCTAATCTTGTCGTCTTTAATCATACGGGCTATGTACCGCAACTACCAGTATAATTGGCATTCTCCATCCAAGTAAATATTCTCAATCACCTTGTTCATTGCACTATTATTGATGAGGGAGCATCTACATGCATTATGTCTCTAAACTATTGGAAGTCACTTGGCTCTCTGTGATTATCACAATCATCAACGATATTGAAGGCTTTTGATGGAAGAACATATAAACCTTGTGGTATTATTAATAACCTGCATGTTGAATTAGGGGGAAAAATAGTAAGTATTGTTGTCAAGGTTGCTAATAGACCCCTTGACTATAATATTTTTCTAGGAAGACCATGGGTATATGTGATGACTACCATTGTTTCTACAGACTTTAGAATGATTTCCTTTCCACATAAAGGTTCAATCACAGTCATTAATCAATTATCCTTCTTTTCCTCCACTTCGCAGGTAACTAGAAGTGTGTCGTTCGTTCACTTGCCCCAACTAGAAATCCAGAACATTGGTGTAGGACTCTTAAAGGATTCCACTCTTATGGGAACCTTTTCATTACCGCCGCCCATGACGTCAGCAGAAATTGCAAGCATAAAGACTTGCTACATCATCTCTTCCACTCCATCTAGCTTAAGGGATAGTACGGGTGTTTCTGGCATTTCTACATTGGATGATGTTTTACCGCTCAGCCCTATTGAATTGGCATAACAATCAATATATTTGGCTTGGGTGAAAAATCCGAAATCAACGTCGCCGAGTGTTTGGGTTGATCGTTCATTAGATTTTGGCACTCCATCTGATCCATTTTCCTCAAAATTTTTGACATATGAAAATATTTTGGAAGCTATGATGTCAGACGAAGAACCATGGGAAGATTATCATAATCATTCCCATCTTCTAGATTATGAAGAAAACAATCTTAATGAGCTATATTACCCATCCATTCAAAATTTCTTTTCGAATTCTTTTCCAGTTAATGCAATCAATTCTGAGCGAAACTTATCAAATATCGAAGAAACGATTTCCATCGATATTTCGACCAAATCTGGCATTGAAGAAAATATTCATGTCAGTGTATCTTGTTCTCCACCAGAACTTGATTCATATCGCTCTCTTTTTCATGAATTTCGTGACATATTCGCTTGGTCTTACGAGGAAATGCCAGGCATAGATACTAGTATAGTTGAACACACTATTAATATGTATCCTGATGTCAAACTGGTGTGTCAATGGCTTCGTCCTGTTCATCCGAGGAAAGCCACTACCATCAAAGTAGAAGTTGAAAATTTTTTGCGTGCTGGTTTCATTTACCTTGTTCTGCTAACTAAGTGGGTTTCCAATATCGTTCCTGTTATGAAAAAACAAGGAACCATTAGAGTGTGCATCGATTATCGGGATGTTAATCATGCTTGTCCAAAATAAAACTATCCTACACCCTTTATCGAACATATTATTGAAGATTGTTCTGGATGTGAAATATTTTCTTTCATGGATGGATTTTTAGGCTACAATCAAATCAATATCCACCCAGATGACCAAGACAAGACAACATTCATCTGTCCCTAGGGCACATTCACATATCGGAAACTTCTGCTTGGTTTAAAGAACGATGGGGAAACTTTTCAAAGAGCAATGGATTATGCTTTCAACGACATCAAGCACATTTTTCAACCATATCTAGATGATTTACTAGCGCATTCACGAAATTGAACTGATCACCCGATGCATTTGAGAGCCATTTTCTTATGTTTTCGACACTACAGGATACGCCTCAATCCGTACAAATTTGTGTTTTGTGTTGGTTCTGGTTGACTGCTCAGATTTGTCATCTCAAAAGAATGAATTCGAATAGACCCACTAAAGGTTTAGGCCATTCTTGATTTGCCTACGCCCTCAAACTTACTCCAGTTATAGAAACTTCAAGGAAAGGCTAACTTCCTGAGAAGGTTCATTCAAAACTACACCAAAATGGCTAAAGCATTTACTCGATTATTGAAAAAGGGGGTTCCCTTCGATTGGGACCAAGTTGCGCAAGCTTCTTGTGATGCTATCAAGGACCATCTTGCCCGAGCATCACTAATGTATCCGACGAATTATCAGAATGAATATTTCCTATATATCACTGCAGCTAAGACAACCATCACTATGTTTTTAGTCCAAGTGGAAGATGGAATTGAACATCCGATCTATTATTTGAGTCATAATCTCAATGATACAGAAGTTAAGTACTCGTACATGGAAAAGCTTGCCTTGGCAGCTGTTCAAGCTGTCCAAATATTTCACCATTATATCCTGCTCCGAAAAACAACAATAGTTTCGGATTGCAACCCCATGACTTACATCTTATCACGTCAATTGCTGGGGGGGAAATATTCAAAATGGATCGTCATTTTGCAGGAATTTGATTTGGAATTCATCAAATCCAAGTCAAAAAAGTCTTTACTTTTGGCTGAGCTTCTGTGTGACCTTCCCTCTGATAGTAATCCTACTATGTTGGAACCATCTATTCCAGACGAGTCTCTATTTCTGATCGGGTCATCTGATCCTTGGTATGGGGATTTCATCATTTATCTCCAAACCCAAACTTTTCGACCTAATACCTCTCACTCTGATCAAAGACGTATTCGATACCAAGCCAAATATTATCTTATCGTGAGCGATACACTTTATCTTCGTGGTGTCGATACCATTTTAAGGAGGTGCCTCACTCATGAGGAGGCTGAAAAAGTGTTAAATTATTTTCATGTTGAGGCTTGTGGTGGACATTTATCTGGATATGCTACCGCGCAGAAGATACTCTGCGCCAGTTACTTTTGGCCTACTATTTTTCGAGATTGCATCCTCACAGTCAGAAGTTATCATGCATGCCAGATTTATGACCATAAAATTCACAAACCACCAATGCCAATGCATCATGTTGTCTTTGCTGGACCATTGACGAAACGGGGTATCGATTTCATGACCTGTAACCCTCCTTCGTCCGGGGGGCATGGTTCATTATTATTGTAGTCGACTATTTTACCAAATGGGCTGAAGCGATGCCTACATTCAATAACACGGGACAAACAGCTGCATTAATTTTCTTCAATCATGTTATTACACGGTTTGGGGTCCCACAAGCTATATTTACGGATCATGGGAAGTATTTTCGCAACCACATGATGTTTGAATTGACAGCCAAGTTAGGATTTTCGCATGATAATTCTACTCCTTATTATCCACAATCGAATGGACAAGTTGAAGCTATTAAAAAAATTCTTAAACGAATGCTTCAGCGAATGATAGGAGTCCGTAAAAGGAACTAGCACTTGATCCTGTACTCCACCTTGTGCGCATATCGAACCTCGGTGAGAAACACAACCTGATTTAATCCTTTTGACTTGGTGTATGGTCTGGAAGCTACCTTGCCAATCCAATGTGAAATATCATCGTTGAAACTCACGATAGACTTGTTGCTTGACACCTCAGAAGAAGAAGTGCGTCTCCTCAACCTCATCCATCTTGAGGAAACGTGGTGAAGCCCAATTGGCCAACGAAGTGCATAAGAGACATATAAAGGCACAATACGACAAAAATTTCCAGCCTCACATCTTCTGAGAGGGCGACTTGGTCCTTCTTTACGACCAGGAAGCTGATGTAATTGGTATAGGGAAATTCGAGCCATTATGGCATGGCCCCTACATTGTCAAAAGAGTTCTTGCTAAGGGTGCCTATGAGTTAGTTGATTACGATGGGATTCCATTGGCACAACCTAGAAATGGGTTGTATATTAAACGTTACTATGCTTAATCATAAGCGTAGTAATTTTTTGTATTATGTTGTTTATATGCTATTGATTTTCATTCACTATCTTAATTTGTTTTTTTAGAGTTTTCTTGACGTTAGTAATCCGCTTTACATTTTATAGCAGATGTCTGAATCTTCGAAACCATTTTTTGGATATGCTGATGGTGCTAGTCATAGTACGCATAATCTATCCTCCGCAGCGTGGGCCATTTTCGCTCCGAACGGCGAGTTAGTGAGTTTTCGAGGGATTTTTATTGGTAGATCGACGAAAAATATCACTGAGCATAGCGCGTTGATCTAACTTCTCTCTGATGTCATTTCATTTGGTATTAACCGCATAATCATAACGTTAGACTCATAACTCGTGGTATTATAGCTTACTAGTGTTTATACTGTTAGAAATCCAACACTTCTTAGATTGTTCCTAAGAGTTCGACTTTTGGAAAGACATTTTGATTTTGTTCAATATCAACACATTTCCAGAAATTTGAACACTTTAACTGATTCATTAGCTAATCAAGTTTTAGACAGACATTTACGACATAGGTAAAGAAAACATTTACAAAATTGAATAGGATTGCACATTAAACATAGGAAAAACTCTGAAAACATATAGATAGATAGTTATAGGTTTTTTACAAAATTTGTGCCCAAGACACATTGGTCATATGACCTCAATTTGTATTCAAAATGTCACAAGTAAACTAGTGGTGCTCATGGAAACATGCTATAGATCTAGCAATCCTACGAAGCAACCACATCCAACGGTTAGGAACCCCAATTGTGTGTCACTGCAGTCGCATGGGAAGCTCTTCGATCCAGGAATCCGGAATCTCGAAGGTCAATCAATCTATGTGTTGCTGGAGCTCAGCTAGAGTCTCAGCCATATCAAGGTCCTGAAGGACTACTCTCCCGACATCCCTCTCTACTGGCGCATCCGGTTCGCGCTCTGGTTCCTCTACTGATTGAATGCAATCGATATCTGAATTACATCAAACATTTAGTTTAGTCTTGGAAAGAAATCAAAACACAAAAAAATTGTATAAACCTTAGAAAAATCAAAAAACATGGTCAAATCATTCTTACCTATTGCACCCCACTGAGCGCCTTCTGGTAAAACTAGATCTGGATCTCCTTGGAAGTCGACGCCTGCATATGGATATTCATTGATGGTGAAAATATGTCACCAAAACTAGGCAAAGAATGCAGTCAAGAACACAAGGGTCATTGGCCTACATGCCGACCCATGAGTTCTACCCATCTCTGCATTCGAGGATCTCTAGGACTAGATATATCCAATGTTACATGTTTTGGCTGCATCAATGGAATCTGTTCTAAAGTGAAGGAGATAAGGATTGAACCATAACTGAAATTTTTATTCCTTCCTCCCTTTGATTTATTCAGTTGTTCCTTTATCTGAGATAGAACAACTTCAGACCAGTTGAAAACTGTTAGCTCTAAGCATTCCAACGCATACTACATGTACGGTATGTTTTCTACATGGAGTGTAACAGTGCCAGCAAGTTTAGAAATCGTGAAAAGGATGGTTTTCAGTGACAAATCCCTGACATCACGGATGTTTATTTTTCCATCTTTGCTAGGTTCTGACCCTAGATAGCAATATTGCATAACATAATCCCTCACTGTTTCTCCTCCAACGGTAGATTTTGTGAGTGAAATGGGCAAACCTCTCCTCGACAAACCTGTGAGAAAATACACATCCTCAACTGTTATCGACAACACTTGATTTTTTTATGTGAAATGCCTCTATCGTTGGATCCCATGCTTGAACAAGGAACTCCAAGAGTTCTATCTGTTGCCTCATTCCCGAAAATTTGAAGTACTTAAGTAGCCCACAATCTCTTAAATCTCTTACAGTATCTGGATCATTCAAGGAAATCATATATTTTTCTTCATGTTCTCTTTCTCTCCATGTAATCGTCATTATTATCTGATGGAAACCTGAAAATCAACCACAAGATTGATTAGATACCATTCATTGCAAAAAACTAGGCAAATTTTGAGCACATCTTGAAAATCAAAAACTTGAACTGTGCCCAACGCATTCCCTAGGTTGAGATAGTGCATTGCATATTCATGTACCCTTCACTGTACCTACTATGCAATGCAGGTTTCAATGTACAAAGGTGTGTTGCCCTCATTTTGGGAAAAATTTACCCTAGGGGCCTCAAAACCCTAAAAATTTGCAAAGAATGGAAATGAAATGAAAACTGAAAGGAAGAGGAGGTTCATGCTATTTACCTGGATCAAACGGCGATGAAATCCGTCCACAGAAATCACCGTAGTCAACAACTAAAATTCGGGGGAAAAATCAGGTTCTGAGCTCCAAAATGCAAATGGTAACTATGGAATGGTAAAAATGAATAGTGAAACTGCTTTATATAGTCATTTAATTACTTGCAAGTTAAATTTATTGCTATGACTATGGTTTTATTATGTTTTTTAGCATGAAACAGGTATTTTTAATCAATTTTTTGTTGTTCTAAACAGGAAATACAACTGATGAACATATTAGTCATGAAGATTTATTTCAAAGAAGGACTTGACCACAAAGAATACTTTTTCTCTTTATTTTTCGAGCTTTGATAAAAACGAAAAAAGGATTTGAAGCGCACTTTTATCTCTTTTTCGAGCTTTGATAACAGTGAAAAAGGAACCCCTGGAGTCCTCTTTCAGCTCTTTTCAGACTCTGATAATGTGAAAATATTTCTGAGCACTTGTCATTTCGAGCTTGTTAAAGTAAATGAATTGATATCTACTCAGTATAAGTTTAACCCTTTTCTGGACTGAGATAGATTATTTACAAAAAAGGAATACGTTGGTTAAACATGACCAAAGAGGTTCTTTCAAATATTATTTTACACTTTTTCAGATCTGAGAGACAAATTTATGAAAAATTACTTTTGGAGTCCTCTTTCTTCCTCTTTTTTAGACTCTCTAAACATTAAAAAGGATCAGTCTATCACTGTCGTTAAGCTCGTTAAAACATAAAATAGCGTTGGGCTTGTCAATCATGGCTAGAATCGAGTTTCATTCATCGCTAGACTCGTTAACTTATTAAATAACGATACTTTATTATTTATTTGCCTGAAGGGTTGAATTATACATTAACCAAATGTTATCCTCCTCAAGCTTGTTAAAAAATAAAGAGGTACTGGTCGACAAATGACTGGGGAAAATTTGGGAAAATTAAGCAAAGTTTCTTTTTGGTGGCAAGTCGCTCTTGAACATGACACTTCTTTCACTCCATGTTCATGATTGTTTAGGTTGTGTAATCATCTTGACGGCTCATTAACACCTATGGTTCATCATACCTTCACTTCAGTTTTGGGTCAATGCTGCTAACTCATCACAGTGTCGCTGATATGTTCAAGATAATTCATCCAGTGATTTAGAACTCATCCATCTGCAATACTCATAAACCTTCATTTTCATGACCGTCATCCCTGAAAATTGCTATATCAAGTCATACCATTGTATTCGAAATTTGTAACTCCAGTTTTGCAATAAGGTGACTTCCTATCGACAAAAAATCAATATCCAAGAAGTTCACTTAGAAACATCAGATTCTAGTACCATGAGGCTTGTTACAGCATCGACAAGATCCTCACTTCCGGACTTTTGACCGAAATATTTTGTTTGGAGTTCAACATCAAATCATCTATTCACTCTTTACAAAATGTACTACAGTACCTTGAGGGCCATTTACATTAATGGTGGTTCTCTTGTGTTTTTTTACAGCTCACATCATTGGCTGGTAATCAAACGATGTCTTTTCATGTTCGACGACAAATCATATATTCGCATGGATAGACCTGTACCCAAATGATCAAGCGAACGAGATAAGAAGACCCCAGATCTAGTTTCATCCATTCAGGTTGCGATTTCAGGATTTTTGTATACATCATCTGTACTGTGACCTTACATACAGATTGTCATCCAAACATGGGCCTATATCTGTAGGCGTGTCTACATCTGGGCAACATTCCAATGTAGACGACTTTCTGAATTATGTACATGTTATTAGATTGTTTTATGTGCTGACTATGGGAATGCCTACCCTCATCAATTATGATCAATAGAGGATTTATCATGATGTAATGTATTTTAATATTGATGCAGGTGATCGTTCAGCTTTGTTTCTAGGCTCATCACAGCGTAAATCATCTCAATCAAATGTTCTTATTATTTGGATCTCATGCTTTACGGAGAAATTTTTATAGGTAAATTTGGCACCATTCTCAATGACCTGGTTAACTGGGCATCATATCTAGGAACAATGATCAAAGGATATATCATTCCCTGTCATCTCAGTTTCTATATTCCCTAAGCAGGAAACAACATGAATCAAACAGTGACTTTCATCAAAGCAAGGCATTTCCATGGTTTGAAGCTTATTATTAAGCATATGAGAGCTCACCAATGCAGTCTCTAAGGGGTCTAAGTGTGTTGCATATGTAGATAACCCCATTCAAATCTACGTTGCAGAGCACTTCCCGACATTTAAAGGTGTGTTGGTCACATTGGGTGTTGTGTAACCAGCTCCAAAAATAGAAGAAAAGAGATGTAAACGCCTTAGAAATGAGCCACTTCGAGGGGGCAACCTCCAATACATTACATAAATGAACAATTCTTGGATGATACAATTTACAAAACCTCCTTTCTATGTAAGTCCATGGGGCCATAATGTAATCCTAGTGGGCCACGATGTAATCCTAGCCGACCTAACAATAATAATTTAAGGGCACAATAATAACAATATGGGGGTTACGGGGTACAATAATCAATGAAGGGGCTATAACATAATAAGGGGCTATACTATTTAATATAGGGACTTAACATGCCCCTCTCCTTCAAACAAGTGTTGTCCTCAACACTTGATTATTTCTTGATGCTTCTGTATAAAATTCTCATCCTCCCATGTGAAATATTTAACAGGAAAGTTCTTCCACTTGCTAAGATACTCTAAAATTGATCGTACTTGTCGAGTTATTGTTTCTATGACTGCTTCATAACTTCTTTCGATGTGATGTTGATCTTCCTGTTGTTTCATTAGATTCTACACCAAAGTTGGGTTATCCTTTGAGAGTTGGAGAACACATTTTTATTTGATGCTCGATGTGATCTTCCATTGATTTATCATCCATATTTGCTATTATTTGATCCTTCGAACCATCCAACTTAGCCTCCATTTCTGCTTTTAAACCAGCTATTTCATCTTCAATTTCTCTTCGTAATATTGAAACTTGTTGCACTTTGTACCGCAATTTTGATATCTCATATTGCAACTCTTCCTCTTCATGCGTCATAGTATAGATTTTTGAGGGATTAATGGGCATGGAATTATTTTTTGGAAGAATTATAGAACCCAATACTGATAAAAATTCTAAAATATGCCCTTGGAATCAATTCAAATTGATTCTTCAAACAAGAATTATGCAATTCGGAAAAATACACACCTTTTTCTTGCTTTTGAGGAGCTCTATATTGAAATTGGATTATCTATGTGATTGCGGCCCTTCAATATTTGAAATTCAGCACTGAAGTATCCCTATGAATTATCTTTTGAATTCCATAGGTCTGACCTGATTTGGATTCGCCAAGACAAAGTTGTGTCCAATCTCCCACAATGACCTAATTCTAGACTGGTTCAGTAGAGCGAACTTGTAGGACTTGACACGTGTCACTGTTTCGTCCTTTGTCTCTGAAATTGATAGCCAATAAACTACAGTTCGTTTGATTGTGACCACTTTTTACGGAACTCCAATCCAATGCCCAGAGAGAGAGTTATTGAACGTTTCCCACGATCACCTCTTTGAGATGAAATTCAGGAGCCTGAAAAAGCACTACCTTCCACAGATTATATCTCCAAAAATATTGTGAACCAAGCTCTGAAATTTTTTGACGAATTTCCTCAGGATTTCAGCTTCGCACCATATGAATTTCAGATTCTTAACCCTCGTAGAAACAAGTATAGCGAAAATTCCACGATGACCTGTTTAAGAGCTCGAAAAAAAGACCTAACTTCCACGGATGATATCTACCGAAAATATTGCGAACCAAGCTATGAAATTTTTAGACAAGCTTCCTCAGGAGTTCGGCTTCGCACCCTAAACATTTCAGCTTCTGAAACGTTTTAGAAAAAAAGTTATATTAAACATGCCACGATGACCTGTTTAGGAGCCTGAACAAATACCTAACTTCCACAGATCATATCTCCGAAAATATTGCGAACCAAGCTCTGAAATTTTTAGACAAGCTTCCTCAGGATTTTAGCTTCGCACCCTGAAAATTTCAGCTTCTGAAACTTCGTAGAAAAAAAAGTTATAGCGAAAATGCCACGATGACCTGTTTGGAGCAGCGAAACCCTAGAATCCAAAGCTCTGATACCAAATGTTGTGTAACCAGCTCCAAAAATAGAAGAAAAGAGATATCAACGCCTTAGAAATAAGCCACTTCGAGGGGGCAACCTCCAATACATTCCATAAATGAACAATTCTTGGATGATACAATTTACAAAACCTCCTTTCTATATATAGGAGTCCATGGGGCCATAATGTAATCCTAGTGGGCCACAATGTAATCCTAGCCGACCTAACAATAATAATTTAAGGGCACAATAATAACAATATGGGGGTTACAGGGGTACAATAATAACAATAAGGGGGGCTACACTAACATAATAAGGGGATATACTATTTAATATAGGGACTTAACATTGGGAGCGAAATCCTCATTGTTCCATAATATCCACTTGGTCAGTGTCTTCTAGAAGGGTTCACATCTGTCATGCTTTGGATCCAAGTGTCCATTTGACATCTACATGAATGGAAACATGTCTCGCCTATTTTTGGAATGAAATTTATTGCAAAACAACCTACAGTTCATATATAAATTGAACACAAATCTAAGTGTTTGGAAAGGAAGAATTTGAGTAGAGAAATGTTGGAGAATTTTCAATAGAGAGTTTGATTTGTGGAGTTGCTACTGGAGAAACTTATTCTATGATGAGACTTGGGAACATTTCTAGAAGGTCACTTCAAATCAGTCACTAGGTTGTAACCTCTAATTCTATCATCAATAAAGAGTACTTCTTATTTTTCCCTACATGCATCTATGATAACTTTGATTTTCCATGTTGTAAAATCTTGGTTGATGAATGTAGTTTATGCTTAACTGATTTAGCTAACTAGCTTGAATAGATATCTATATTATTGCATCTTTTGTTGTTTCAATTTTCTTTCTTGCAGGAAGCATTCAGCTATTTGAAACCGCTTGAATTTGAAGCTATAGTGGAAGCAACAGAAAGGAGCCATTTGGAAGCGACTGAAACAAGTAAGCATCCAATCCTCTCTGTGTATCTATTCTGAGTTAGGAAAAAGGGTAGTATAGTCTTTCACCTGTTGTTCTAGACTAGACACCGGTCTAGGTAAGCATATTTTATCCGTAGATTACAATTCTGGCCCAACACTCCCATCTCACACAAAACATAAATACATTGAGCTTTTTAGAGAATTTAAAGATGTGTTTGCTTGGGGGTATGAAGACTTGAAATCCTATGACACCAAAATCATCCAACATAAAATTCCTCTCAAGGAAAATTAGAAACCATTTAAACAAAAATTGAGAATAATAAACCCCCTCTTGTTACGCTCAGTTGAGAAAGAAATAAAAAAGATGTACGATGATGGGATCATAGTCCTTGTCCGATACTCAGAATGGGTGTCCAACCTTGTGTCACTTAGGAAGAAGATTGGGGAAATTAGGCTTTGTATTGACTTCAAAAATTTGAACAAAGCCTCCTTGAAAGACAATTACCCCTTACCTAAAATGGATCACATACTCCAAAAAGTGGTTGGCTCACAGAGAATCTCATTACTAGATGGCTTCTCAGGTTATAACCAAGTTCTAGTCTTTCCAAGTGACCAACTCAAAATTGCTTTCACTACACCTTGGGGTACATTCATGTACGTTAAAATTCCATTTGGTTTAATGAATGCAGGGGCTACTTTCCAAAGGAAAATGGACATAGCTTTTTCAGAAGACATAGGTTACTTTATAGTCATATATCTTGATGACATCACTGTCTACTCTAAGACTGATGAGGAACACTTAGTCCACTTGAGAAAAGCCTTTGAAATATGTAGAAAGTAAGGCCTATCCCTAAATCCGAAGAAAAAAAATTTTGGCCTTCAGGAAGGAAAACTCTTAGGTCACATCATCTCTGAGGAGGGAGTCAAGATAGATCCCAAAAGAATAGAAGGCATCTTACAAATCAGCCATCCTAGAAACATTAAAGAGATGCAATCTTTCATTGGAAATATTAACTTCCTAAGAAGTTTCATCCCTAACCTTGCTGAGCTCCTAAGAAATATCACAAATATGTTAAAAAAGGAAGTAGGAGTGAAGTGGAATATGGAAGAAAAACAATCTTTTGAGCTAGTAAAACAAGCACTCACACAAACACTGGTCTTAATCAGCCCTGACTTCACCAAAGAATTTTACATTTTCTCCTTTTCCTCTGAACATACTGTTTCAGTAGTATTGTTGCAAAAGAACATCACAGGGAAAGAGAAGCCCATAGATTTCTTCAGAAAAGCCTTAAGGGATGCCCCTCAAAAGTATAACATTATGGAGAAACAAGCCTTTCCCTTAATCAAAGCTTTAACGGATTTTAGAGTTTATATTTTGCATTCACATATCATAGCCTTTGTCCCAAACACAGTTGTCAAAGATATACTTAATCAAGACCCCGATGGTAAAAGGGGCAAGTGGATTTCTACCATTTTAGAATATTATTTAGAAATCAGACCCACTAAATTGATTAAAGGACAAGGACTTGCAAAACTTATGGCTGACTCAAATTTCCAAGCTTTGTACATGAATATTGTTGGTATGTTATAAGGAACTGAAGAAAGTACAATACCATACATTAAAGAATTTTTTTTTAATTCATCTTGGTATGTTGATATTACTTATGTGCTTCTGTATCTCAATGCTCCCCCTTTGTTGTCAAAAACCAAAGCAAGATTCTTAAAACAAAAAGCATTAATTTTTTTCATTCTAGATGGAGTATTGTACTGGAAGAGTTTTGCTGGTTTGCTGCTTAAGTGTTTTCTTGAATATGATGCAGAGAAAATCATGCATGAATTACATGAGGGAGAATGTGGGGGTCACCTCTATTGGAAGACCAGAGCCAACAAGATCCTTAGAGCTGGCTACTATTGGCCTACCCTATTTTCTGATACTCACAAACTATTCATGACTTGCCATAAGTGAAAAATATTTGATGGAAAAAGAAAGCGCCTACCTTCACCCTTGCACCCCATCAGTGTTGAAGACCATTTTCAGTAGTGGGGTTTGGACTTCATAGGAGAAATCCATCCTACTTAATCTTCCCAACATAAGTGGATCCTCACTGCCACTGATTATTTCACCAAGTGGATAGAATTCATCCCTTCTGGAAATGCCACTGACTCAGTCATCATCAAATTCCTTGAAACAAACATCCTATCCAGGTTTGGTTGTCCTAAGAATATCATCACCGATAACGTTGTTTCCTTTACATCTAAGAAAATGGTGGACTTTTTCTATAAATATCACATCACCCTAGGTCACTCCACTGCTTATTACCCACAAGGTAATGGACTAGCTAAGGCCTCTAACAAGAGCTTGGTAAACATTATTAAGAAGCTCTTATAACAAAATAAAAAAGCATGGCATAGCAAACTAGTGCCTGCACTATGGGCTGATAGACTAATCACCAAGAAATCTATTGGTATGTCTCCCTATCAACTAGTGTATGGCATGGATGCAATTCTCCCCACCTCTTTGGGAGTTCCAGTCATGAAGCTTCTTCAAGAAGTACAATTAGAAGAAAATGACATGCAAAGGAGGCTGAACCAAGCCATTCATTTGCAGCATTCAAGGGAAGAAGTTTACAAAAGGACACAAGCTATTCAGGAAAATATCAAGAAAATCTTTGATAGGAGAACCAAAGCAAATGATTTCCAGATTGGAGACATGTTTCTGAAATGGGATTCAAGAAGGGAAGACAAGGTCAAACATGGTTTTATCACTATTAAAATCCTCTAAATTTAGTCAGTTCATACTTGTTCTTAAGTCAAGGTATTAGATAGGTTTTGAGTCATTTTTTATGTTTTATAGGGTTTAAGTCATAGTTTTAGAGTCTCATTTCATCACCAAACCAAGTTCATAAACTTTGTTTTACACTTTAGTAGTCTCATTTCATGTTTTGAAACCCATATTTTAAGTCTTTTTCAAAAAAAAATTCAAATAAGCCACAAAACCACGTTTTTGTAGTGCGCTCAGTGTAAAAAAATGCTTCTGCGGTACGAAAACGTTGTTCTTTTCGTAGTGCAAATTCCTGAAATAACATTTCCAGTACTACGAAATCGGGGTAGCGCAAATTCCTGAAATAACACTGCTAGCGCTACGAAATCGGGGTTTCATAATTTTCGGTTTAGCTGTCACATCCATAAACTTAGGGTTAAATTTTCATGATTATAGTGTCAATCCGTGATCATGGTGTCAGTCCACGAATCATTCCTCATGCATGCAACCGTCCAAAGTAGTTATGAAATCATTATTAGATTCATTAGCAATCATTTGTCAATGGTCGTTTGCAAATTTGAAAAGGGAATTGGTTATTGTTGTTTTTATCTCATGCAAAGAATGCACTACATGCTTATCTATTGCTGAAAGAGAAGCTCATGATAAGATACCAGAGCTCTCATTTCATTTTCGAGCGAGCCAGAATTTTCAATAAAGCGAGGCAGATTTCAACTTGGTGATTATGTCAATAGTTTTGATTGCAAATCCAGTAAGTTTGAAAATAGTTTCTGACTTAAACAAGGTTTTAAATCAAGCGAGGTAGAGTCTTCCATCAAGCGAGGCTGAAACAAATTTTCAAGCGAGCCAATTTATCCAACAAGGAGTTTATTACAGTTTTGCTGAAGACACAAGATTTCCAGGAAGAAGATGGCAAAAGAAAGAATAAATCACTGGTCGGGTCACTACCTGAGGACAAAACCTGAAGTTTTAGAAAATCTCATCAGGGATAAATTTGTTGAAGAAGCTTTTAAGAAGGTAGGTTGCTCAAGGTTCTGTGAAACGCTTCAAGGAGGGCATAATCAAGTCACCAAATAATTTGCTACCAACTTCATAGGGTCAAACATAAAGGTTGGTTTCCTAAATTTACCAATTTCTCTTGAAATTATATCAGCAATCACAGAAATCCCAAGAGGGGAGGAACGATGGTTTAAAAATATTAGGTTTGAAATGAAACCCTGAAAAATATTTTTGAAACCAGAGTTTATGGACACTGCTTTGAATAAAGTTGTGCCAAGAAATTATGTCAAGGATGCATTTTCCAATCTTCTCTACAATATTCAAAGATACTTCCCTACGAAGGGAGATATCACAAGGTGTACACTTATCACTTTAAACTCCTATTGCATTTCACACGAATACTCTCTCTAGACTTACCTTTCTTTATATTCCGAAGTGTGTCCAAAATGGCAGACAAAGTTCAGATGAAAACTCAGGCATGTGAAACCTCTTTATTTCATCATGGTCTAGTCAAGTTAATAGTTTTGCATGAGCTTCAGAAGGTGAAAAGAAAATGTTTTTCATTTCTCTTTTTGAGTGGAATAGGGGTTGAAGGAACAGGTGGTAGCCCTCAAGTCAAAGAAACATCTTCATCAAAGACTACTGAACCTGCAGAAACAAAATCAACGAGGTTTTTCAAGCTTAATACTAGGAAACAGGTTAAGGAACCTATGATAAAGACGTCACTGAATATCCAAAAGACTCCTCAATCCACACAGAAGAAGAGAACTGAGGTCAAAAATAAAATCCAGGAACAGTCAATTAGTAAAACAACTCAGAAGAAGTTGACTAGGAGTCAAAGGTCAAAGGAGAAGGGTAAGGCTCTGGTCACAAATGAAAATTTACAATTAAGAGGTGACTTGAATGATATATTACAAGCTATTGACATTGAGGAGTCTCCCTTGGTTCAAGTAGAGTTCATAAAGCTGGATACAGGTGGCAAATCAAAGAAATTTAAAACATCCAAAAAAATTAGACTTTGAGGATGAGGTGTCAGAATTTTTTTTAAGCCTAGAAAACCGCAGACTAGGAAGTCTAAGAAAACGCAACTGCTAGACATGGAGATAGACCAAATTGGATGTGAGGATGCAAGTGTTTTTGAAGAACTCATTAATACATCATCTCAAATATTTGAAGAAGAAAGAAACATAGTATTTAATACTCAGAGAGAAAGGAGTAGTTATGAGGAGGTTAAAGACAAAATCAGACTTGCAAACATTGAGATTGATAAATTGAGGAAGAAATTTAGAATGCATGCTGTGGAAAGGTCAAACTTTGAAAGGTTGAAAGGTCTATGGGAGCTGGACAAGGTTTCAAACCGTGAATCAATTAGCAGTGAGGATCAATTTTTCATATGGACTGTCCCTGCAATCAGGGAATAAAAATTCATAAGAATGGTTAACACCAAACTAAGGGCTAATAACAGAAAAATTAAAATGCAAGTTGAAGACCTTCAAATACAGCTAGCAAAGCCTAAAGATCAACCACAGCAAAAATCTGTGTGAACAGTAAGTGACATCTCCTTATACATTTTTGGATTTTTGTGAAAGGTTTCATTTTTTTAAACAGTTTGAAGTTGATTTATGAGGGCTTATATATAACTTCAAGGATGGTAGTAAAGGTGGGAAACTCAAATTTTTGGAAACAAGCTATGAAAAGAGAAGACACAACAGTTTCGTAGCGCGCTACAAAACTGTTATAGGATGCAGTTTTATCAATTTTGCAAGCTTTCAAAGGGGAAACTGGTATGTTTATTAAACCATGATGCTATTGGAGGATGTATAAAGACCACAAAAGAAGATCCAATGGAAAAACATTGAAAATTGAAGGTTTCAAATGAAGTTTTCAGAGGTGAAGCTCTACCCTACGAAAACAACAGACAGTTTCGTAGCACAATAATGTTAATGGTTTTTGGCACTTCTTCAAATTTTTGTTTCGGGCACAGCTGGGAGGACGAAGTCACAAGAGTTTAATATGATTTTGACACATTTTTTTAGCACAAATTATTCAGCAGATGTTGTGAAGAAACATAAACGAAGCAGTACACCTATTTTGCAGGGAACATGTTGCTATTTTTTAGGGCAGGTAAGAAGCAGATCACTACAATTCAACAGAAAGGAGATGGACATCATCAAGGTCAAATTTTAGGAGGAGAAGCTGTCAGATAGAAGATTTATTATTTGGATAAGGTTGTTAAGGTGTAATAGATATTTTTAATCCTAGTTGTATTAGGACTCTGGAACAGACAGTTTAAATTGTCAGATGTAATTAAATTTTGTTTTAGCAATTAATAGGTGTCAAGTTAGCAAATTAAATTCGCTCAAGTGTTTGGAGAGAATCAAAGAAATTTAATGATGTATCTATAAAGGATAGGAAGTCGAATTGCATAGGGTTGGAAATTTTCATAAGCAAGCATATTGTTTTGTTGTAGCAAGAAACTATGTTTTCATATTAATACAGAGATATTGGTTTCATCACTCAGGATTCAGAAATGGTTATGGATGTTTGATATTCTTATGCTTTTCATCTTTCAATTACTTGAAGTGGCATGAATCTATGTTACTTAGAATTCACATAAGGTGCTCTAACTTACTTTATATGTTCATGAATTGTGTTATTTTCTGTCCTATTTTTCTTTTGATGCATCTAAACCCTGAAATGCCCTAACTTCCAATTGAAACTGATACTCATGTTTTGTGAAAATACACTTGACTCCATAAGCCCAATAGATGTTTGTTGATTATTAATACAACCAATTATCCATTTTACTCATAGATTTAGCCATCTAATCCTTCTTTGAAAATCATAAACCTATTGAGAGAGCCCTCTCAGGTTGACGAGGCTAAGCCTCAACAAAAGTCTGGTTTGAAACAATTACTCAAGGTCTTCTTGATCAGCAGCCTATCAAGGTCTAATTTTGAGATAACACATGGTAAGTTTGAAAATATATGGAAAGGCCCTTACATCATTCAGTTAGCTAGAGGCAACAATGATATCTTTTTGAAGGAACTTGATGGAACTGAAATGTTTGGAGGTCCTGTAAATGGGAGGATGTTTAAACATTACTTTTTTCAAGAAACTTAGTTTAATTTTCTCATTAATTGTACGTACCATTGTTTGATGAAAGGATGTAAAGACAAAAAACCCTAAAAAATAGAAAAGGGAAAAAGAGGGTAGAAGGTGAAAGAAAGGTACAGCCCCATACCTAAAAAATTATGTTTATGAAAGTGTGCAAGTCTAAATGCTGTTAGGACTCCCGTAGTTTGCAATATTGGAAAGAAAAAACGCTGCAGGGCCTACATCAGAACCACTTTGGAATCCTAGGATCTAGCCTTCCTGGATTCAGAGAGGGATCTCTCTATATAAGCGTTTTCAAAAGATATGATATTAGAATAGTTATAAAGTACAATGGTTTTGTTTTGGTTTTGGTTGGGTAGGATATTATCAAAATGAAGGAAGTCTTTTGAAGGGTAAAGGTGTGATCAGGTTGACAGAATGGTTTAGCTGATAGGATAGGTAAGAGACAATATCAATCCATTGGGCTATTGAGTCACAAAAGGATTTAATTTCACAACAAGTTTCAAGAGTGGTCCATGGGGAAAGTCATCTATATCAAAATATCTCTTTAAGTTGATTGGTGATATGGAACATTAAGACGTGAAGTGAAAGAAGCAAACATATAAGAAAACAAAGGGCAGCCTAAGATCAGGTAAGGACTTTTAACCTATCCTGCTTTCAACATACTCTCAAGGAAAAACATTTAAGATAAACAAAGAATAGCCTAAGATCAAGTAAGGACTTTTAACCTAGCCTTCTTTCAGCATATTCTCAAGGGATATTTTCAAAGCAACTATTGGAGATAAACTAGAGGACAGGGCTAACCATAGACTTCTCTAGTTCAACTTTACTTAGCAGTCTTTTCAAGAACTTTCAAAGACAATATATCAAGTTGTACTCAGGAAACTTGGGCTTACCAACACTTCACTGGTTATACTCTATTGAATTATCCTCTAAACACAATTATAAGAAAACATAAAGATAAATCTTATCAATGAGATTTAAGGTACTTTTGGAAGTGAATCCTGATCTAGACTTGTTGTTCTTTATCAGAGAAAGTGGAAAATATGGAAACATAAGTAAAATAACAATTACAGTAAGGAAAACATCACCATTGACATAGACCAGGTGTTAGCCACCTATAAAATTTGTCATATCAAATGGTGGCTAAATCATTTTTGAAGCCTTCAAGAAACAAGTTTTATTGCAAAATTTTTAGTTCTTGAAGTCTTATGAAGACATCTTATTATTTGATTAATCTTCACTGTTGTTCCCCTCTTAATTCTAAAATTCTGTTGTTTTCCTTGAAGAAAAAGACTGCTGAAAACTCCATTTTTCATCATTTTTTACTCCTCCTTCCCTTCATAATTAACCTCCACTTTATCCCCTTTTTCCTCATAAAATTCCTCTGTTTCCCATTATTTCCCATTTTCCCTTCATGAATCCCCTCCTGTAAGGTTAAAAAATCCTTTTTTACCTTATCTGAAACCCTCAAAATCCTTTGAAAAACCTTGAAAAATCATAAAAACAGTTTTTTAACTATGGGCCTAAGCCCCTTTGGGCTAAGCCCTAAACCACTTCCCCACCATGTGAATTAGCGCTAGAACCAAGCGCTAATAGTTCCGAGTGCTTATCGCATCTGAACTTCCGATGAGCACAAGTCTTTTTGTTACGTAAAAACTTTCGATGTCGATTGGCTCCTTTGTATATAAGCCCTGATCCTTGCTTTCTTTATATAACCCAAGAGCCCACAATCGGGCGCTAAAACACATAAATAAACCCTCCCCGATGCCATTTTTTCCTTTGTATTTCATATAAAAACCCATTTTTCGTATTATAATGTGACCTGTCCTTCATTGGTTGAAGTCATTCCTCCACTGTTAATCTTGAGCCAATCAACGGATCACGCAATCTCGCATCGGAGATTTCCATTGGGTGCGTTGTAATATTTTATTCCCCCTCCCTGATTGGCAATCTCCCGATGGATTATCAACCGTTGATCTCCCCCGCCAGATCCAGATCCAACAGCCCTTATCGCTCCATCCCACAGCCCATCCCTCCACTTGTGGCCTCCTTTGATACATTCTCCACAGTTGATTTGATCCTCATATCAACGGCTCTCACTCAATCGCATTGACGCCGCTTACCCCTTGCCTCCTCCGATCGCAAATTTCCGATTGCATTTGGGTCGTCCATTGCATAAGATCCGACGGTCCAGATCATTTCTCCAACCTTTGTTAAAATCATGAAACCCCCTGTATAATGTTTTTTCGGCCGATCTCTGCCGTTGATCTCTGTAGATCAACAACCCACACTAATCCTTTCTCTGCCTCATTTTTTATTCCATTTAATCCCGAAATTAATTCTCTGTCGTTAATTTGTTTCAATCCAACGGTCCATAACAAACGCGATAGGCCCAACTCCTTTGGGTCCTACCCGTCCCAGATTTGATCTCTGCCGTTCATTTCTTGATCTAACGGTCCAGATGAAAAACCGCCCCACCTCTTTTCGTCTGCGCATCTATCCTTTATCACGCTCCCTCACAGCCGTCTGATCTAAGACCCCAAATCTGACGTCTGACGCACTATTTTGCATAAATTCATGTTTGAACGTTAGTGATTTTAAATCACACGATATAGGTGGTTTTGAAATGCCACGTGTCAGGCTCTAACGCATATCGCATTCAAAAAGCTAAAACCGCTTTTCCGCCTTTTGGCTATGCGAAACCCGTGGTTTCTTTGTCCGAAACCGCTTTCCCATTTCTATTAAATTTTATCGTGTTCGTTCCCCACCGTTGATCTTCGCAGATCAATGGCTCACATTCAATCCAACCATTACATTATTTCCCTCTGCCTTCCTCCAAGGGACTTCATCGATCAACCACAACCATTGATCTCTGAGGCCGATCTCATCCGACAACCCAGATTCATTTCAGAAACCCCGAATTTCCTTTTACTCATATTTCCTCTGCCAAAAGTTTTTTTAAGCCATTGCTTTTGTATTATCTACCGTTTCATTATAAAGTCACCCATTCGCTTTATATTTCCACGATTGATCTCGACCGTCGATCAACACAGATCAACGATCCAGACTTAATGCTCTGCACCATTTGTTCCAACTGCCTCCATTTGATCCCCCATGATTAGTCTCCACCATTGGATGCTTTCATCCAACGACTATGATCCAAACCAAAGCTTTTGAAGCCGTTAACCCTTAATACGCAAGATTTCCCTAATTTTGTTTATCTGTGTAGGTTTGAATGGTTTTTATCAAAATTTTTAAAAGAGAATTGAAGGCCAGGGATGACGATCCCTCGAGCCTTTATATGTGAATAAGATCATTCTGTAGGTTTCCCGTCAAATATTATCAGTGTTTCATGAGCACTGATACCATTATGAAGCCCCTGCACATCAACAAGACACAAAAAAATTTAATCAAGTAAAGAGTATGAGTGTGAAAGGATCCAACCACAGCAGAAATGAAGAATTAAAGGTTGATTACACAGTTTTTAGGGATTATGGCTCAAATCGACAATCAAACGCCTAATCCACTCAATTAAACATATTTTAAAGAAAAAAAGTTAGAATTCAGGCCTAATTATGCCTAACACACATAATTAAAGCAAATTAACAGTGATTAAAGAAAGACAATCATATCTATCAATCCGAGACAGCCTCCACTGCCACATCAGAGGCTAATTTAATCTTCTCAGCTACTAAAAGCCACCTGTAGCCTCAAAGCATTCAACAGAGGCCGAGTTATTACCAGAGTAGAGGATATTTTCCTTAACACAGCTAACAACTATTTCAGCCAAAGGAACTTATTGTAAACTATCAGCCGAGTTATTACAAAGATGAAACAGAGCCTTAAAGTCAACAAAATATTCCCAGCGAGTTTAACACTTAATGTCAGCCAATTAATACAAATAAATATCTAAAATCTTCTCCATTGAGCCCCTCAAAGGCTGAGAATCATTAAACTGTATTCATTGAGTCTGTAGATCTTTTCTCTCATTCCACCTCCTCATTTTCCTATAAAATCTTCTTGAGGAGCTCATTGTAAAGGGCTGGTTGCAGAACTTTGAAATATACTTATGCTCAAAACTTTCTATGTGTAAATAGTGTTCAGAGGCTCTTGAAGCTCTGTTTGTGATCAAATAAGTTAGGCTGAGAAGTGAAGATGATTGCTGAACTGAAACATTGGACTTGAAGAATGTAACTAGATTGACATCAATATAAAAGCTATTTCTTGGGATCCCAGTCTATATCACTGGTGAAGTGCTTCTTTCTGTGTTATTTTTTTCCTTTTATGTATTCCATTTTGTCCATTTATTCTCTGATAAAGAATAGCAAGCATAGAGTTAGGATTTACTGTTTACAGTACCCTTCTCTGACTGATAAGATTTATCTCACTGTTTTCCTCCAAATTGTTTATTTAAGAATGATTCAATACAGTCCAAGCTGTTAGGAATGCTAGCGTTCCCTCGTCCTACCGTCTAAACCAAAAATTGTTCTTGAATGTTATTTTCATCCCTGTTTTCTAGCTTCTTTCTCCAAAGGTAATTTTGAAAGTTTCCCTAAGAGTATGCTGAAAGCAGTTTAGATTTAAAAGTATCTTTTCTGATCTTAGGCTGCACTTCGTTTATATTATTTTTTTTCATCCTTTCTAAAAGTAATTATGTGGATTATTGGATTGTTTGTCTCTTGAGTTAGCTTTAATACGAACTTTTCCAAAGAAGTCTATGGTTAGCCCTGTTCTTTGGTTGGTTTAAAACACTTACTTAAAAGGCTTTTCTTGTTTGGACAGACTAATAAATCCTACTTGAAATTATTGTCTGTTTCCACCCCTTTAACACTTTTATTTTTCCATTCCATCATTTAATGTCAAATATCTTGTGATATAGATGACTTTCCCCTTGCATCACTCTTGAAATTGTTGCACAATTAAAACCTTTTATGACTCCATAGCCCAATGGACTAAAAACCATCGTCATATCTATCCTATCAGCCAAAGTTTGTTTTGATTGCTTGCAACTTCATTCCTTTGAAACTCTTTCATTTTAGGACTTTCCACTCAACTAAAAATCATGCTCAACCATCCAAAACAAACAAAAACCTTTTCTCTTAATAACTAGCCTAATATCACACATAAAAGCCTTAAAAGATAAATCAATCTTTGCACTTATAGAGATATCCCTCTCTGGATTCAAGAGGGTTAGATCCAAGAATCCCAAAGTGGTTCAAGTGTTGCCTCTGTAGTTTTTATTTTCCAATCTTGCAAATTACAGATTCCTAACATTTCTGGCGACTCCACTGGGGAACCAAGTCAAATTTCATCTTAGGTTCCCTTAAGACTTCATAGAAACCCCGTGAGTACAAGCAGCCCTCTTCAAGCACTACCAAACAAATGGTAATCATGATAAGACATGTTTGAATCAGTGACAAACTAAGGAAACCTTAGGATTCTTATAAAAACTTATCAAACCTTGAAGGATCAACTAAGCTTAGCCATAAGAGTAAACCGTCTTTGTCTTATCACCATAGCTAAGTGTTGAAACAGACTTATGATACTTTTAGAACCCATAGGACTGAAAAATAAATCAGAAAACCCAAAAATATTTCAGATTGGTATTCAATAAACATGGTGGTGGACGATAAAACCTTTTACCTCCAAAAGAGCTAAAAATTTCCACCTGGTGACTCCACAATCCTAAACATACCTTAAGACTCCACTGGGAAGACCCGTTATCATCATAACATCATTTACACTCAATTAGAGGACTTTAGGATTAAAGTTTTCTTATTTAAAAGATCAGTTATCCTCTTAAAGATTGTCATATTTGGTTAAACTTGTCTTGTTTAGTTGGGTCTGAAAAACACATCATAGTGGCTCCTAGAAAGATTCATACTAGAGCCTACCCTGACCCAAACCCGCATGAGATAGTTGACAACCCTGAAAGAATCCTTAGAAAGTCTCCTGAGGTTAAATATTCAACTGTTTTCAGATCACCCTTTAGAGCTAATTTTGTTCCTGAAAACCTTGCAGCTCTATAAAAATCACAAGTTGACTTAAGAAATCCATTTAGAACTAGGTCGCTTGATGATTTAGATTAGCTATATTCAGAGTATTCACTTTCATCTCCAGAAACAAGTGAACATCCTGGTAGTAGAGAAACAAAACCACCTGATTTACATTTCCTTTACAATTTAGGTGTCTCCCATCCAAGATCAGCTCAAAAATCTAGTGTTGTTCCATCCACATCTATTCTACATACATCCACTATCCAAACCACTTCATTTCAGCCCACTTTCCCTCTTGTTAATCCACCACTTGTAAACTCCCCACTGTTTCCACAACCCCCTATCATGGAAAAATGGTATGCTCCCTTAGTCCTTCCTTTACCCTTACTCAATCTTCCACTGGACTATCAGTCCAAGATACCATTGTATGATGCTAGTAATGCTACTACTGCTTCACAACATGTGGATAAGATGAATGACTACTTTGACATAAATGAAATTGATGATGAAACTATAAAAATCAGACTATTTTCTCAGAGTTTAGGGGGAGAAGTAATAAAATGGTTCAAAGGCTTAACCCCTCACAGTATTAATGATCTCCAAGCCTTCCATCAGATATTCTTAGACAAATGGGAAGTGATGAAAAACCCTCTTCAAATACTGTCAGATTATAAGAATCTCCAAAGAAACGTTGGGGAAAGTGTACACGCCTATTGCACTAGGTTTAACAACGTTTACAATGCCCTTCTCCCAGACCTAAAACCTCCACAAGGCTCAGCTTTAAACAATTTTCCTGAAGGATTTGATCCTAAAATGGCCTATCATCTGAGAGAGAGAGAACCTTTAACTCTTGAAGATATGCAAAAAGGAGCTCTTGCTGTGGAAGTTAATTTAATGGAGAAAAGAGAAAGAATGAAGAATGAGAAGAGAGTGTCCTTTAGAGAGGAATCTACACCTTCCACATCCAGCTCAAAGATGGAAATAATGATGGATGAGATGATGAAAAATATGAGCATACTTGAGAGAGCACAAGCAATTCAAAACCAAACAGCTCCTCAAAACAGAAATCAGAACCAAAATTAGAATTTTAGGAGAAACCAGCCTCAAAACAGACCAAGGGAAGATGATCAACAGATCACTCCTCCTTTTCATCAAAACTATGTAAGTGAGGTTGAATAAACTATAGATCAAACAGAGGAAGACGAGTGGTTATTTGAGTCTTCTTCATTAAAAAATGTAAATATCTCTACTTATGCAAAGTTCACTAGGAGGTTAGTGAAAAGATTTAATTCTATGTCATCTGAAATTTCTGTGGGTAAACAAACTAAGCCCAAGAAATCAAAAAAATTTCATGAGATGGAAAGATCCATGAAGATAACTCCATTTCAGAACATTGTTTAAGGGGTTAAATATTTGCTACATGATTTTCCGAGGGCAAAGGCACTACTTCGGCAAGAACCTTCTTCTCAAGAAGAAGACATGAGTGTTCTTTTTTCAAGGAGAGATCAAGTGAAAGGATCTCTTGTTGATGAGGCATACTCCATTGATGAGGAGAAGAAAGAAGAATAATTGAAAGGTTCCTCCAATGCTGTGATGGCAGGAGGAGATCTATTGAGAGATGGAGATGAAGCCATTTCTTCCACTAAGAGGGCTCTTGTATCTTTGCAAGAAGGCCTCAAGGATCCTATACATGAAGAGGATGAGCATCATGTGTCTATGATGATAGATAAAGAGACAAAACAATGGAGGAAATGTGTTCCAACACTGCATCCAATTTTTGGAACACACACTAGGATGGATCAGTCCTTTCTAATCAAGACTCTTGACACCAAGGAGATGATAGGTGTTCATGAGTTAACTGCATCTAAAGGGAGCACCTTATATTGTGAGATCTTGCAGAAGGTGGGTGATGAAGAAGAATATGGGGGAGTTGCTCCAATTTTCCCTTATCATGATACTTCCACACAACAATCAGAGATGGATTTGCGCAGTGGAAGCAGTCATACTAAGTTTCCATCTATTGTTCACATGGGAATGAGCCATGAGACATCATTATCTTGTGGTATACCACTTAGGAGACCACCTGATTCAGATTTGATGAAATATGTTTCATGCATTGATGCTCCTTCCATAGATCCAAGAAGGAAGGGAGCATTAGAAGACCATGCTTCAGCACTGAGAATATTGGGAAAGTACAAGGAGACAGAAAGCATTTTTCCCTTAACATCACTATCCATTCTCTCATCTCATACTGCGCTGAGAAAATATGCTGCAAGAATGAAGGATGACACCATCATGAAGCAAGGAAGGCAATCCTTGAATCAGAAGACCAACTTGTTTGGAGGATCCTATTCCATACATGATGAGAGATGGTGGTCACAGATGCATACTTTGGCAAAACCAAGGAGGTTTTGGATAGATGATAGCCTTCCATGGGAGACTAATTTCCAAGAACTTCCATTTTCTTTTGAGCATGTGCATGAGCAAGGAGGGAAACAAGGAAGAACTGGCAGCCTTCCACCTTGTACCTTTGGCATGGGATATGTCAAGGAGGAGGAAAATGGGAAGCTTGGCTTTCCAACATACACCTTTAACATGGGAGATGTCAAGGAGAAGAACAAAAACATGGCAAAAAATTTAGATGACGCACTATTAGCGCTGTCATTGTTGGGCACATTAGATCCCTATTGGAAATCCCAACTGCTGGTGGAATATTCCAAGGATCTTCATACTTGCATGATTCTTGATGACTAGCTTCATGAAGAGAGCTATTCAATCCTTGACGGAGTCATCTATAATCATGGTAGGATCTTCTTTTCTAGAGCTTCCAAGCTCAAGGATAATTTACTATACAGGGCTTATGAAGAGTTCAATTTCAGCCACACCTATTCTATGAAGCTCAACAATATCATTTTGAGGAGCTATTATTGGGAGGGCTTTGAAAGAGAACTATATCAGCATTGTCAGAGATGCATGGACCTTGTGGAGTTGGAGCAACAACATGACTCTAAGGAAGATTTAAATCAACCCTATCTTTCTTCCCTTGAAGGAGAGAGTAGATCTATAAACCACTCCATTGATAGGAGGAGGATTATTGGTGAAGAGAATGCTCTTAGTACGTCTGTTTTATATTATGATTTCATGCATTATTACACCATGTTTTTGCAGGCCATGACTCCAAGGAGGAGTAATATATTTTGTAAGCCTCATGGCCAATATTGGGTCCCAAAATTTTTTTAATTGGGCCACTCCCTTGGAAGAACAAGGGATATTTTTCATCATGATGGGTGCTTCCCAAAGGCACCAAATATATCTCACACTTTCATCTATGGTGAGATGGTATGGGCAGCAAGTGGTGGGAAAACCACTTACCACATATTGGTTTGATGCAGGCAGGGGATCCTCTATGATGGTTCCACATCTGGGACTATGATCCACCTCCATGTGCACAAATTTCTATTTTTTTGTACATTTTTTTTATCCCCTATATTGATGATGTACTTGTAATTTTTATGGGGATGTATGGAGGAAGGAGGGAAGGCATGCATGTGCCCTATGGGATGAATACACTCCCTATACCTTCTATCTTATATTTCAGGGATGGCATTGGGAAAACCATGATTGTTTCATGTGATTCATTGTTTCCTTATGGGGTGAGCTGTTTGCATCTCATGAAAACATTGTTGGAACAAGTCATGGATTGATGGATTGGTGATCACTTAGCTTATGGGAGAGGCTTATCATTTTTTTGTGTCACCAATGGAGGAGGAAAGGAATTGCATCACTCAACTTGTCAGTTGCCTGAGGACAAGAAAAATTTTGGAGGGGAGGAATGTAATATTCCCAATTAGCCCAAGCTAATGGGAATGTACAATTTTGTTTCATTTTTCTTGTTACATGAATAAAATTGTAAAGTAGGATAAATAAACTCCTAAAACAACAAAATAAATCAATGCCCAATGTGAAAAAGGCTAAATCTGGGTTGCCTTAGCAAAACACCATTATGTGTGAAAGGGATTAAGTCATTTGACTGGGTCAACTGGACCAAATCAACAGTGTTGTCTAGATATATTGAAACACCTAGATGCACAGTGCAGTTTTAGTTGGAGGTTAATCATGTGAATGAAGCTAAATCATTGAGATGGTTTAGGGTTTGGCAAGGATTCCATATTACTTAAGAAGGAGGAGGACAGCATGATAAGGTTGTTTATGATATTATTTCTGAAGTATTTTTCTGCTTAGACACTTCTAATTCTCTATTTTTTTAGCTGAGAATAGTGTTGTTTAGCACTAGGGTGTTCCTGATTGGGAATCCCACCTCTTCCTTGAGAGGCCTCTTGGAGGAGACTTTCATTTCTTGACCATTATCAGGCATTTGGCCAAGATCTTCTTCCAACTACAATGCAGATCATGTTGAGGGTTTGGTTGTATTTGTAAGCTGCAACAAGTGGAGGCTAGATCTATTCATATCTAAGCCATTCTAGTGCCTCTTTTCAGTGGGAAAGCCTTCTATCCCCCTAGCAAGAGAGTATTGGATGAGGAGAGCTCATTTTTAGATCTTGGCTTGAGGCCACATCATGCTCTAGAGCCTACAGCGCAGTCCATCTTCCATAACTTCGTTATTTGCAAGGAGAAAGTTGTAGGGTCTTTTGGCACTTCAAGGAGGAGAGATCTCTAGTGTTGGGAATCTGCCCTTCACTGTGGTGATCTGTGGATTACAGATCTAATCCATGTTCCATTTAGATATGATCTGAATACTAATGTATTTGCTTCAGAAATTTGGAATCATTCTGCAGATCAGCTACATTAGATCTCATATCTACTCCATGTACTACATTTTATGCTGAAAACCCCAAGGGGCTTTTGAAGAGGAGACTCTATAGTGTACAGATCTGATATAGATCTATCTTTTTGTACATAGATCTGCTCTAGATCTGAAGTGTAACTTACATCTCTTTTCAGCTAATAAAATAACACTGTCAAGCTTGTACAGTCATATCATATGGTTGCAGCGTCTTATTTTGAGCATCTCTTCATGTAAAGTTTCTTACTTTCTGTTCTATGATGTATGGGCTTCAATATAATCATGATATTCTGATGTAAATGAAATTATTGAGCCTACATATTTTCCTCGTACATATATTTGGCTGAACTACATTATCTGAGCAGTTTTGTCCCATAATGTTGCAGTCCCTTCTTTGGGCAATTTTCCAGCTGTACTAGGTGTGGGAGATCTGTTTAACACACCTAGAAAGATTTTTTTCTAATCTCCTCTTGGATTTGGGTCTTAGATTATCATATATAAGGGATCCAAGGGCTAATTTCCAGTGCTAAAGCATCCATTCCTGAAAAATTCGGTTTTCAAGCATGCCTTGATAGCAGTCCCAATTTGGGGATATTACACTTACCTTGATGGTTCTGGTAGTATTAGGGATTTTTTGAGAACATTTGAAGCAGAAATCCCAAGGGGGTGAAGAATGTGGGCACTTAACCTATCCATGCACGCAACCCCTGCACAGTGGTGGGAAACTCATAAGGGGACATCCCAAGATTGGGAGGAATGCCACAAGATGATGATCCTACGGTTTGAACCCCTGGTTCACCTACGCATGGAGAATTTATTGGGCCAAGGAGACCCACGCAAGGATGTGGCCACATGGATGGAAGCATGGTGTGAAAGGACCATGAACGAATGGGTCCACCTATTTATTCATGCCTTAGGGCCAATTCCCACTACATGGTATCTAGATGCAAAACTACATCAGCATACACGCCACTGGGAGACCATGAAGGACGATTTTGTGGGGCATTCAGACTGATAGGAAAAAATAAGGCATTAGATGAGGCCCTGCAGGATATAGATGCCCTATTATTTGATGAATCGTGCCCTCGTGAGGAGTACGAAGCACCAACTTGGGATACACAGATGCAGGATATTGTTAACTGTCGCAATTTGTCAATGGAGGAATGATGAAGACCCGTGAAATATCACTATCCCAAAATCATAGGGAGAACACGCAGTTTCTGGACCCCCACTACATACCATTGATGTGACCAAGCCTATTAAGCTAAGGGAAGTCAACATTGGAACAGAAGAGCAACATAAGCTATCTAAAATTGGGGACTACTGGGATGATGATACTATTGGGAAAGTCGTGGAGCTTCTCACGGAGTACCAGGACCTGTTTCCTAATAAATTCTCAGAACTCAAGGGTATTATAGGGGACCTAGGGGTCATGCGCATCACTTTAAAACTAGATGCTCACCCTGTTAAACAATGACCTTACCGATTGAACCCCAAGTATAAGCAGAAAGTCAAAAAAGAAATTGACAAAATGATAGCCGCATGATCCAGGTGGATATTGGTGGCCACCCACCTATTCCACTTGGGCCCCCACCATTGTCTCTTTCAGTTTTTCAGCTTCGGCATAACTTACTATTTTTAGCAGTTTTTCGGGTCCTGAACTTCCGGAGCCGTTTTGAGGCCCTAAACGAAATTTTTTGGGCATCGCGCCTCCAGCGAATATCATTCCGTTTTAGAATGATATTTGTGGCGAAATTTGTATTCCTCGGATAGAGATTTCTAATGACGTATCATGTGCATCAAACGGAGATAGTATGCCAAAGTTACGTCCCCGGGAAGTTGAAACACCAATTTACCCAAACGGGGCCCATAGTTTTGGCGCTTCATCTCCTAGGGTTAGGTTTTTGGATGTTTAGGGTTCTCCATTGTTTCACAATGATAAACAGGCCCTCGAGCCTCATTGTAACTCAGTTCAGAGGCCTATAGCCGCCACATCTCTTCTCAGAGATAGCTACCAGAGCCCTAGCTAGTTTTACCCATCTCCGTCCGCAAAAGAAAAATTTCCGCCTTTTCGATATTGCTACAACCGGGACTCCGTTGGTACTTAGGGTCTGCTTTTTCTCGATCCTTCTTTGCATGTCCCCAACGAGGTCGTGGTATAAGGAGCTAGGGCTTGATCTGGTGGAACCTTTGCAAGATCAGCCTCGCAAACCTCGACGGACGCCCATGGGGGACGAAAAGAAAGATGAGGGAGCAGGAGATCCTATCAAAATATTGCTCGAGGAGGCCCTCGAAAAAAAAAGGAACGTGATGATGGATAACTTTGTTCAGATCCTTCAACGGCTACCCACCGGCGGCGCATCTGCATCCAGCAGCCACTCTGGAGGCGCGACTCCTTTTAAGGTACAAGTAAATTTTGACATTCCCATATTTGAGGGTCAAATAGACGCAGATGCCGTAGATAGATGATTGAATCTGTTAGAAGGATATTTCTCGGTTCATGACTTTTCAGACCGGGAGAAGATTATTTTTTCACTCCTCAAAGCTACCCCCCATGTTAAGGACTGGTGGGAAACCTACTGTGAGAACAAGGACCAGACAGAACCCTCTTTGTTCTCGGCCGTACCAACTTGGAATTCTTTCCGAGACGCCGTCAAGGAACAGTACTATCCTGTGGGGAGCTATGAGGACAAGTACACACAATGGACCACGCTGCGACAACAAAGGGATCAAGATGTGCACGAGCTGACGAATCTGTTCCATACCCTGCGCACAAAGTTGGGTATCAAAGATTCAGAGAAACATTTGGTGCTAAAGTATCGTAGTTGTCTGCACAGATACATTCAGGAGGAAATGGAGTTCCTCGACATCTCCTCGCTTGGTACGGCATACCGGTATGCTACCAAGATTGAGCAGAAATTCAAACAGAAGAAGCGAGACTTTGGATCTGCGAATCAAAAGCAAGGGAAAGGTGCTTCCAAACCGTAGAACAAAGGACAGAGCTAAGGTATGGTGGCTAAATACAACCCGTCAAATCCACAAGAAAAAAATAGCACCGCAAAGCCAAAGAAGGACACAGGAAAGTGGTGTGAGTTCCATAAGAGCTCCACTCACAACACAAGTGAGTGTCGGGCCATGCAGTCTCTAGTGGCCGAGATGAGGGCTTTTGAGTCAGATGCATGTTCCGACTCCGAATCAGAACCTGAAAAGGGGAATGAAAAAGGGAAACATATTATTGATGCGGAGCCCAATGCCACTGTTTCCACTACAAAGATCCAAAAGGAGGAACCAGAATATCCAGAGGAGGAGGAACGTCTCTTCCATTCCCAGATGTGGGTAAAGGGCTCCCCTGTACAGTTCATTGTCGAAAATGGGAGCCAAAATAACCTCATTTCAGCAGATGCCGTGAAGTAGTTGGGCTTGCCAACCACAGCTCACCCACATCCATACTCCATCGGGTGGCTTCACCAAGGACGAGATCTCCGCGTCAGCCAACAGTGTCGCCTTCCCTATAGCATAAAGCCCTTCATGGATGAGGTATTATGTGATGTTGCTCCTATTCATGTTTCTGATGTATTATTAGGATAACCATACTTGTGGAAGCGTCATGCTGTGTATGAGTCTCAACCTCGTGCTGTTATTGTTACTTTGGGAAATAAGTTGTACAGGATACCAGAGGTACCACCTCCTGCGACTATCTCTTTGGTTACTGCAAAACAATGCAGTAAGCTCATTTCCCAAACCGTAAAATTTTTTCCCCCGATGATCTCGCCCCCTCGTGGCAAGAAGAATATTATGGCCATGACCTCTGTGACAGGCTCGCACGACAACAACAAATGGATAAGGTCGTGAGGAGTACATATGGTGACATCTTTCCACCCTCACCTGCTGTGTTCCTTTCCGCATCGTCGAAGTCGCTGCACCCGATTGGACCGATCCTGTGCGCCGCTACCCAATGGACCAATCTATCGGCACTCGTTCGGAGAATGATGAAATCAAGAGCGTATCTGGTGGAGCTGGCTGCGGCAGCGTCACATCGACCAAGTTCACCGCCCGGTGAGACCGATCGTGTTACATATAAGAAGGATGGGACGGGAGACTTCGTATTGAACATTTCAAACAAGATCAACGTCTAGAATAGGTATCCCTAGAATAGGTGTCCAATCCTGCCCATTGATGACCGGACCAACTCAAAGGTGCAAAATATTTCAGCAATATTGACCTGAAGTCTGGGTATCACTAGGTACCAATTGAACCCTCTGATGTGTGGAAGACTGCCTTCAAAGCCAAGGAAGGCCTTTTTGAATGGCTAGTCATGCCTTTCGAGTTGACGAATGCTCCCGCAACCTTCATGAGGATGATGGACGACATCTTGCGGCCATTCACCAACTCATTTGTAGTGGTGTACTTGGATGACATTCTGATCTTCAGCAAGACTTGGGAAGAGCACCTTCACTACATCCGACAAGTCCTCCAAACACTGCGGCAACACAAGTTGTGTGCCAATTTGGAGAAGTGCACTTTTGGCATGACCCAGGTTCAATATCTAGGATACATTATTGATGAAAGGGGGGTGTATGTGGATCTGTCGCATCCAAACGTTCAAGATTTGTCACCACTGCGAGTCACACGCTTGTCCACACTTCTCACCAGATTCGTTGATTTCGAGCATCACTCGTCTTTGTCGTCGTTCAAGAAGACAGCCAGAGAAAATTGTTTTGAACTCCTGTCAAGAAGGCATTCGTTAATTAAAATCGGCTCGTTCGCTCATACCATATCATTACCTGAAACCACCATTTGAGATCTACATAAGGCTCAATTGCTTAACAAAGCATTTTATTCAACAGGAGACCTGAAAGGAATATCACAGTGAGACATTGTCTGAGACAGTTCGCAAGCATCCCACCTATGACAAAGAAATGTATTCCATTGTGCAAGCCTGTCGACAATGGAAGCATTACATTTTGGGGAAGGAAACAATCATCCACACAGACCACCGGCCCCTGCAGTTCATACAGACACAAGGGAAGTTGCAGAATGATCGCCATCAGAAGTGGTCCACATATCTGCAACAGTCTCATTTGAACATCAAGTACAAGAAGGGTAGCACCAATAATGTTGCAGACTGCCTCAGCCGACCACCGATCGTGGCGCTCACCACCGTGCTCAACTCTTGTGGGCACGAGACTTCTGATTGGCCGCTTCTCTATGAGAGTGACCCAGAATACGGCCACACTTACAAGGCACTCTTCGGGGGCATGCAAGTTCCAAATTTTCACCTCCAAGATGCACTTTTATGTCACCTGGGACACCTTTGTGTTCCTTCAAGCGAGCGTGCCAAGATGATATGGGAAGCACACTACAATGGCCGCCGGTAGCATTTCGTGTAGAGAAAATAGCAAGCACGCCCATTTTGGCCCATTTTATTTCTATCGTCGAACCTTAACCACGAACTCGACCAGGTCAAGAAGCACACTGCATCCCCCTCTGTCTTGCACACGTCAAATCGACCATCTATATAAAAGGCCTATATACTCCAATACCTACCCCTAGTTGACCTTGGGAATCCATCTCCATGGATTACATGTCGGGCCTGCCTTCTACTAAGAATGGAAATGACTATGTTTTCGTGGTCGTTGACAGATTCTCGAAGATGGCCATTATGGCGGCCTGTAAGAAGAATATCACAGCAAAACCCACTTCTAAACTCTTATTTGAATGAGTGTGGGTGCACTTTGGGGTCCCACAGTCTATCATATCAGATCGAGATAACAGGTCCCTTAGCACATTTTGGTCCAGCCTCTGGTCAATGTTGGACACAAAGCTCACCAAGTCCACAGCTTTCCATCCCCAAATAGATGGCCAGACAGAGGTCGTCAAAAAAATGATTGTACACATTATGCACATGTACAATTCAAAGCATCCACGCACATGAGATGAAAGCCTCCCATATGTACAACATAGTTATAACAGGGCTCTCCACAGTTCAATTGGCCATAGCCCCTTTCAGGTGGGCTTGGGATTCCAGCCACTATGTCCCATTGACGTAGCCATGCCATTTGCAGCTGCTCAGGCCGATTCAGCTCATGTCCATTCTAAAGTTGACAAAGCAAGTAGCTTCATCGATCACATTCAACACATCCGCAAATAGGTTCATGATATATTGGACAGAGCCAATGCGAAGTACAAGCAGCGCCATGATCAACACCGAGTACCACACAACTTCCAGGTGGGCGACAAAGTATGGCTACATTTGCAGAAGGAGCGCCTCACTGGACCCCACTGCAAGCTTCACCCGCTTCGATACAGGCCGTACACCATCACCAAGGCTTTAGGGAACAATTCCTTCGAGCTTAGTATTCCTCCATTCCTTGGTCTGCACCCAGTCTTCAATGTGGATCACCTTCGTCCTTACTTCTCACCTCTACTGGACACCTCGGACATTGCAGAACAACTCACACCAACGGAGTTAAACCCAAACTGCATGGAACAGGCCACCACAGATTGTATCATGGACATGCAAATCAAGAACACTCACCAACAAAAGATCCAACTGTATCGGGTTGTCAAAGCTGGCCAACTCCTGCACCAAGGAAAGTGGTTCACCAGGGACCAAGTTCAGCAGAAATTTCCTCATCTCATGGAGGAACTTAACGCAATGGGGACCATTGCTTCCTAAGGGGGGGAGGAATGATCCAGGTGGATATTGGTGGCCACCCACCTATTCCACTTGGCCCCCCACCATTGTCTCTTTCAGTTTTTCAGTTTCGGCATAACTTACTATTTTTAGCAGTTTTTCGGGTCCTGAACTTCCGGAGCCGTTTTGAGGCCCTAAACGACGTTTTTTGGGTATGAAAGCGCTGGCGAATTTTCTGATAAAATTCGTCCCGACAGCTGTAGTCCTCGGATAGAGCTTTCTAATGATGTATCATGTGCGTCAAACGGAGATAGTGTGCCAAAGTTACGTCCCTGGGAAGTTGAAACACCAATTTACCCAAACGGGGCCCATAGTTTTGGCGCTTCATCTCCTAGGGTTAGGTTTTTGGATGTTTAAGGTTCTCCATTGTTTCTCAATAATAAATAGGCCCTCGAGCCTCATTGTAACTCAGTTCAGAGGCCCGTAGCCGCCACATCTCTTCTCAGAGATAGCTACCAGCGCCCTAGCTAGTTTTATTTCCATTCTGTCTGTAAGCAAATTTCAGTTCTTTGATATTAATGAAATGAAGTGTTATTTCCGCTGCATCTCTATATTTATGGTTATATGTTTATTCTGTTGCATTCCTGCATAAATCCGGATCACCGCAGGTATCATCAAACTGGTAGAACAGTCTGATTGGGTGAGCCTTATGGTGGTCTAGGAGAAAAAGAATAAAGGAGAGATAAGGATATGTGTTGACCTGCATAAAATGAATGATGCCTGCATACATGATCCCTCCCCTACACCATTCTCTGATGAAATCCTTGATAGTGTGGGAGGGCATGAAGTGTACTCCTTCACTGATGGGTTTTCGGGCTACCATCAGATCAGGATCGCCCCTGAAGATTGCAGTAAAAATACGTTTTCCACTCAATGGGGATCCTTCCAGTACACCGTCATACTGTTTGGGCTCAAGAATGCCCCTACCATCTTTTCATGGGTAGTGTTAGCAGGAGGTATATTTTGATGATTGGAAAGTATTTGGCTTGGTGAAGAAGCATGTCTCGAACCTGCGCATGATGTTGGATGCCTATCGAAAGCACCAAATTTCCCTAAATATTAAGAAGTGAATATTTTGCGTACCTTTCAGGATCTTGTTAGGCCAAATAGTCTGTCGGAAGGGACTGATGGTTGACCTCGCCAAGGTAGCAGTTATCAACCTGGAAGTCCCTACAACTGATAAATAGTTGCGCTCCATCCTGGGGCACACTGGCTACTACAGGAAGTTCATTCAAGGGTATGCATTGATCACAGCACCCATGGATAAGTTGCTAAAGAAGGACGTTTTGTTTTTTTGGGATGTGTAGTGTGAGAAGAGCTTTGAGCTGCTCAAGGAAAATATGGTCTCTGCACCTATCCTCATATTTCTTGACTAGGCAAAGGTTTTCCATGTCCATGTAGATGCTTCAGGGATCGCCTTGGGAGCTATCCTTATGCAGCCCAGGAAAGGGGACATTTACCACCCGGTTGCATTTGCTAGTAGAAAAATCTCTAGTGTGGAGCGTAACTACTCCACTACTCAACAAGAGGGGTTGGCCATGGTATATGCCTTACAGAAATACTGACATTATCTGTTGGGGGGGCACTTCAAGATGTTCACGGACCACTCAGCTTGTAAGTACCAAGTGAATAAACCTGTTTTAGGGGGAGATATTTGTCGATGGCTACTTAAATTTCAATAATATGACTTTGAGATCATCGTGAAGCTGGGGAAACTAAATGTTGGGCCGGACCACTTGTCTTGAATCAAGAGTGGTGAAGAACCAACCAAACTAGAAGAAGGACTGCCCAATGCACAGATATTTTCTATTAAGGTGGTTGATGCACACTTCATCGATATCATTAACTTCTTAACTACGCGAATGGTGCCTACAGAATATTTGGTACAACAGAAAAATACCTATTAACCCACGCAGTGACTTTACCATCATAGCAGGCCACTTTTATAAGCTGGGAGTTGATGAGGTACTGTGAAGATAAGTTTTGGAGCATCAAGACAAGCCATCTTAGCATAAGCCCATGGAGGTGTAGCAGGAGGTCACTATGCAGGGAAAGCAACATCGTAGAAGATCTTGAGAGCTGGGCTATGGTGGCCCACACTGCATAGTGACTCTCATGACTACTCCAAAGTTTGCAACACATGCTAAAGGACAGGAAGACCACCGCACAAGGATGAAATGCCCTTGCAGCTACAAACAACCCTACAAGCATTTGACAAATGGGCTATAGACTTCTTTGGGCCCATCAACCCACCAAGGAATAAGATAGGTGTCCGCTACATCATCACTGCAACTGATTATGTAACCAGATGGGCCGAAGCGCAATTTGTGAAGGATTGTACTGTAGACACCACTGCACACTTTATTTTTGAACATATTCTAACAATGTTTGGTTGTCCGAAGATTTTGATGAGCGATAGAGGTAAGAATTTTGTTAATGAAATAATACAGGCTTTGATTGAAGAATTTCGGATCCACCATGCAAAAATTACCCCATATCACCAGCAGGTGAATGGAACCGTGGAAGCTTTTGTTGAGATTGCAACAAGATGATGAGCTTAGTGAAAAGAGTCCCCTTCACTAAGTGGGCCAGCAGGCTATTTTTGGCGCAAGTCTATTTTTAGACTATGTCTATTTTTAGACATGTCAATCATATTCTATGAGTTGCAGGATGCTATTTATGGATGGTTGGTCAAGTTGGAAAAATAGATGGACTTCTATTTTTGCATATTAAGGCAGAATCTAAGAAAGAACAACGATTCGAAATAGCACAAATATTATTAGCTCTTAATAATATTTGGACTATAAACATTATCTTATTCTCTTGGAGCACTTCAGTTAAGTGCACAGATGTGGCACAGGAGCTAACAAAAGGAATTATGCTATTACTTAGGGTTAAGTGGAGCTATTGCATGGAGACTTCAGTTAGAACTCATGTGACAAATTTTGGTGGAGTTATTGAGGTAGTTGGTGGAGTTGTGTTGAGTTTAACTCAGTTAAACATAGTTGAGCTAGTTGTATCTAGTCTAACTGATTGATACACTAGTGAGAGTGGTGTGAATTAATTAATAATTAATTCAATAATTATTAACCCATTAATCAATTGAATAATACATCAATTAACTACAGTGCATGGACATTTTCAGTGGAGACCAGTGAAGAGGTAGGTGAAAGAGCAGGTTGACTATCAGTTGTGACTATAGTGTTGCATGAATTGCAACACACTGTGGTTGGAGATGCCAATGAGGATTGCGTGAGAAAGGCTGGACCAATTCAAGTTCATTCAGAGCCATTCTTCAGCAGTGATTTCACAATAGAGGTAGGCTAGCAGGTGGCAAAGATCGGTGCATGGATTTGCTAGATCAGACCTGATTAGTGTGTAGAAATTGGAGATTGTACTAAGAGCCCTTGAGGATCTTTGTATGATGATTGTTACATGATCTCTATGACATATAATATATAGATATTTGGGGGTTTCCATCTTTAATATTTCCCATAAATTATTGTGTTCATATGTGTGAATTTTTATGGGTTTAATGTGTGCATGCAATTGATTTAATTTCCGCAAGTAATGATCAATAGTAGAAGAGATTATGTATTGTGAATGAAGTAAAATAGTGTGTGATCAAGAGAATCTCGGATGTATAATGCATTATTTATATAATTTATACATGGTGTCAAAGTGATATTGATCATTGGAGCAATTTCAAAGCATTGAAGCGGTTGAGTTTTGTGCTGGTGGAATTCAAATTTGCAGCAGTGTTTTCTTGGTGTCAAAGTTGAGATGTCTTTCAACAGATTGCGATTGGAGTATGCCCTTGAGGGCAGCTCAAATTATATTGCATGGAAGGACAAGATGGAGGTGGTGCTAGAGGATAATGGGTTGAAGGATTTCATAGATGCAGAAATTCCAAAACCTGCTTCTAGCGATGCTGTCGCACTTGATGCATGGAAAAAGAAGATAGCAAAATGTCGAAGGATTCTGTTGGAAGGTGTGAAGGATCACATAGTGTCCAGCCTTCATGGTAAAGCTTCTCCATTCTTGATGTGGAAAGCTTTGACAGATTTGTTCCAAAGCAAGAGTGACCAGAGGAAGTTGGCGCTCAAGGATAAACTCAAGAATATAAAAATGGAGAAAGGCGACAGTATACCCAAGTACCTCACAAAGTTTTTCCAGTGCAGGGATGAGCTGGGAAGTTTCGGGGTTACTGTAGATGATGAGGACTTGGTGAGCTTGGCTCTCCTTGGGCTTCCGAAGAGTTGGTATTCCTATCAGGACTCTGTCAATGGTTGGGAGAAACTGCCAGGATGGGAGCGACTTTGGTCGGATCTTGTATAGGAGGAGATAAGATGGAGTACCAGGGATGGATCTTCATCGAAGAATGTAGATGAAGAAAATTGCGCTTTGGCTGCTAAAGCAAGGAAGGGGAAGGGAAATAAATATGCTTCTCAATCCAGTGCGAAAGGCAAGAAGCAGGACATGTCCAAGGTGAAGTGCTTTCACTGTCACCAACACGGACATTACGCCACTAACTGTCCACAGAAGAAGAAAAATAAGCAGGTTGCTGGATCTACAGCTGGAGAGGCCTTAGCCTTGCAGTTTGAGCTGGATTTTTTGCTGATTGCATGCTTGGTCTCAAGTATGATGGGTTCAGTGTGGTTTCTTGATAGTGGTGTGTCTTTCCACATGACCAAAGACAAATATTTGTTTACTCATCTGGATGAGAAAGATCTTGGAGTGCACATCGAGATGGGCGATGATGGTAGATACAGTGTGACCGGTATCAGGACGATTTCCTTTGAGAGGGAGTCTGTTAAGCCCCTCGTATTGAAGGAATTCATTCATGTTCTAGGATTGAAGAATAATCTTATCTCTGTGGCGATGTTGGAAGACAAGGGATATGATGTTGTCTTTAGCGAGGGAAAGGCTTTCCTGCGCAGTAAGGCCACTGGTGAAACCCGAAGGATAGGGGTTCGAGTTAAGAACCTTTATCAGTTGTAGGTAGATGGTTGCGTAGCAATGGTAGGAAAGGTAGAAGGAGTGGTGAGCTGGGATGAGGGTGAGCTATGGCACAGGAGATTGGGCCATCTTCACCATGGTGCTTTGAAAATTTTGCAGCAGATTTCTATCGGACTTCCCAAAGGTACACTTGCACAGTCAGATCAATGCAAGGGATGTACTTTGGGAAAATTTGTGAAAGCCACCTTTCATGAGAAGGATATTCACGCCATGATGATCCTTGAGTGAATTCACACAGACATGTGTGGACCTTTCTCAGTAGTTTCGACAGCAAAGCACAGGTATTATTTGATATTTTTTGATGATTTTTCTCGTAAGTGTTGGATGTTCTTCATGCATGAGAAGAGCGAGACATTCTCAAAGTTCTGTGAGTTCAAGGCACTGGTGGAGAAAGATTCGAGGAAGAAAGTGAAGGCTCTTAGGAGCGATAATGGTGGTGAATTCATCTCTGGAAAATTCAAGGAGTTTTGCAGCGCAGAAGGAATTCGAAGAGAGCTCATAGTGCCTCATAACCCATAGCAGAATGGGGTCGCTGAGCGAAAGAACAGAACGATCATGGATGATGCACAAGTGATGTTTCATGATCAGGGCCTTCCCATACACTTGTGGGCTGAGGCATTCAATACTGTGGTTTATGCGCAAAACTGTTGTCCTTGCAGAGTACTTGGCATGAGTACACCCGAGGAGGCGTTTTCTGGTAAGAGGCCTGATATTTCTCATTTGAAGATTTTTTAATCACCTGTTTACATTCATATGACGAAGGATGCTAGGAAGAAGCTGGAGCTGACTGCAGAGGTTGGGATATTTTTGGGGTACACTAATACACCCCACAACTATCATGTGTATTTTCCAGACAGTCGAAAGACTGTTGTGTGACAGGATATAAAATTTCATGAGGAGAAAGCCATGAAGTGTTCGCTTGAGAGGGAGCCACACTTGCATGCAGATGAGGAGCTATTAGTTCCTAAGGATGAGCCTCAGGATGTGGATCAGCCACAAGAGGAGGTTCATGGAGTGGAAGAAACCACTCATGCAGCGCCAAACCATCAGAGGGCGGAAGCGCACTACAGAAGCTGAGCGACTGAATCTTGATGCAGAGAAGATTGTAGGAGCACCTACATCACAGCGCAGACAGAGATAGTCACCTGACCGATATACTGGATAAATGGCTCTGATGAGCAAGTGTATCATGATAGAACCATCCTCTTTCGAGGAAGCTGTGGAGGACCCTGCATGGGTAGATGCCATGGTGGAAGAGTATGATTCGATTGTCAGAAACAGTGCATGGGAGATTGTCACAAGGCCAGAAGGGAAATCAATGGTAGGTTCAAGATGGATCTACAAAGTGAAGCAAGAAGCTAATGGGAGCGTCGAGAATTACAAGGAAATATTTGTTGCCCGAGGCTTCTCACAGATTGAGGGAATTGACTATGAGGAAACCTTTGCACCTGTCGCAAGGTATTCTTCCATACGGATGATTCTTGCTCTCTCAGCGTAGATGGGGTGGCACATTCATCAGATGGATGTGAAGACTGCCTTCCTCAACGGAGTCATTGAGGAGGAGGTGTACATAGAGCAGCCTGAAGGTTTCGAGATCTTCAGCAGTGAGTCGCATGTGTGCAGGTTCAAAAGAGCGTTGTATGGGTTGAAACAAGCACCTCGTGCTTGGTACACACATATAGACAGTTATTTCACCGGACTTGGATTCTCCAAGAGTGAGGCAGATCCGAACCTATACCATATTGTGGTGGAGGGTAAGTTGCTGATAATTGTACTTTATGTAGATGATTTGATTTTGACGGGTGATGAATTGTTGATACACTCATGCAAGGCTGATCTTGCAAAAGAGTTTGAGATGAAGGACTTGGGCCTCCTTCATTATTTCCTGGGATTGGAAATTTTGCAGCGCAGTGATGGATTGTTTGTGTCTCGAGGCAAGTATGCCCGAGAGATACTGGAGAAGTTCAACATGCATGGCTGCAAGCCTATCGACACTCCTCTTCCTGGTGGATGGAGGAAAGAGGATGCTACATCGACAGAGGTAGTGAATGCCACTGTTTACCGACAGTTGGTGGGGTCGCTTATGTATCTAGTCAATACATGACCTAACATATGCTACGCTGTTAGCCAACTTTTAAAAGATATGGTTAAGCCTACCAAGCTCTTTTGGAAGGCAGTAAAGCATGTATTGAGATATCTCAGAGGCACATCGGGATATGGATTATGGTACAGACAGTCAGATGAGGTGAAGCTGCATGGCTTCACGGATGCAGATTGGGCAGGGAGCCCAACGAATAGAAAGAGCACATCTGGAGGGATTTTTAGTATCTGGTCGACAGCAGTTTTTTGGTACAGCAAGAAGCAGAGATCCATGGCACTCAGTTCAGTGGAGGCCGAGTACATGGCAGCAAGTTTGGCTACATGCGAGGCTATATGGATGAGGAAGATCCTGGTTGGGTTGTTCGGTTCACGTTTAGATCCTACTGTGATATATTGTGATAATCAGAGTTGCATCAAACTCTCAGTTAATCCAATATTTCATGATAGATCTAAACACATTGACATCTGGTACCATCATATCAGATATTGTGTGCAGCGGAAGATCATGTTACTTTCTTACATTCCTACGGAGGATCAGGATGTTGATATCTTGATGAAGGCGCTCACCAGGAGAAAATTTGAATACCATAGAGGTAGGATCGAGGTGACAGATAATCCCTATCTTGCTGAGAGGGAGTGTTGAGATTGCAACAAGATGATGAGCTTAGTGAAAAGAGTCGGCTTCACTAAGTGGGCCAGTAGGCTATTTTTGGCGCAAGTCTATTTTTAGACTAGGTCTATTTTTAGACATGTCGATCATTTTCTATGAGTTGCAGGATGCTATTTGTGGATGGTTGGTCAAGTTGGAAAAATAGATGGACTTATATTTTTATACATATTGGGCAGAATCTATTTTTAGATTGCCAGTCTAAAAATAGATATGTCGAATATTATTCGCTCTTAATAATATTTGGACTATAAACATTATCTTATTCTCTTGGAGCACTTCAGTTAAGTGCAAAGATGTGGCACAAGAGCTGATAGAAGGAATTACACTATTCCTGAGGGTTAAGTGGAGCTATTGCATGGATACTTTAGTTAGAACTCATGTGATAGAGTTTGGTGGAGTTATTGAGGTAGTTGGTGGAGTTGTGTTCAGTTTAACTCAGTTAAACATAGTTGAGATAGTTGTATCTAGTCTAACTGATTGATACACTAGTGAGAGTGGTGTGAATTAATTAATAATTAATTCACTAATTATTAACTAATTAATCAACTGAAGAATACATTATTTAACTACAGTGCATGGACATTTTCAATGGAGACCAGTGAAGAGGTAGGTGAAAGAGCAGGTTGACTATCAGTTGTGACTATAGTGTTGCATGAATTGAAACACAAAGTGGTTGGAGATGCCAATGAGGATTGCGTGAGAAAGTCTGGACCAATTTGATTTCATTCAAAGTCATTCTTCAGCAGTGATTGTGCAGTAGAGGCAGGCTAGCAGGTGGCAAAGATTGGTGCATGGATTTGCTAGATCGGACCTGATTAGTGTGTAGCAATTGGAGATTGTACTGAGAGCTTGTGAGGAGCTTTGTATGATGATTTTTACATGAGCTCTATGACATATAATATATAGATAGTTGGGGGTTTTCAGCTTTAAGCTTTCCCATAAATTATTGTGTTCATATGTGTGATTTTTTATGGTTTTAATGTGTGCATGCAATTGATTTAATTTCCGCAAGTAATGATCAATAGTAGAAGAGATTATGTATTGTGCATGAAGTCAAATAGTGTGTGATCAGGAGAATCTCAGATGTATTACGCATTAGTTATATAATTTCTACAAATTTTATTAAAATTTTGGAATAGGCACTGGCCAAGATCTACAAGGTCGATTGAAGCGATTGGGATGTGCACATCCCATCGGTCCTTTGGGACTATCGAACCACATGCAATAAATTGACTAGGAAAAGACCGTTTCATATGGTTTATGGAAAGGAGACCATTATGCCCATGGTATATATTGTTCCTAGCCTACGCATCGCAGCCTTTACTAACATGGCAGAGCCTGATGTCATGGAGGAACTCTTAGCGCAACTCGTTGCCTTGGAGGAAGATCGATTCATTGCTAACTTTCACTAGCAATTTCAGAAGGCCCAGGAAAAAGCATGGCATGATAGCACATATTCGGGAAAATATATTTTTCGAGGGAGAATTGGTCCTGCTATATGATAGATAGTTTGCAAAACACCTGGGGAAGTTCCAGTAGCACTGGCTAGGCCCCTATATGGTAAAGGAAATCACTGACGAAGGAGTTGTCCGATTAGCTACACTAGGCGGTAACATTGTACCAAGATATGTTAATGGCAGTCGGCTCAAACCGTATCGGATCAAATGACTATATGGCCGTAGTAGCTGTATTGGGCGGAATACACATAGGCAGGAGGAAAAACACAAGCAGGCCTGTGATACGCGCAGGGGTCGATCAAAGGTCTGGAAGCCTGGGGAGGTGCGCTAGGAGTGAAAGGGTCGATCGCATGTCTGGAAGCCTAGGGAGGTGTGCTGGGCATGCTGGGGTAATACACAACTATGAAAACTAGCCGTTGGAACAGTAAATTTGGGTAAAAATAAAATTTTACCGTTGAAAGGAGTAGGTAGTCAGTAATTAATGAGGCAATTTCCGAAGATTTTTTACCGTTTTCTTGATGTTAAGTTTTAGATAAGCCTCACCCAACCCTTAGTCACTATCCAAAGCTATAAAAGCAGGAGGGTAGATCAGAAGTGGGTTCTGTGCATTCTGAAAATATTGTGCTTTGCAAAATTCCGTAACTATTGTGCTCTAATAATGTCTGGGTGGGCTACCCCCTCTGATAGTAGCAATCCTGAATTTTTCTTTCGAGCAATAATGACCACAACCAATCTAGCTGAATCGTCTCATACCATGGCCTATACTAATGAAATATTGGAGGTCACTCCTGAAGTTGAAGAGGTTGTGTCCAAACCAACCAAGGGGAAGCACATGGAGAAAAAGAAGGGTAAGGGGAAAGGCTCGGAGAAAGGGAAGGTGAGGGCTACGAAATGGGCTGGAGGGAAGCCAGACACCTCCCCTTAGAATGTGAAATCACCCTGAACGGTGCCCCAGGCACGCTTGCCTAACCCGACGAAGAGACCTCTATCTGCTCAGGAAGAGACTCGGATTGCTGAACCAATCACTTGGCTACCGCCCTATGTTCGGCCTTGCCAGCCCTCAGTGTGCATGCCTAAGAACCTTTAAGGTATGCGTGCCTATCTTCAAATGCCACTAATTCTGGGTGAAGTCCCCATAGTTGGAGAAGTGCATGGCAAGCTCACCTGACTTAAGTTCGACGACCACGACTTGGCCAACCAGGAGGCCTTCCCAGAATTCGCACCTGAGCTATACCTTGAAATAATACTGGAAGACGACGTGCTAAGGGTCATCCCAATGCTATGGGCATGAGAGCTAGAAAAATCCGGTTTACTAAACTTGCCGCGAATGCCTCATTTTGGCCGATACAATATAATTTACCAAATTGCGCAAAAATTCCTAGCCTTAATCCATGACGACAACTTATAGATCCGGGACTGCATTCCCATTGATGCCACCCTCATTCACCATATTACTGGTCTCCCCATGGAGGGGTCGAATCCCATGGAGTGCGTCAGCAAGAAGTATGAGAAACAGATCGCCAATAAGGTGCGAGAACATTGCCATGTTGAGCAGAATACTGGAGGATTCATGATCAACACCGTTGTTGAGCCAAGAGTGTGCATGGGTACCCTGCTACTGGCTTGTAAGATGATGCGCAGCTGCTAGGCCATGACCATCCTCACTTTTTTATTTTAGTCTATTGGCCGCTGTGAAAAGGGGGTTTGCTTCAACTGGTCCCAATTCCTTTGCAACGAATTTTTGGAGAACGTGCGCAAGGCCCAGGATCATGGAAGGGCATTCTACTACTCCTGGTTGCTACTCCTAATTGTGTTGGTCGCATGGGAAGCCCCTGAAGACTCGGTTCTCCCTGAGATCAAACCAGAAATGTGCGAGGGAGCGTGATACACGAATCTGTGGGATTCGAAGGATGAGCAGTGCATTGAGGATAACAAAGTCTTTTGAGCCATCTTTCAAAGTGGCCTCGCAACAGCAATTCACTCCCAGCCACGCTTGTCACCAGAGGTATACAACAAGTACAAGAGCATCACAGTGTTCAACTTCATGATGCACAATGTGCAGATTCATGGCCATAAGGATTTGCGGTGGGTATCGTTGTCTTACATGGTCGCCGGCGAGGAAATCAACTGACTCGTTTCCACTTGGCCACCACAATGGAGATTGGAATTCAAATAAGGTATAGTTGAAACTGCAGGTACAAAAACCATCCTGAAGACCACCCCACATGATACCACTAATAATGCAGAAGGACGTGGCTCAGAAGACTCCGCTAGGACAAAGGACAACGTGAAGGGTATGGAGCCAGAGTCGCAGTAGGACTTGTAGCAGGACCTAGACATAGAGGATCTAGATGTTCAGGGTACTGATTCTCCACATGGTATGAAACGAACCACTGATCCTCTCAACGAAAAATGAAAGAAATGATGGGCTACAAGGCCTAGTAGGGAGACTAAAGTTACTTTCACAGAGGAAGACCTGGAGAAAATCGCAGATGCAGTCACCCTCACCTCAGAAGATAGATGGCTTTCTTTGGAAGAGCAGCAGAAGGCTACGTTCACCACACTATAGTCTAAGCCTCAAGCTCTGTAGCTTAATACTGATACCCTACAGACAAGCATGATTTAGACAAGGCTGCCCCCAACAACCAGCAGTGAACTGATCATCACGACTGAAAGTCGCCTCTGCCCCCTGCCAGTTGCAACACTCATCTTGAGCTCGCCTGTCGTATGTGCACAAGTCCAGGCCTATGCAGAAGTACAATTTGAATTGGCCCAGCTTCCACATGAACCGTTTCAGGTCCTCCATACATCCCTCTTCAAGGAGATCTAGCATAGAGACTGTCGAGTGCATCAGCAGCTGAGTACAGCCGAGCAAACAATCATTGAAAAAACTGCCAAGGTGTCCTAGGTGCAGGTTGCATGCACCCTTGCGACCACACAGCAAACTGAGTTGGAACGTATAATCGGTAGGCTATGTGCAGAAGTGATTGAAGATATCTTGGCCTTTGCTACCCCCCAGGCTAGGATTGAGGTACTCGTTGCAGCCCTGAAGGCTTCTTGGACCGACATTCAGAATATCAAAACTGAGATGGAGCAGCAGATTGCTATGTTACAGGCCAAATTGTAGCTAGAAACTCTGCCTAAGGTACGAGCCCAGCGAGCGGCGCTGGTCACAGAAGCCATGAATTCCATTACAACTCAAATCTTTCAGGGTGCATAATTTCTAGAGACATTTATGCAGTTGTCGTCTAATGTGCAACGCGATCCTCTCCTACGCGAATTCACTCAAGAACTGCACCAGAAGGAAGAAGAATTTGAGCAACTGGAAGATACTATGCCCACTCTGATCCCCCCTCAATGTCTGGCATGTTTGTGAGCTAGCCATGCACTTAGAGATGACCTAGATGAGCTACACCACAAGAAGAAGGTTCTGAGTGACCACCTCAAGTCGTGGGCCGATGAAGCCCTCAATCTATCTCAGGAAGTGGATGTTGCAGTCAAACAGCTAAACCGGACCCTGGAAAGTGTCACTGTTGTTATTGAAGGTCCAACTTCAAAGAAGTTGGTGGATATTGCATATAATTATGTTGCATAGAGCGAAGGAGTGCTGCCCCCTCTAGTCGATGCAATCAAGAAGCTTCAGGCGAAGATGCAAACCCCATGGCCACTGTGACTCGAGATGAGTCACAAGATTGTGTTGGGGACCTGTTGGAACGAGGTTCCCTAAGCTAAATTTTTGATATAATTTTTTAATGGTTGGTATTTCATATGGGTTTTGGGGTGGGTCAAAGCCCCAAATGTTTTTTAATGGGTCAAAGGGTCGACCGAGGGTCCACAAACCATAGTTTGCGGACCATAAGCTAGCAAAGGCTACGATGATATAAATATATAGATAGTTAGGTCTAGTAAGTAAGAAGAAGTAATATTGATGTTGCGAACAAACTATTGAGATATGTTTTGGGTTGTTTTGGTAAGGACTCCTACTGGCTGTGTGTGCGGAGATCCTCAGTGCTACTGTGTGCGGACCCTGCTGGCTGTGTGTGCGGGCTGTGTCTTGAGTTTGTAATTGGGTTTTTGGATACTAATGAATACATAATCTATTTGAAGTATCTTTATGATATCTGGACTGGTCGTGTTTATTACTAAATTGCCTTTGTGTTATTTATTTATGTTGTGAATGTATCTGTGATCTATGAATTAGATATGATTGTAACGTTCTGTGGTGATAACTATTGATGTGCACGTGGATGTGAATGTATCGATCGGATTTTTTTAATGATAGTAGCTTTTTTTATGTTTACATGCTGATTATATTGTTAAAATATCGATAATAGGCTTGTTTTTTAGCGAAATTGATAGATTCAATGAAGATCTCCCTTGATTACCTACTCTCTCCCAGGGTGTAGAAACCTAGTTCCAGCACCCTCCCATACTACTTCAGGTGAGACATTGGCCTGTGAAAGTAGGTCATTTATAAAAGGGCTAGTATTATAGGGGTTTGTTGGAAAACCTTAATTCCGAACCTAGGTCAGGGCCCCTATGGCTGGGGGTAACTAAGGGTTCCCTGGTTGGTCACTTTTCAGCTGACAGAAATAGGACGGATATGTTCGTCACATATTCTTGTGTTGTCTTGTTCATAGATTCCGAGTCTAAGCCATCTTCTTTAGAGAGGTGGACTATGGTTGAGCACAAACTGGCTAGCACTAAGCGGAACCAGGGGATATAGTAGCAGTTTTCTAAAATTTGGTTGTCATCACATAAAGGACATGTGAATTGGGCTGCCCACAAACCAACATAATAAATGCGCTTGATAGGATACCATCTGTGGATGAGTTCCACGGATGCGCATTCCTCGATGCAGTGACCACGTTCATCGCACATCATGCAGTGTATGATAGGAGGGGGAAATATTAACAAGAGTATTTTTGGTGACTGTCATTCCTCTTGCAAGTATAGAATAGCATGAGGTTCATCTCAAGAAGATTGGGTGGAGGGATCATCTTTATAGGATCGCTCGATGGCGTGTAGGGCATCCCTATATCATGGGATATCTGGGAAATGATGGGTTTAGTGTCCATAATTTCTACAGATATCACATGCGTGATTGGTAAGAAATTCTTTTCCTTTGATTTTGGTGGCAGGTTCCTTTTTATGGGAACTTAGAGCCGTGATGCCTACCGCAGAGCTAAGGAGTGCTTTTAATTCATCCAATTCTGGGCAGATGTGGGTAAGGTGTCCTACTACGTCACATATGGCATAACGTGGTGATTCCCATTACATGGTGGGACTTTCCACCTTCTTTCCTCTTTTCTTGGCCATAATCATCAGTTTTACAGTAGGAGCTACATGTGCAGGGATGTTTGTGACAGTCTCCTAAACGGGTGGGGCCTCCTTAGGAATGAGGGGCACTAAACCTGTAGAGGTGATGTGTATGGCTCCCATCTCAGTAGGTGGAACGAGGTACCAAACTGGTATTGTGAAAGATATATTTGGTAATACCACTATGGCCAAGACCTGCTGGGATACAAAACCAGTTGGTGGATAGAGAAAGGAGTTTGGGAGGCGGCGTAGGCTAAAGAGGCTATCGTAGTTGAGGAATCGGTGTCATTACTGCTCATCTCTATGTCCTGACTCGCTTCGGTGCTTGATGTCGACATCATGCACAACGAATCCTCTATGATGCTAGATGATGGCTCTGGGATAACACGGGGATCACCTAGGAATGACCCTAGGATGGATGACGGTTTGAACTAGCCGGGGCCATATTCTTGGTACCGTGTAAGTGCATCAGCCGATGTGTCTACATAAGGTAGAATGACATCGGTATTTTTTAGGGGCTGCTTTTCGCTATGTGTCAACTGGTCGACAGTAACGATGCAGTCCTCATGGGGGAACATCATAGTTTGGAATATGGAGGAGGCTATGGCTGACATTGTAATATTCCTAAATTAGCTTCAGCTAATGGGAATATTAATTTTTCTCTTAAAACTTAGATTGATGAATAAATGGGCAAGGAGGCTCATAATTTGCTCAAATATAAATAAAAATCCCTCCTAATGTGAAAAGTGATCATGAAATAACCATATCAAGCATCCACATGTGTGAACAAAGTCTAGACTATGTGGACAAGGTCAAGTTTGACCAAGTCAACATGATTTATTCTCAAAGAAGTGGATCCTAAATAAAGCCAGCTTAGTGGGAATAGAGATCAATCCAGCTAGTCAAAATGAAGGCACCTTGAGTGTGAAAAGGGACAGGGCATGAAGATTCAGTCAAGGTTGACTAAGTCAACAAATATGTCTAGATACATTGAACCACCTTGATGGACAACGTAGTTTTAGCGGAGGAACCTTTGCATGGAAGCAACCTCATAGTGGGTGGGACCCTTGGTGAGGAAGCTCATCAATTATATAATGAAAGAGATGGAAAGCATATGGACATATTGGAGATTATATTTTTATGTGGTCTGCTTAGAATTCTTGCATATTTGGCTTTTTATCTAAGTTTTTGCACTACTTAGTGCAAGGGTTTTCCCGGGTGGGGATTTCCTACTCTTTCTTGGATATATTGTCTAAGAAATCTAAGAGGAGATTTATGATCTGAATTTTCCACTACCTGGTTTTGGTCCAAGCACTTACCTTCAGAAAAAATGTAGTCCCTTCAAAAAACTACGCTATTTCTTAAGGTGTGCAATGGGAGGGGTTAAAACCCCATTTTGAGGATCTAGTTTCCCAAGAGGAGGAACAACCTTTCTTTGGGAGAGCTAGAAGAAGAGTCTAAAACAATTTATTTGTATGTTCAGCCATTATTATACATAGCTTCAGCTATACAGCATGATTCAGCCACATATTTGCAACAACTTTCTCTTATATATCTTTTCTGTCAAGAAAACTTTGCTGGGTCTTCTTGGATCTATATAAAAGAGATTAGATCTCCGATTTATGCCTTATTGAGTAATATAATAATAATATCTGATTTATTTATCTATTTTCTAATTTTTACCTACATTATACTGCACAGTCTCTTATGCAACAACTCTGGTCTTTTGCAGTCTTGGGGTTTTGTCAATTTTAAGTTGTTTTGAGCATGGGAGGCTTGTTTAACTAGGCTAAAGGCATTTGTTTCTAAAACTCTTTTTCATGCATGTCCTATATTGTCTATTATAAGGGAAAAAACTGTTATTTTCACTTTTATAACTCAATATTTAGAAAATAACGTTTTTGGGGCCAAATTAGCTGCTTTTCCCCACTTGGTGACTTGTATAAAAGAATATTTTGTTGCTGTAATTGTTATATGATGGCTATGTGTTTAAAAAAACTACATGATTTGATTACTTTCTGCTCTCAAACTTTGGAATACCTTAAGGTATTCTCATTGTTGTAGAATTTCCCAGTTTTGGGATATTACAGTGGTATCAAAGCAACAATCTTGGCTCAGCCTATGAGCTTCAAGCATCATGGAGTCTTCTCATGGGAAGGAGGAGATTTTCAGAAGAAATCAGAGCAAACCCTTGTTTTCTGGGGAAATTAGGTTCTCAAAACTTCTCTTTCCAAATCTGCAGGGTGAAAGCAAGGGCATCGAAGAAATGAGGGTGAAATCTGAAAATCCCACAGCAAGATCTATAAAAGAGGAAGATTCTAAGTCCTCATCTTATGGATATGAGAACTCAGCCATATCATCAGATCTACCACGTTATATCAAAAATTTCTTCATAAAGAGGAAGAAAGGAGATGTGCCAAAGAGAGGTACTCTTGGTGATTATTTACAGGAATATGAAGCTCAATCTGAGGAGTTCAAATATCACTTGAATTTCCAAGGGTTTTTCCAAATGGAGGAGGAAAAGAGCACAAGGAGCAAGAAACAGGGTGAGGGTAGATTTTTTTCTATATACTTTTGATGGATCACCTCTATGTCCAGCTAGGGCTTGGGCGAAGGAGCTAGACACTTTTGTGCAACAACATCAAGTTTCAGAAATTGAAGCCATCAAAGTAGCAGCGCTGCATTTTGAGGGTAAGGTCTATGCTTGGTGGTTGTTTGAATCATTTTCCTTAAAGAATGAAAATACATCTACTTATGCAAGGTTCATTAAAATAATAGTAGAGAGGTTTGATGAAATTTCATGTGAAACATCTTCTATTGAAACTATCAAACCATATCAAACCAAGCTTTTGCATGAGTTGGGAGAGTCTATAAATCCAACTTCGTTTCTAAAAACCACTGAAAAGGAGGTGATACTGTTTCATACTTTTCCAAGGGCAAGATCTCCTTTGGATGAAAGGCTTTCTTCTCAAGGGGAACACATGAAGATACCTTCTTCAAAAGAAGACCAAGATCTAGGGTCTCTTGTTGGAAGTAAGGCAAATTCAACTATTGAAGAGGAGAAAGGGAAGATAGGAGGAGATAACACATTCATGACAATGGCACCTCAAGCACCTCATGAAGAAGAGGATGGAGCACTTTCTCCAAGAAAAGAAACTCTTGCACTCTTGCAAGAAGTTCCAAAAGGTCTCACACATAGAGCTCTTGGCATAACACATGAGCAGCATGTACCATCATTGTCAAATGACGAGCTCTTGATAATAGAAGGAGGAAAAGAGGAGGAAGGGCGTCACAAGATGAAGAACATGTAACCTTCTCTATTTCAAATCGTGAAATAACAAAGAAGGCAAGAGGACCTACGCAATAAAGTTAGGGGAAAATCTATCCACCTACATCCACATCCTACTCTATGCCTTGATGCCTCTTTGTAAGGAGGTATTTCAGCAGAAAGACCTCCTGATTGGAGGAAGACTAAAGTGTTCTCTCAACTATATGCAGCAACAACATATTTTTCTAGAGAGGGAACCTTGGAAGGAGCCGCTACAGCGCTGAGAATCATTACTGGAAGGCTAAGCAAAATTCTGAAATTGACCTTGCTATCTTCCATTCATCTATTTACGTTGGAGGGAATAGATTCAGAAATCTGTGTTAATAGGAGCATAGTATCAAAGGGCTACTCCATATATTTGGAGCAGAAAAGAATACTCCAATATATAATGAAAATTTCTGAACATAACAAAAAGATATTTTCATTTTTGTATGCAGGAGTAAAATTGTGGAAGTTTTGGAGGAAGAGAACCTTTCAAAGGGAGGGTGACTTTCCTAAACTTCAATCTTGTCTTGAGCAAGATCAGCTGCAAGAAAGGCAGAAAAATAAATTTGGGAATACTCCAACATGTGACTTTGACATCAAGCATGTCAAGGAGGAGAGCCATCATATGGCAAATGCATCATTTCAGACTTCTACAATGCTATCAATGTTGGGAAGCCTAGACTCTTGTTGGGAGTCCCAACTCATGATGGAATATTCCAAGGACCTATTCACATGTAAGGTTCTTGATGGGCAAGCAATGCATGGGAAGTATAAGGTAGTTGATGGGATCATTTATGTACATGATTAGATCTACTTAAATAAATATTCCAAACTCAATAATAAACTACTTAACACAACCTATGAGGTCTTGCTTTCAAACCCCACTAATTTCATTAGAACATATCATACTATCTTAGATGAATTCATGTGGGAAAATTTTGAAGAGGAGATGCATTCTCATATGAGTAAGTGCATGGATCATTTGCTGGTTGAGGAGGAACATAGCTCTTGGGAAGAGTTATCATTATCACCTCCTTATTCATTGAATGTGAGAGGGAGCTCATCCATGAGCTACCTTGCTGATTTTAAACAAGTGTATGATAAACATTGTATTGCTGAACCTCATGATGTATTTATTATATACTTGCATTTTATTAACACTCATGTGCAGGTCTTGGCTCCAAGAGGGGGCACTTTTTCTGATGGGCTTCATGAGCCACTTTGGGCCATGAAAAATGGTGATGCTATCCATTCCTTGGGAGATCTTGGAAAGGTGATGTACTCTTCATGGTGTGATTCCTTAATACTAACCATCATACACCTTCTCCAAGCATGCAAGAAGGATGGGCAGCAAACAAGTGTTGGGAAGAACGCTTGTCATATCATATTCTATGGCAGTTAGGAGGAAAATTGCGTTGGTTGCACATGAGGGACCATTGTCCTTCTCCCTTATTGTATATGGAAGCTAGCATGATCTTACTTATGATCCCACATGCTGAAGAGGTTCTTATCTTTGTTGGGGGCATGGTTGGAGGAGAGGCACACTTGTTGGATGTGTCCTTGGGGGAAGAAAGTCACTACATTTTCTGCACTACATGTTCTAAGGGGAGCATGGGAAACTATATCGCCACCATTGTACACCACTTGTTTCTTTATGATGGGGAACATATGTTTGGTTGGAGCACTTGGGGCATGACTCCCATGAGCAATTGGGAGGATAATTTCTATGAATTACCAAGCTGGAAGGTGATTCATTTTATTTCGATGATAGCATGGAGGAGGGAGGCCTTCATTGATGATGAAATTCCCCGTGATTTTCATCACTTCTACCTTGAAAAGGCCATGGATAAACAAGGAGGTTTCCACATAGACCTTCCATTATTTTATAAGGGAGGCCTTTGGAGTTATTCACCAAAGGCCAACTTGCACACATGGGAGGAGCCATTGGGAGATGGAATTTATGCAGAAATTATGAAGCAATGGTGGAGACTATTGGATGAAGGGGCCACAAGAGAAGGAGGGGAGATTTTGCAGCACCCTTGCAGTGCTTGAGGACAAGAAACATTTGGGAGGGGGAGTCTATAATATTCCTAAATTAGCTTCAGCTAATGGGAATATTAATTTTTCTCTTAAAATTTAGATTGATGAATAAATGGGCAAGGAGGCTCATAATTTGCTCAAATATGAATAAAAATCCCTCCTAATGTGAAAAGGGATCATGAAATAACCAGATCAAGCATCCACATGTGTGAAAAAAGTTTAGACTATGTGGACAAGGTCAAGTTTGACCAAGTCAACATGATTTATTCTCAAAGAAGTGGATCCTAAATAAAGCCAACTTAATGTGAATAGAGATCAATCCAGCTAGTCAAAATGAAGGTACCTTGAGTGTGAAAAGGGACAGGGCATGAAGATTCAGTCAAGGTTGACTAAGTCAACAAATATGTCTAGATACATTGAACCACCTTGATGGACAACGCAGTTTTAGTGGAGGAACCTCTGCATGGAAGCAACCTCATAGTGGGTGGGACCCTTGGTGAGGAAGCTCATTAATTATATAATGAAGGAGATGGAAAGGATATGGAAATATTGGAGATTATATTTTTATGTGGTCTGCTTAGAATTCCTACATACTTGGAAATTTAGCTAAGTTCTTGCATTGCATAGTGCAAGGGCTTTCCCAGGTGTGGATTCCCTACTCTTTCTTGGAGATCTTGTCTAAGAAATCTAAGAGGAGATTTCTGATCTGAATTTTCCACTACCTAGTGTTGGGCCAAGCACTTACCTTCATCAAAAACTCATTCCCTTCAAAAAAATGTGTTATTTCTTAAGGTGTGCAGTGGGAGGGTTCAAAACCCCATTTTGAGGAGCTAATTTCCCAAGAGGAGGATCAACCTTTCTTTGGGAGAGCTAGAAGAAGCGTCTATAGCAATTTATTTATATTTTCAGACATTATTATGAAGATCTTCTGCTATACAATGTGATTCAGCCACAGATTTGCAGCAACTTTCTCTTGTATATCTATTCTGTCAAGAAACCTTTGCCAGGTCTTCTTGGATCTGTATAAAAGAGATTAGATCTCTGATTTTATTCCTCATTGAGTAATCTAATAATAAGATCTAATTTATTTCTCTATTTTCTGAGTTTTACTGCCATTATATGACGCAGTCTCTTATGCAGCAACTTCGGTATTTTGCAGTCTTGGGGCTTTGTCAATTTTAAGTTGTTTTGAGCATGGGAGGCCTGTTTAACTAGGCTAAAGGCATTTGTTTCTGAAATTATTTTGCATGCATGTACTATATTATCAATTCTAAGGGACACAACCATTATTTTTCACTGTTATAACTCAATATTCAGAAAATAACGTTTTTGGGGCCAAATTAGCTGCTTTTCCCCACTTGGTGACTTGTATAAAAGCATAGTTTGTTGTTGTAATTGTTCTATAATGGCTATGTGTTTAAAAAAATACATGATTTGATTACTTTCTGCTCTCCAACTTTGGAATACCTTATGTTTTTCTCATTGTTGTAGAATTTCCCGGTTTTGGGATATTAAATACATGGCGTACATATAGCTCCAGCCAAGGATTATATTGTAGTCCAATTGGGCGTCCAAGAGTTCAATGTCTATAAGGACCATATTTTCAGCTGAGAAGACTAGGATTTTTTAGTAGAGACCGACTAGGGCTGAAGGGCGGACATCGTATGCTATGAGTGTGACGTCTAATGGTTTTAGTTCGAGAGACCCTAACTTCTGCCAAATGTTCTTTGACATGATGCATGTGGCTGCACCTTCATCAATGATACATCAGTGAATGGTGATGTTTTGGACTGACACTGGTATTAGAAAATCAACCATTGACGGAAGCCTAGGGGTGGCTTTGTCTAAATCAAAATCCATCAAGCGCGAATCGGCAGGGTCGATGGCACCTAGAGCATAAAGTACGACTTTCCGCTACTTTGGGCATGATTGTAACACCTCCAAAGTTGACACAACAGTGAGATATTGAGCTAGATCATCCATGATGTTGTAGTTATGGGCTGCTTTGGAATAGTTTCCTGCCCGCTTAGTTAGTCCCTTAGCCACTTTTGGCAAAGGTTCAATAGGCATCTTTGATATGGTCAAAGGTGTTGCTGGTGCACTGGTACTAGCCCTTGACGCGTTGGTGTCTAGTGGGGCATCATAATTTCGATTTCGTGTCTGAAAAAATATTTCTTCTCCAATCATGTATATTTCGTGGTTGTTTTTTGCAGAATGATCGGGAGTTTGTTGTTGTGTGCTAAATGGTCCCTTGATGGGGGAAAGGCTCCTACGTGACTGTTGTCTACTGGGAGGATCCCCCTTGTCCACGGTTACTCTGTAGCTTCTTCAACTCAGGGAGGTTGGGACAGTGGTGACTGTAATGGCTGTACTCACCACATATCGAACAAAAGTGGTTAGTCCGAAGAATTGCGCTCTTGTTTTACATTTGGGGGTTGCTTGTCTCCTGGTTTTGATTTCGGTTGGAGTTGCCTCCAATGTGAGATTGCAGAGGGAATTTTTGATTATTTCCCCCCTATCTAGGATTTCCTTTAGGCTTTTTTTTTTTCCTTTTTTCTTAATCGCGTTAGGAGGATAATTTATATTCTCCTGGTTGTATGGTTGGCGCGGTTGGTTTTGGGATGGTTACACAAAGTTCACCTGTGCATTATTCTGCATGGGGGTGTCTTGTGCTAGATATTGGGCATATTGTGGTCCCAGGTTTGTAAATGGATATTGGGGGGGATCTCTTCCATCAGCATTTCTATCTGCGTACTGGGTCTTCTAAGCTGAAGGATATGGTCCTCCATGCTGATGGTGGTACGATGACGCCCTACTAGTCAAATTTTGCGGAGGTATGTGATGAATTTGGTAGCCAAGTTGTGGTATGTTATAGGTAGAATCATACGTGTAAATAGGGTATTGAACGTTTCTACTTAGGTGGTTTTGGGTCAATTACCCAATTAAACTGTCTGTAGAGTTCGGCGTGCCTGGAAATTCTTTGTAAGTTTGTAGGCACGGGACGTTTGGAAGGATATTGTAAATATACCCTGACTGCGTATAGATTAGCTAAAGTTTTTGGGCCTTACTAATGGCATCCTCTTCAGATATGGGCTTTTGTTGCACCACATCCTTTGAAATCTCTGCGGTGATAGTTTTCAGGAACATGTCTAACGGAACTCAATCTTCGAGTTTGGCTTTGCACAAACTACGATGCCATCGCCATTCGTGGAGATGGTCCGAGATATGGATGGTGGGGTTTTGCCTAAAGTGGGTTAGTAACTCCATTCTGGAATCGTGGTGGATGGGTAACTGAAAAATAGGTCAGGAAAATAGTAGCAAGGACGCTAAAGGTTCCATGTGTAGGAGAGGGTTGCTCCACTGTAATATCCCAAAATGGGGATGCAGCAATACATGAACAAAATAATGGAAATAGCAGTGCAAATAGAATCTTAAAAATGTGAGAAGAAAATATAGCCATCACATTAATCTCATAGTAGCAAATTTATACAAATCCTTGAGGAAATAATCACTCAAGCTGGGCAAAACAAGCCTCAAGAGAACATGTATATGAAGAATAGAGTACATTGCTACACAAATATTGCCCAAGGCTATGACAGTGCAGTTTGATTGAGAATAACTGTTGTTGGAAGTGTCAATACACAAATCTGAAATAATATAGCTCATACAATGATTGGAGTGAAGATCTAAGCTCCCAAACACAATTTCAAGACAATTCGGAAAGGATTTCCTGAAATATACAAAATGGAAAAAATGTTGGAGTTGTAGTCCTAGGATTGAATAGAAGCTGCAAATCAAGAACTAGATGGAGATGGATTAAGATGATGCACAAGCTGAATAGACCTCCTCCAATGGATATTCCAAGTGAAAGTTTGATCCTAACATTGAAGATCTCACCCTCCAATTAAGCAATGACCCCTCACTGCAATTGCTCTCTGAAAATAACCCAGTCAAGGAGAGGGACTGCGCTGTAGGAGATATAAAATGTGTTGGCCAAGTGCCAAGATCTGAAATATGCTCCAGAATATTCCTCACTAATTTCCCAAAGGGAAGAAAGCTTCCTCCTCTTAAAAACAACCCCTCGAAGTGGTGTTGTGAACCCTCCACTGCAACACCCTGCAACACAACCCAACTCTAAATAGAAACTGCGCTGTAGTTGAAGGAGGTGGCTTGGAATTAAGCCTAAACATGGAGAAACGAAGTGCAAGCTCCCTCAAGAGGCCTCTAAAGAAAGGAGAAGGAATTTCTAAATAGGAATTCCTTGTGCTAAGCAGCACAACAATCTCAAATAAACAGTTGAAGAAAGCACAAAGTCATACAGACCATAAAATCAATAATCAATAACATGTCTTGCTATGGCTTCCTTGCCCTCCTTTTATACAAATGGAAGCCTTCCAAACTTGGGTCCCACTCGTTAGGGTTTCCTCCACCAAGGAATATTCCTCCCACTATCTATGGTTGTCTCTAAATATGATCTCCACCTCCTATCCCAACGTTGTTGACTTGGTCAAACTTGACCTTGTCCACATGAAAATGCCCCTTTTCACACATGAGATTGTGAAATAAAATTCGTAAGACTATCCCTTTTCACATTATGAGGAATTTTATTCTTATTCCTGAAATGTATGGGCCTCTTTACCCATTTATTCATCTCCTAAGTGTAAACAACAAAAATCAATATCCCAATTAGCTGCATGCTAATTTTGGAATATTACAGTCCTCCCCTCCCAAATGTTGCTTGTCCTCAAGAAAATGAAAGGATAGAACTAATAATTCTCCCCTCATCCTACTGTAGCATCCTCATATGATAAACTCCTCCAAAGAATGAGATGTTGTTTCATCAATAAGTCTCCATATTTCCCCTCCCAAGCATGCAAGCTAGCTAAATAGCTATCATCATCAAGAAGTGGAGTACTCAAGGAGGAAATAAGGTGTTTTCTAGAGGTCCCCTTGAGGCATGGGATCTGAAATGTATTGGGAATCATCATTCCCATGTGGATCCTCCAACCCCAAGATATCATCCATACACAATGATCCACCCTCCAAAATGGTAACTCATGCAAATCATCCTTCACCTTTGGCTCCTACAATGTAGGTGGGCTGAATAACTGGACATGGTAGAAAAATTAGCCTACCCCACGTTGTCCCTCTCTCCACTTATGATAAGTGTAGAGTAGCTATTGATCTTGGGCTTCAATAATGTTGCCCTCAAGTGGCAATAAGAAAACTAGATCTCCAAAGATCCTCTCTCCCATGTCATGAATCATGCTGGCCCAAACCATTCCATACAACATGAATGGCACATGATCACCATATGGCATCCAAATTAGAAAAATGCTAAAGTTTATGTGTAATTTTGGATGATATCAATGGTTTCTCAAGTGGATACAGTGTAGTCTTCCCAACTTCTACTTTATAACATCATGTGGCAAGTTGTCATCTAACAAGTTACTAGCTGTACATGTTTTCTCATCTACTATGTGGTAGTAAGCACCAATATATAGCAGCTGAGCATAATAAAAATAACAACACACTTGCCCAGACCCATGTAGAGAAGGGTTATCATTATTAGTGTTGGTCCTAGAAGGATCATGAAACCCAAAAATAATATTGCCTCCTTGTGGAGCAATGCACTATACATAGATGGTGAGATAATGCAAATACTCAATGAAATGAAAAATATGTACAGTGATGCATTTCTTACCATGCATAATGAGTAAGCTGAAGGTGAGGTCCATGGATGAGTCCTCCCGTGAGAATCTTCTCATAAAAATCTGCAACATGAAAGGATGCATACTCCACTTGGAACACTCTGTCAATAGAAACATACTCCCAAGTGATAGTGCTGTTGGCCTTAGTGATAAGGCTCTTTTCACTCCATGACTCCCTTCCTGGACATTCCACATGCAAAATTCATCCACCATCATGCTACTATGTGGGGAAATCTTCTTCCTACGTGGGAGCCCCTCATTATCCTTCAATGTTGAAGGGTAGTCTCTTTTCACCTTGAATGTGCCATCCCTTTTTCCAGAAATATCATCATGAGTATGGGAAAAAAATTTCCCATACTCTCCCAAGAGAAGCCACAACAATAATAATTCTTGCTGCCCCCTCACACCTCCATCATACAAATCATGAGGTGAAAATATGTTGATTGACATGAAGGAGATCATATCAACATAATGCACCCAAAAACTTTGCTGCCATATGATGCAAGTGTCCTTCCAAGTTTCTTCCACCCACACACCCTTATAAAAAGTATATTTCATGTGATGGCCAAACTCTTTCAAGAGTATCCAGCGCAACCATGCCTCTTGCTTCCTGATGTCATAAATATGCAAGTGGCTCACCAGCCTCTTGCTCTCCATCCACACCCATTCATCCACCTGTGGATGTCTCCTACCATGCTCCATCTTGGTACTCCTCCAATGAAGACTACCATCCTCCCATATCAGATTTTTCTTCTTGCATTTCATGGGATGTTGAAATGCAACTCCTTGGAGATCTCCTAGAGAAGATATCACACCAATGACCAGCTTGAATCCATAAGGATCCAAGTGTGATGAAGGAAAATCCTTCTCACTGATATTGATTGACAACGCTATTAATCTCTCCAATGATGTAGTGGATGTATCATACTCCAACTTAAAGATGAACATATGGTTTTGTATAAGAGTGTTTTGGACAGGGTTCATCTTATCCTCCAAAATTTCACACCCCCACCTCAAGTGTGGTATGCAACTCAAAAATGGCACACGAGGATGATGGTTCATTCCTCCCTTGATCAATTCAAGTTTGTACAGTGCAGTACAATCCTGCTGCTCCAAATCAGTAGTATGTATTGACCCCTTGTCATGCAAAGGAAAATTTCCACAATCCCTTAAAAGATTTGCTACAATAATAGAAAGTGGAAATTCAATCATACCTTGATGAAACATGGGAACTCCTTGTATGGCTGCAGGAGTTCCTCCCTCTAATGTGTTGGCTCCCCCAACTGCTGGTAATGATGGTTGCTCCCCCAAGGTTGTGACAACGTTGGTACAAGTCTCCTCCAATGGTGGTGAGGGCTTCTCCTCCTCTAGTTTCTCTTTGTAAAATTCTCTAATCAACCTTTGATTAAACTTAGAAAAATTATTCACTCTTGCATGAATCAAATGGATGAACCACCAAATGTTGGCTTCACCCTCAAGGTGCAGCGATGCAATTTCTACAGCCTCTCTCTCTACCACTGGATGTAGTAGGAAGAATGCATCAAGTTTTCTTGCCCAATATTTTGTTGTAGATGACCCATCAAAGGTAGACAATAGAAACCTATTACCCTTGATTCCCCCCTTGCCATAAGGTCTCCTTCCTTCCTTCAAATGAATGAACTGTGGAAAATCTAGAGTCTCCTTGAAGTCTCTAGGTTGATATTTGTACTCAACAAGGTAATCACTTAGAATTTTGTGATCCAAGTGTCCTCTATTCCCTTGCTTCTTATCTTATTCAAAATAAAGGGGAATTTTTACATACTTTGGAACTCTCTGCAACACTGGTTTTCTTCTTTGATCATAGGAAGTGCATGGGCCTTCCTCCTCTTGAAACCTTCTAAAGGTATCCCTGCAACTTTCCTCTTCCATTTGCTTATCCTCCTTGGAGAGGTTCTTCATGGATATAAAAAATGATGAGACAAAGCTCATTTTCTTCATCATTTCGATTTATTCCTTCTTCTCTTATTCTTCTTATTGCATAATCATTGAAACTCACAAGCTGAGCCAAGACTATGCTCTGATACCACTATAAAATCCAAAAATGGGGATGCAGCAATACATGAACACAATAATGGAAATAGCAGTGCAAATTAACTCATAAAAATGTGAGAAGAACATATAGCCATCATATTAATATCATAGTAGAAAATGTATAAAAATCCTTGAGGAAATAATCACTCAAGCCAGGCAAAACAAGCCTCAAGAGAACATGTATATGAAGAATAGAGTACACTGCTACACAAATATTGCTGTTGGCCCTCAGTTTTGGTCTATTTTTGCTTAGGGAAACCTACTTAATCCTTATATTTTCCATCCATTTTCCATCACATCCATCTCATTTTGATGTATTTTATGCATATTCAGGTGTTTAATTTTAATTTTCCAATTTCTAGAAGTTTTTATGAAAATTGAGTTTCAAGTGCAATTTTGGACTGAATCAGAAATTCCCGTTATAGCTGTGTGGATGACATGTTTGCAGGACACTTGGGCTAGAGTTTGATGCATGGATGGACAGCTTGGGAACTAGGACTAAGCTAACTCCACTTGGTTCGTCCAGAACAAGCTTTATTAGGCCCGGTCAAGGCTGGTCAAACATGACTAGTCACCAGAAAATCCCTAGGAAATAGGGCAGTTTTGAGATTTTATGGGATTGACCATATTTCTTGGGATGAATTGGATGAGTTCGACTTAGATAGGTGGATATAAGTAGATATGAGTGTTAGATATAATATAGATCATTTTGTTTCATTAAACCTCTATTTAAAGCCAAGACTTTGATGGCTTTTGAAAATGGAATTTATATGTAACTTTTGTATAATTTGAGTTGGGAGAGCTAATTTGAAGAACTTGTTTCATTTTAATTTGTTGTTCATGCTTGGTTGATTTACTGAAGTTTTTGTAGCTGAGATTTCTTCAAGTGTGCAAGGCAAGGGTGGAGGGCCCCCACACCAAGCTAAGTACACTTCTTAGTTCAATTTTCATAGTTTTCATAGACTAGTTTTTGTTTCAAATGTATTTAGATGTGTGGTGATTGCTGAATGAATATTGGTTTAATTTTAATCTACATATGAAGGGACACAAAGGAATTTAAGTTAAATTCCCCTTCTATTTGATCTTGAACTAAAACTGAATTTCATTCTCCATTTCTCATTTGAAGTTATTTCTGCATTTCTGGTTTGAAGCAATGGTGATTGTGATATAATAGGATTGTGAAGAAGGAAAATCTGGACCTCCTTAGTTAGGAGCCTCTTCTTTTACATCTTCTGCATCATAAGCCATTGTTAATTAGTGCTCTTAGATTTATCTTCATGAAAGTAGTATTGTAGGGAAGGACAACCTGGTTCTCCTAAGTTAGGAGCCTCTTCCCTCATATATTACATAAATGAATTAGAAATTGTTAAAATAGGTTTATATTTGTAATATGTACTTCTTTAAATCTTCAAATTTTATCTTCTAAACTTGATTATATCTTATGTCCATATACAGTGGATTTGCCTCCAAGTTTTACAAACCCGGATTGATAATTAAATACTTGTGTTAATTTAGTCAATAAATTAGCTCAACAATTTCCCAAGGTTATGGTAGCACAGTTTGATTGAGAATAAATACTACTGGAAGTGTCAATACACAGATCTAAAATAATATAGCTCATAAAATGATGGGAGTGAAGATATAAGCTCCCAAACACAATTTCAAAACAATCCAAAAAGGATTCCTGAAATATACAAAATGGAAAAAATGTCGGAGTTGCAGTCCTATGACTGAATAGCAACTGCAACTCAGGAAATGAATGGATATGGATGAAGATGATACACAAGATGAATAGACCTCCTCCAATGGATCTTCCAAGTGAAATGTTGATCCTAACACTGAAGATCTCACCCTCCAATCAAGCAATGACCCCTCACTGCAAATGCTCTCTGAAAATAACGCATCAAGGAGAGGGACTGTATTGTAGGAGATAGAAAATGTGTTGGCCAAATGCCAAGATCTGCAATATGCTCCAAAATCTTCCTCACTGATTTCCCAAAGGGAAGAAAGCTTCCTCCTTTGAAAACAAGCCCTGGAAGTTGTGTTGTGAACCCTCCACTACAACAACCTACAACACAACCCAGCTCTAAACAGAAACTGTGTTGTAGCTGAAGGAGGTGGCTTGGAATTTAGCCTGAAAGTGGAGAAATGAAGTGCAAGCTCCTTCAAGAGGCCTCTCAAGAAAGGAGAAGGAATTCCTAAACATGAATGCCTTGTTCTAAGCAGCACATAAATCTCAACTAAACAGTTGAATAAATCACAAAGTCATACAGACCAAAAAATTAATAATCAATAACATGTCTTGCTATGACTGCCTTGCCCTCCTTTTATACAAATGGAAGTCATCCAACCTTGGGTCCCATTCATTATGGTTTCCTCCACCGAGGAATATTCCTCCAACTATCTCTGCGTTGTCTCTAAAGATGATCTCCACCTCCTATCCCAGCATCGTTGACTTGGTCAAACTTGACCTTGTACACATGCAAAAGGCCCTTTTCACACATGAGGGTGTGAAATCTAGCTCCTATGACTATCCCTTTTCACATTATGAGGGATTTTATTCTTATTCCTCAAATGTATGGGCCTCCTTACCCATTTATTCATCTCCTAAGTGTAAACAGCAAAAATCAATATTTCAATTAGCTGCATGCTAATTTTGGAATATTACATCCACATACCATTTCACTGCTACTCCGATGATAGTGCGTTGAAACAGTCTTAGTTGAATAGTATTGTCAACAATACTATTAAACGAACACCATAGGTGGAAATTCATAACATGATTTCCTGGGTCTTCTGCTTGCTTGCCTTCAAATTTTGGATTGTCTGAAGGGACCTTCGTGGGTATGGGAGGCCATATGGGGTTGTGTGCAATGGGGTTGTTTTCCAACTTGGTTAAGTCTGGTAGATTTAACGAAGCTAGAAAAGGTGACTGTGAGGTTGTAGCCATTGTGACTTCTGAAAACACAATGTTCTGGTTAGGAATAGGGTTTTTTTGTGACATACCCTGATGTGCATTCACCTGGCTTCCCGAATGGGTAGCACTCCTCTTCCCGCTAGGGGTTGTGGGAGGGGTAGTGTGTGGTGATCCTGTGAGGGTGTTAACCGGTGAGGAGTTGGGAGACTGACTAGGCTTCCCAACTAAATATGCCCCAATAAAGGATAAACCAATAATGGTGGTTGTGTTCTATCTTTGACGCCTAAATGGCGAAAGACCTGGAACCCCTCCCGGTAATGGGGGGAGATCCAAAAGACGTCTAGATCATCGAGGTCATGTTGGGTCTGTTCTAGCGTCAAATAGGTATGTTTTTGGAAATATTTGAGAGGATAAAGATTATAATCAAAGAAAAAATCTGATCGCATACACAAAACAAAGCGAAAATAAAATAACTTTTCCATTTAGATTAATCTTATGTGATCACTCAATCAAAAAATATTGTTTTTTGTTGTTTGTGTATGATACTCAAAACCTAGAAAGCCTAATCGTCCTCACATGCTCAAATGTAACTGGGCCTTGAGAATATATCTTTCGAATGCTGGCACAATGTCCCGTAAGAACTAGCGACGACCCCAATCAACCGAAGAAAATCCACCAAGGTAAGGGTAGAGGATCTAGTGTTACCTGCACCATCACCTTTAGGGAAAGGATACCCTATTTTTGGCCACTAAGCACCACCATCCCACATGAGTGTTCGATTCTTGCGCTTCTTGGTAGTTCAGCTACCAATACCAAGTATCAGCTGGGTCAGGTAGCCCCAACTGATATTACACACACTGGGCCTAAGCCTAACCCCCTTTGAATCGGGTCTCTGCTGCGCTCGGGTTTTCTTTGTCGTGGGTGGATAGGTGAATTTTAAAGTTTCCTAAACAGTAAAATTCTATGTTTCAATATGAAGACTGACCAAGGTATCTTATTGGATGCCTACCCCCTTGGTCCTAACTTAGACTATAAATTCTATTGTGGCCCCTGTGGGGAGAATTTATTGAGTTTTGTTAAGTTAGTTTTAGGTGTCTCTGCTTTAATTAGGGTGTGGATGTGTTTGAACAAAAGGTGAAAAAGCACATAGTTTGAATGTGTGTATATGTGATGATCCTTTTCAAAATCCCCTATTTAAACTATGTTCTATTATTCCTTGCTCAAAGAAAAACATGCACAGATATGGTCTTCTTTCAATTTTTCCTAATTAATCTATATGATAAACTATAGGAATATGGTGAGTTGTCAACAGGGAGTGTTCATATGCTTGCCTAGCATCACCCGAGGGTGCAAAGGCAGCAGAGATTACTTGCTCTTCTACCAACAAATTCGATCCTGGTCCTGAAATCCTATTGCAAAAATTGAACTAAATTATGACTTTTACACTAAAAAAATGAAAGATAACTAGCTAAGCATGTGTGGACTTGGGCCACTTAATTTTGGCTAATTCATTAGGTGTTTTGGTACCTAAATTTGGAAAACATAAATTATTTCAGAACGCAATCTGATTTTCCTCCTACTTAAACTATGTGTTAACTTTGTGAAAATAAACTTGAAATAAAACTAACACCTAAACTACCAAGAGCTCCTAAAAGTGAGCTTTAAAAAGCTGCGGGGCACATCAACCAGTGATGGAAGATGTATTATGGGCTACGAGTCACTTTTAACAAGCAAGAAAATGTAATATCCCAAAATGGGAATCCAGCAATACATAAACACAATACTAGATTATCAGTGAGAATTTAACTCATAGAATGTGTATAAAACACTTTAGCCACCAAATTATTGTTACAGCAGCAAAATATGAATCACTATGTCATCCCAAAGTGGGGGAATGCAGCAATATATGCCCTAAAAACGTTATTTCCAGATAATTGCATTATAACAGGAAGGAATAACACTTGGATCCCTTTGCTTATGAATTCAAGAACTCACATCCATAAGGGGATCAGAAAAAAATCCCTTTTGATGTGTTAAACAGATCTCCCAGTCCCAATATGGCTTAAAAATTCCTAAATCCCATGACTTGATCTATGCAGAATTTTCTGAAACATGCACAGTGTAATTTTATAGGGGTTTCTGATGCAATATGGTATAAAAAATAGATCTAGAGTTTTATTACTCAAATCATGGAGAAAATTGGAGTTCTAGCCCCTTTTACACATTATAAAGATAATCTGGCAAGGGTTTCATGAAAGCACAAGTACAAAATGTTAAATCTGTAGATATTGGTTTGAAAAATGGAGTCTAACTGAAGCTTTGTATACATACAGCTGAATAATACAAGGCATTAAGGAAAATCCTTCTTACAAGCTTTCTGGGAGAAGGGTTGGCCTTTTCCCAAAGCAAAAAGCTCAAGATTGAGGGGTTTGACCCTCACACTGCAACATTGTGAGAAATGACACAGTTTCTGCAAGGTACTGCATTGTAGATGATGGAAGTACTTTGGCCAAGTGCCAAGATATATAAATTTGCTCCAGAGCCTTCCTTACTGATCTCCCAAAGGAATGGAAGCTCCCTGCTTTGAAAAATAATTGCAGGAAGTGGTGTTGTGAACTCCCACTGCAACACCCTGCAACACAACATTATGATGCTGCAGAAATAACGTTGTAGCTGAAGGAGGATTCTTGGCCTCAAGCCTGGATGTGGGGAAATTCAGTACAAGCTCCCTCAATAGGCCTCTCAAGAAAGGAGAAGGAATTCCTAAATAGGAATGCCTTGTGCTAAGCACCACAACAATCTCAACTAAACAGTTGAAGAAAGAAGAATAGTCATGCAGGCCAAAATCTAATATTCAATTTATAAGATGTCTTTTTATGGCTGCCTTGCCCTCCTTTTATACAAATGGAAGCCCTCTCACCTTGGGTCCCACTCATTATGGTTTCCTCCACCAAGGAATCTTCCTCCCACTATCTCTGCACTGTCTCACAAGATGATCTCCACCTCCTATCCCAGCGCTGTTGACTTGGTCAAACATGACCTTGTCCCCATCCAAATGTCCCTATTCACACATGAGGCTGTGAAATTTAGCTCCTATGTTGATCCCTTTTCACACTATGAGGGATTTTATTCATATTTTTAATATGCATGGGCCTCCTTACCCATTTATTCAACTCCTTGGTGCAAAATACAAAAATCAATATTCCAATTAACTGCATGCTAAATTTGGAATATTACAGTCCTTCCCTCCAAAATGTTGCTTGTCCTCAAGCAAATGCATGGATATAACTGAGAAGTCTCCCCTCCTCCTGCTGTGGCATCCACATATGATATGATCCTCCAAGGAATGAGGCATTCATCATCAATAAATCTCATATTTCCCCTCCCAAGCATGCAAGCTAGCTGAATAGCTATCATCATGAACAAGTAGAGTAATCAAGGAGGAAATAAGGGGATGTCTAGAGGTCCCTTTGAGAAATGGGATCTGAAATGTATTGGAAATCATCATTCCTGTTGGGGTTCCCATGTTGTGGCAAGGTTGGAAATACCAAAATATGAGACAACATAAAACCACTTTCGAACCTCGGGATCTAGCCCTCCTGGGTCCAGAGAGGGATCTCTCTATATGAGCAAAGGTTTTATGTCTACGAAGCTCAAAATTAAATATGTTAGGCTAGTTATAAAGCTCGGGGTTTGTTTTTTTTATTGTTTGTTTGGTTGTTGGTTATGAGGAAAGAAGGTTTCAATGTGAGACCAGGATGATCAAAGAGGAAAAAGGGCAGAGGTGAAGTATTCCAGAAAATATTCATAACCATTGGGCAATGGAGTCAGGAAAGGATTTGCTTGCTAATCAATAGGCAGGCTTTCGATTGGGCTAGTCAACTAAAACATACGATCTTAAAGATGATTGTGTAATATGGAAAGACAGAAGGGGAGGAGATAACACAGATTCATAACACAAAGTTAAAGACCAGCTGGTCGCACAAGGATCCGAGTGGACAGGGCTAACTCTAATCCCCACTGTTCCCAAATATTCCAACTGAATCTATAACAAGAAACATCTAAGAACTGAATTCATTTAATTCATACATCAGAGAGCAGGCAATAACATCCACTACACTGGTTAAACCAACTGAAATCATTTCTTCGATAATACATTCAGAAGAGAAACATCAATGGCAAGGAGAGCAGAAACATAGGGTACCTAACAAGGGAAAATCCTATGCCAATATTCTAATGCAAGCCAGTAGAAATGAAATGAAACGAATGTAAACACAAAGATGGGAAAACATCACCACTGCTTCAGATCGAGATCCAAAGAAATGTGCTTGTCATATTAAATAGCAATACCAATCAAGTACAGCATTGCCAATAGCTGAATACTCAGTCTGAAAACATCTCCTTCAACCTATCTTATAACTTTACACAGAGACTGTGTCTCAAAAGAAACTACTTGCAGTTCTCTGATAACTGATCAACAACCTATACAATGAGTTTCTTCATGAATTTATAGCTCCGAATGAGCAGAGGAGGTAGGTGAGGAACTAAATGCAGTATTAAACCTCTGAAAAGAAAGAGGGCTGAAGCCCATTCTGTATAAATCCTGTGCATTAATCTATGGTGTTCTTTGGGTGAACAAATGATATTCTTTGGTCTTCAGACTACTCTGATATAACTCTGATGCACTCTGAATGCAGTACCATGTGGTGCTATTGGTGAATAAGCAAAAGGTCAATGAATTATTAAGAAGTCTGCCATACTGATGAAATAAATGCTTTGATAGTACTGGGGTTGTTTCAGGGTAAACAATTCCTCCAGAACACAACATAGATTGAACACTGCATGGGCGATTTGTCCTTTGGGGCAATCTGCTAATGTGGAACTCTGATATACATGAATCTCTGCGTGTTGTACCTTCCGCATGATCCATGGGGTCACTAATCTGGTGTTTTGCCTCTAAATCACTGGATTAAGGCTCAAAACCTTCAATACTGAACGTTGAAATACATTGATCATTAGCTGGTCTTTTCTCCACTCCTCCATAAATGTCTTGATATGAAAAACCTGGGCTTTAATGGCGCCGGATAGATTTCTTGCGAAGATTAAACTGTCTCTAGGTAATATTTAAGACGCAGCTACCATTTCTAGGAATTTCTATTGTAGTACCAGCTTCCAGATTTAATTATGTCTGCGCAGCACACCATTGAAGTAGTACATGTGAACCATGGCAGTTTTCCACCTCTGATAGCCCTGCAAAAACACGAAACCTATTAAGAAAACAATGGCTAGGATGGTGGATGCAGCGGATGACTGAAAATGGTCGTGCGACTGGTGAAATGGCGAAAAAATGGAGAGGAATGATGGAGGGAACCTTAGCGGCAGAACGCAGAGGAGATTTAAATGAAAAACCTTGATAAACCCAACCTATGAACAAATATATGAAACGGGATGGGCGAATGTATGGTGAGACATGTGGAGGTGATGTGGCAGGACTGGGCGACGATGGAAGAGTCAACAGCGGGGAGACAATCTGGACCGTCGGATCTGAGAGGAGATCGACGGTTGAAAACGCAGCGGGGGACGACGAACGGGGGCTAGGCGTACGGAGACTATGGGTTAAACCCTGCGCAGCTTCGTCGAGCGATGAACGTTGGATGAGTAAGGGCAGATCTGACGGCTATTACGCATATCGCTGCTCGCCCTGTACCGAACAATAACGCGCGATGGGATAGCGGTTTTTCTGCCGTACAGATGCCACGCGTCGAGAGGTGTATGGAATCGCTGGCCGATGAGAAAATACCACCACCGCTCGAAGGCGGTGCGATAGAAAACGCCGGGTTTTTGAAATAGTGTGCTGCGGGGACCACCGGGACGGGCGGATTCCGCACTGTCGAATCTGTATAGATCAACGGTTGAAAACGTGCCCGATATGGATGAACTGTGGACCGTCGAATCTGGCGGGTAAATGGACGGTTAAGATGCGGTGAACGGGTTGGGCCCTTGGCACTGCGGAGCTTGCGATAGCCGTTTGATCAATACAAATCAATGGTTCAACCTTTGCCCGATACATCTCTACGTTAAGCACTCCTGTGGGCTTGCGGGTTGTTCTAGTGCCCAGGTCACACGAGGGGAAATGGTTTAGGGGCTGGCGGTAAAGGGGCTCAGGCCTATTATAAGGTCGAAAATTGGGTTTTTACCCCATTTTAATGCATTTCAAGGCCTAAGGAGGGTAACGGTAGGGAGATAGAGGGGAAATTTGGGAAAACAAAAGGCAAGGGTGAGACTTCATGGGGACCTTGGGAAAAATTTAGGGAATTAGAGGGGAATTTGACAAGGGGAAGACATAGGTTAAAATGGGATATTCTGCGAGGTTTCATGGGTAAAGGGAGGCCTTCAGGAGCAGAATTTTCACAATCATAGAGGTTACTTGTATGGATATAGCAGAGGGGATTTCATCACAGGGAAAAGGCATAGGAGACTTCAAGGATGATGTGCCTCCAGGGGAGATGCATTCATTGAAGGCTCATAGACAATTTAGCCCCCTACTTTGCCTGTCAAAAGTTTACAGAGGGGCTAACAGTGGCTCGACATGGGGATGGCTTCTTCTTGAAGGAGTCAAGAATTCAGAGAATAGATCTTTGGAGTAGGCCAGTTTCCTGCTGCTTTACACATCCCTTTCTTTCTTTAGCTCAGCTGCCACAATATGAAGACATCACATCAGTAGAAAAACTTTACCAACAAACTACCTACCCACACTATAATCCTAACATTTTTTCTTCTTCTAGGGTGCATTTGAGCTAGCAGACCCTTTACATCATTTCTTTTTTCAAACAAACAAGAAAATATACCTACTCTAATTCTACACTTATTACTCCATGAGACCAGATTAGACTATTGGTCTCATATGTTTCTCTACCTAATCTAATATCTGCTGGGATTAAACTGTCCAGCAGATTTCTTCTCTATATTCTACGACATGAAATTGAAAAACAATCAAGCCTGGATTAGACAGTCTGACTTGTTGTAGGTCCAAGGCATAAAGACAGTTGCACATGGACAAAATTTGCAGAAAACTTGAAAACAAAACTGTGAAGGCTTGAGATATGAAACTTGAAGTATCCTTCTTCTCTTTGTGACTCAAGTTTTGAGCATGTTAGAGTCACTTCCTTTCTTTATTTCAGCTCTGGTTTTAGGCATGTTAGAGCTGATTCCCTTTTTTCTTTGCTGGTCCAGATTTTGAGCATGTTAGGACCAGCTGCCTTTACTTTCTTTGGCTCAGGTTTTGAGCTTATTAGAGCCAATATTTTGCACATCATAGGTTCATGTTTTAAGCATGTCTGAACCTCTCCCTTTCTCTGTTTTTTGAAACATTTTCTCTTTTTCTTTGAAAATAAAAACTGCAATGGTATGTACAATGGAAATGGAAACTGGAAATTGTAAATCAGCAGAAGTAGTGTTTGAGCATCCTGCCATTGACAGGACCCCCAAATAGCTCTGTGCCATATAATTCTTATAGGAAGAAGGCATTTGGACCCACAGTGGCATGGATGATGTATGGACCTTGCCACAAACTGTCAAACTTGTTGTGCTTTCCTTTATCCTCTCTTCTTGAGTCCCACCTCAAAACCTTATCTCCAATTTTGAAATCAGCAGCTTTGGTTCTTTTGTCAAACAATTTCTTTATATTCTCCTGAACCTTCACTGCTCTGTTGTAAACTTCTTCCCTTGTTTGCTGGAGATGGATTGTTTGATTCATTCTCCTCACCATACTGTCTTCTTCTTATTGGATCTCCTGGACCAGTTTGATCACCGGTACCCCAAGGCTGGTAGGGAATACCGCTTCTGCACCGTAGACAAGCTGAAAAGGTGACATGCCAATGGACTTATTTTCTGTAAGCCTGTCAGCCCACAAAGAATGCAATAACTTCTTATGCCATGATTTTTTGTTCTCTTCCAACAACTTTTTGATGATGATCACCAGGCTCTTGTTTGATGATTCAGCTAATCCGTTACCTTGAGGGTAATAGGCAGTTGAATGACCAAGTGCTATTTGATACCTATGACAAAAATCAACCATCTTCTTGGATCCGAAATCAATAACATTATCAGTGATTATTTTCCTTGGGCAGCCAAACCAAGAGAGGATGTGACCTTCTAGGAAACTAATGATGATTGAATCTGTGGCATTCCTAGTGGGTATGGCCTCTATCCACTTAGTGAAGTAGTCTGTGGTTGTTAGGATCCATTTGTGTTGTGCAGAAGAAGCAGGGTGAATCTCCCCTATGAAATCTAGGCCCCATTGTAGAAAGGGACCTTCAACAGTGATGGGTTGTAGGGGTAAAGGGAGGAGTTTTCTTTTTCCTTCGAAGATTTGGCATTTGTGGCAAGAAACTATCATTTTATGGACATCATTGAAGAGTGTGGGCCAATAGTAGCCAGCTCTGAGTATTTTATTTGCAGTGGCTTTCCAACTCAAGTGGCCTCCACATTCTCCAGCATGGAATTCTTGTTTAACCCTCTTTGCCTCATTTTCAGGCAAGAATTTAAGCAATAGGCCTTTAGGATTCTTCCAATATAAGTTTTCATTCAAAATGCAGTATTTTCTGGCCTTTTTCTTTAAGAATCTGGCCTTGGTCTTTGATAGTTCGGGAGGGGCATTGAGGTGTGTGAGCACATACAAAATGTCAGCATACCAAGGAGAGCTTTGAAACTTTTCCTCAACAGTGGGATCATGCAATTCTTGTTGCTCATCCAAGGTATTTATCATGTTAATGTCTAGGGCTTGTAAGTTTGATTCAGCCATTAATTTAGCTAAGCCCTGACCTTTAATCAGTTTGGTGGGTTTTATCTCGAGGTCGTACTCTAAGATCACAGCTATCCACTTGCCTCTTTTCCCGTTTGGGTCCTGGGACAAGATGTCTTTGACTATAATGTTGGGCACATAAGCTATGGTGTGAGAATGCAATATATACACCCTGAAGTCTTTCAAGGCCTTAATCAGAGCATAGGCCTATTTATCCATTATGTTGTATTTCAAGGGTGCATCTCTGAGTGCTTTGCTAAAGAAAGAAATGGGTTGTTCCATTCCCTTTGTGTTTTTCTGCAGCAAGACTGCAGCCACTGTATGCTCGAAGGCGAATGAAAAGATTAGGAAATCCTTAGATAAATCAGGGCTGATCAGAACAGGAGCTTGGGTGAGTGCAAGTTTCACTGATTCAAAATATTGTTTAGCTCCCACAGTCCATTTAACTCCTTCACCTTTCTTTAGCATGTTAGTCATGTTCCTAAGGTGTTCATCTAGATTTGGAATAAACCTCCTAAGGAAGCTAATCTTCCCAATGAAGGACTGTAATTCCTTGATGTTTCTTGGGTGTGTGATCTGTAGTATTCCCTCAACTCATTGTGGGTCTATCCTAATCCCCCTTTCAGATATAATGTGGCCAAGAAGCTTTCCTTCTCGCAGCCCAAATACAATCTTTTTAGGATTTAGGGACAGACCAAACCTTCTACATTTTTCAAACACTTTTCTTAGATGTTTCAGATATTCTTCTTCAGTCTTGGAATAGACTGTTATGTCATCTAAGTAAATAACAATGAAGTGCCCTATCTCATCTGAAAAAGCTATGTCCATCGCTCTTTGGAAGGTGGCTCCAACATTCATCAATCCAAAAGGCATCTTCACATACATGAAGGTACCCCATGGAGTGGTAAAGGCTGTCTTGAGTTGATCTTCTAGGATTACTAAGACTTGGTTGTAACCTGAAAAACCATCCAGCAAGGAGATCCTCATAGAGCCTACTACCCTCTAAAGAATATGTTCCATTTTAGGCAAAGGGTAATTGTCTTTGAGTGAGGCTCTATTAAGATTCCTGAAGTCTATACACAACCTGATTTCCCCTGTTTTCTTTCTCACAGCCACTAAGTTTGACACCCAATCAGAGAATCTCACAGGCACAATTATACCTGCTTCATACATTTTCTTAATCTCTTTTTCTACTGCAGGCAATTGTTTAGGATTGATTCTGCGAAGTTTTTGTCTGAAGGGCTTCTGATTTTCATTCAAGGGTATTTTGTGCTGAATGATGTTTGTGTCATAGGCCTTTAAGTCTTCATAGCTCCAGGTGAACACATCAATGAATTCCTTGAACAAGTCAATGTACTTTTTTTTTATGTCCGCAGGTAAAGACTTAGCCAGTTTAATAATTTTGGGCTTATCTTCAGTGCCTATGTTGCATTCTTCTACGTCAGAGTCTGCATGTTCTATAGTGGGCTTTTTTTCTACATCATCAAAGTCAAAGAGGTCCTCTAAGGGTGCCAGGCCTCTAGGTATATTCTTATCTTTGGTCTCCAGCACCTCCACTTCTTCACTATCTGTGTTTTCACATTTTTCATTTGGATTTCCAGTTTCTTCATTCAGGGCGTTTATTTCTATGTTACAAGGTGTTTCTTCCTCGTCTGAGGATTCTTCACTTGGGCAGCTACTGTCAGATTTAGAGTCTGAATCAGAAAACTCAAACTCGTTTCTGCCTACCTGGAAATCTTCAATTTTTTTATCACCTTCAAAAACCTGCCAATATTTTTCGTTGTCTGGCACAGCAGGTCTGAATTTGGTCTGTATGATGATTTGCTGATCACTGGGAGTCTTAGGATATGAACTAGCTATGCAAGCTAATCCATTTGCAATGACATTTTGACCCCTAGGAACAAACACTAATTCATATTCAACAAACGTTTTCAGCAGATCCATAGTGTCATTCCTATATGCTCTCAGTCTAGGATGTTTCACTGTGTATTCACCATTCACCTGTTTAATAATCAGCTCAGAGTCCCCATGCACAGTTATCCTACAAGCAATTAATTTTCTCAACAGGCTCAGGCTTAGGATAAGGGCCTCGTATTCTGCAATATTGTTCGTACATTTGAAATGCAGGTTACAGGCATGGCTCTCTGCGTAATTACTTTCTGTGTTACGTATCCACACTCCTGCCCCAGCAGTCCTTCTCGTGCAGGACCCATCTAAACTCATTTCCCACAGGGGTTCATTTTCGTTTTTTTTATTATTCCTTTCCCTACAGCTGGGTTTGCCATTATTTTGCGTTATAGGGTCTGCACTAGGCTGTGGGTTGTCTAGTTTTTCGTTATGGATGTGGAAGTCAAAGAGGTGACTAGTTGGCTGATTGCATTCCATTTCTGGTTCACTTTGCATTGTTGTTTCAGTGCATTGTTCAAGGTTTTCTACGTCTTCATCCTCTGATTCTAGGGTAGCCATTATGTTAAAGTCCATTGTCTCTGCTTCATCATGTGTACCTTTGCTTGTATCTACGTTTTCAGATCCTGGTCCACCTAAAGATTCATCATTGCAGAAGATAAAGGAATCCAGATCTATATGTACAGAGTATAGAGGAGAATTTTCAGGCTTCTCAGGGTTACTAACCAGGAATTTCATTTTTTCTTCCCTGTACAGTCTTCTAAGTTGGCCAAAGATTGGTATTGTGGCATAAGCCCCATCCATCTGCATTGTTCCTTGCAGCTTGGCTCCCCATGATCTTGATAATAACATGCCATATTTTGGTGGCACATCTGCCACAACAACATCCATGACCATACACTTGGCAGGAATCTGGGTAAGGCTCACACATAAATCTTTGATCAGGCCAAGACACTTTACTCTACTAGAGTCAAATGAGTATAGGTCTTTATAGGGACGGGTTATCTCTAGGCCTAATCTTTCCATTACTACTTTAGGCATCAGGTTGTGTGATGCCCCAAAATCATGCATTGCATTGTGGAGAATATTATCATGGACATTAAGACTGATATAAAAAGGGGGGACTACCCCTTCCTCAAACTTTCCTTCTATCTTCGGACCAAATAGAAGGGCAGGTTGATCATCACTCAGATTTACAGTGTCACTTCTCTCTCCTAAATTTAATGCTTTCAAAATTTGGCCTTTATATAAATCCTGAGTGGCCAGCTCAGAGAGTGGGACAGAGATTTTAATTTTTGAAATCTCACTCTCCAAATTGAAAGTGGACTGACTCTTGGGAATGCTCGACTCTGTTTTGTTTGCCACTACCTTAGTGGCTGAATCAGTGTGTTGATTCTCGTTATGTATAGTGTTTGTGACAATTTTATCAGGAGCACTAACTATAGTGCCGGTGCTGCTAGCTGGTTTACCTTGTGTATCATTGTTTTGGTTGTCCTTTTCTCTGTTCTTTCTAGAACTCTCAGCTGCTGATTTGCTACTTTCAGCGGTTTCTTTAGAATTTTTCTCAGGCCTTTTCTTGATGGTGACCTCAGAAGCTTTTGGTTTGGCAGTTTCCTGGCTCTTTTTACTCCTGAGTTCATATTGTTCTCTGACCTGCATCATGGCATTTTCAAATCCTAATCTGTAATCTTCAGATTCCAACCATTCCTCCTCCCAACCAGAGGGTGAGGGTTGATCTTCCTCTGAGTAACAGTTATGAATTGAATCTTCTATTTCAAACATGTTTATTGTGTTTCCCTCAAACTCTTCTATGATTCCCTCATCTTCATCTAGAAAATTATCTTGGAATGGGGGAATAACTTGCTGATCTGATTCTCTTTGTCTGTTGGGGGTGTTATTGTTTCTTCTAAAGTTTTGGTTCTGGTTATGGTTTTTGTTCTGATTGCTAACTGTGACAACCATTTTTTCCATCATTTGTTGTAACCTTTCCACATTTTTAGACAACTTATCATAATTTTGGTCAGATGTGGAAGCTGCATTGTCATCTCTGTATGATACCCTATTTTCAGATCTCAGTCTTGCTCTTTTCTCAATCAGATTTGCCTCTATGTTCACTGCTCCTTTCTGGATGTCCTCCAATTTGTTGTATTCCTTATCCCTAAGTTCATAGGCCATGTCAGCATCGAAGCCTTCAGGGTATTTTGCTAGGGCCATGCCTTGTGGAGGTTTCATATGTGGAGGGAGAGCATTGTAAATGCTGTTAAACCTTGTTGTGTAATCATGGACACTCTCTCCTACGTTTCTTTTGAGGGTCATGTATTCTACTAGGAGCTAGTGAGGATTCACCCTATTTTTCCATTTGTTTATGAAAGTCTAATATAAACCCGGAAGATCATTGATGCTACCTAGAGGTAGGCCCTTAAACCATTTTTTCACATCACCCCCTAAGCTCTGGGCAAAGATTCTCATTTTGACTGTGTCATCATCTATTTCCATGTAGTCAAAAGAATCTTCCATCTTATATACATGTTACTGGGCTGTGATGGACTCTTTTGCAGTGAAGTGTGGGATCTTTGATTGATAATCATTTGGTAAGGGTACTAGTGGCTGAGGTAGAACTAGAGGTGCATACCAGGCTGCCATGATGATGTTTTGATGAGGTAAAGGATTGACCTGGACCTCTTGTATGTGGATGACAGGGATATTATGACCAATAGAATACTGATGAGTAGACCTAGGGTGACTGAGCCCCAAGTTTTGTATGAAATGTGTATCAGGAGGTGTGGATGGAGGGGTCTTTCTGTTCCCAAGGTGTCTACCACTTTGCTATGGTGAATCAGGAAGCTCAGGGTCTGGCTGGTCTAAGATACTAAATGACCTAGTTTTGGGTAAGCTGTTAGGGAGGTCTAGGTCAAGATGAAAGTGTGATAGAGCAGTAAGATATTCTGGTGCAGAATTAGCTCTATAGATGTGACTGGAAACAGTTGATCTTTTAGGAGTAGGAGCTCCTTTGAGGATGCTCTCAGGATTGTCAACTATCTCAGGTGGGTCTGGCTTAGGGTAAGCTCTTGTATGAATGGTTCTAGAAGCCAAAATGTTATTTTCCAAGCAAGCAGCTTAACCCTACCTGTTACTTCTATTGTGGTTGATGTTGTTATGGGGGCTGGTCTCCCAGTGGAGTCTAATGTGAACCAAGATAATCAGCAGGCCTACTAATCACCAGTGGAGTATTTAAAACGTTTAGGAACTATGGAGTCACCAGGTGGAAGGTTTATGATGTTTTTGGATGGTACACTATCCACCACAGTGCTTATGGGATGTCCCCTTTGAGGGATATCTTCCAAACACAGTAAAATCTAACCAGAGATTGACTGGGAGGGAATTTACCAGATATGTCACCTCTGAAAGAGTGTGAGATCTGGAGGCTACCTGGCCCTTTCTAGACTTTTTCCAAGAGTATGGGAAAACACAACAAATGGTATAGAGGTTGATGTGTGAATAGGAATGTTTAACTGCCAACCTACCCAGAGATTGTAGGTTTTTGAATGCCTAAGAATTTTAAAGGTGTAATGCACTCAGAATATCCCCAGTATGGTTGCCATTATGTTGGGGTTCCCATGTTCTGGCAAGGTTGGAAATACCAAAATATGAGACAACATCAAACCAGTTTCGGACCTCAGGATCTAGCCCTCAAAATTAAAGATATTAGGCCAGTTATAAAGCTCGGGGTTTTTTTGTTTGATTGTTTATTTGGTTGCTGGTTATCAAGAAAGAAGGTTTCAATGTGAGACCAGGATGAGCAAAGAGGAAAAATGGAAGAGGTGAAGTATTCCATAAAATATTCATAACCATTGGGCAATGGAGTCAGGAAAGGATTTGCTTGCTAATCAATAGGCAGACTTTCGATTGGGCTAGTCATCTAAAACATAGGATCTTAAAGATGATTGTGTAATATGGAAAGACAGAATGGGAGGAGATAACATAGATTCATAACACAAAGTTAAAGACCAGCTGGTCGCACAAGGATCCTAGTGGACAGGGCTAACTCTAATCCCCACTGTTCCCAAATCTTCCAACTGAATCTATAACAAGAAACATCTAAGAACTGAATTCATTTAATTCATACATCAGAGAGAAAGAAATAACATCCACTACACTGGTTAAACCAACTGAAATAATTTCTTAGATAATACATTCAGAAGAGAAACATCAATGGCAAGGAGAGCAGAAACATAGGGTACCTAACAAGGGTAAATCTTATGCCAATATTCTGATGCAAGCCAGTAGAAATGAAATGAAATGAATGTAAACACAAAGATAGGAAAACATCAACGCTGCTTCAGATCAGGATCCATAGAAATGAGCTTGTCATATTAAATAGCAATACCAATCAAGTATAACATTGCCAATAGCTGAATACTCAGTCTGAAAACATCTCCTTCAACCTATCTTATAACTTTACATAGAGACTGTGTCTCAAAAGAAACTACTTGCAGTTCTCTGATAACTAATCAACAACCTATACAATGATTTTCTTCATGAATTTATAGCTCCGAATGAGCATAGGAGGTAGGTGAGGAACTAAATGTAGTATTAAACCTCTGAAAAGAAAGAGGGCCGAAGCCCATTCTGTATAAATCCTATGCATTAATCTCTGGTGTTCTTTGGGTGAACGAGTGATCTTCTTCGGTCTTCAGACTACTCTGATATAAATCTGATGCACTCTGACTACAGTACCATGTGGTGCTATTGGTGAATAATCAAAAGGTCAATGAATGATTAAGAAGTGTGCCATACTGATCAAATAAATGCTCTGATAGTACTGGGGTTGTTTCAGGGTAAAAAATTCCTCCAGAACATGGCATAGATTGAACACTACATGGGCGCTTTGTCCTTTGGGGCAATCTGCTGATGTGGAACTCTGATATACATGAATCTCTGCGTGTTGTACCTTCCACATGATCCATGGGGTCACTGATCTGGTGTTTTGCCTCTAAATCACTGGATTAAGGCTCAAAACCTTCAATACTGAACGCTGAAATACATTGATCATTAGCTGGTATTTTCTCCACTGCTCCATAAATGTCTCGATATGAAAAACCTGGGCTTTAATGGTGCCAGATATATTTCTTGTGAAGATTAAACTGTCTCTGGGTAATATTTATGACGTCGCTACCATTTCCGAGAATTTCTATTGTAGTACCAGCTTCCAGATTTACCAGCTTCCAGATTTAATTATGTCTGCGCAGTACGCCATTGAAGTAGTACATGTGAACCATGAAGGTTTTCCGCCTCTGATAGCCCTTCAAAAACATGAAACCTGTTAAGAAAAAAATGGCTGGGATGGTGGATGCAGCGGATGACTGAAAATGGTCGTGCGACTGGTGAAATGGCAAAAAAATGGAGAGGAATGAGGGAGGGAACCTTAGCGGTGGAACACAGAGGAGATTTAAATGAAAAACCTTGATAAACCCAACCTATGAAAAAATATATGAAACAGGATGGGCGAATGTACGGCGAGACATGTGGAGGTGACGTGGCGGGACTGGGCGACGACGGAAGAGTCAACAGCGGGGAGACAATCTGGACCGTCTGATCTGAGAGGAGATCGACGATTCAAAACATGGTGGGGGACGACGAACGGGGGCCAGGGGTATGGAGACTATGGGTTAAACCCTTCGCAGCTTCGTCGAGCGATGACCGTTGGATAAGCAAGGGCAGATCTGACGGCTATTATGCATATCGTTGCGCGCCCTGTATCAAACAATAACACGCGATGGGATAGCGGTTTTGTCGTCGTATAGATGCCACGCGTCGAGAGGTGTATGGAATCGCTGGCCGATGAGAAAATACCGCCACTGCCCGAAGGCGGTGCGATAGAAACCACCGGGTTTTTGAAATAGTGCGCTGCGAGGACCACCGGGACAGGCGGATTCTACACTGTCGGATCTGTACAGATCAACGGTTGAAAACACGCCCGATATGGATGAACTGTGGATCGTCGGATCTAGCGGGTAAATGGATAGTTAAGATGCGGTGAACAGATTGGGCCCTTGGCACTGCGGAACTTGCGATAGTCGTTCGATCAATACAAATCAACGGTTCAACCTTCGCCCGATACATCTCTGTGTTAAGCACTCCTGTGGACTTGCGGGTGGTTCTAGTGCCCAGCTCACACGAGGGGAAATGGTTTAGGGGCTAGCGGTAGAGGGGCTCGGGCCTATTATAAGGTCGGAAAGTGGATTTTTACCCCATTTTAATGCATTTCAAGGCCTAAGGAGGGTAACGGTAGGGAGATAGAGGGAAAATTTTGGAAAACAAAAGGCAAGGGTGAGACTTCATGGGGACCTTGGGAAAACTTTAAGGAATTAGAGGGGAATTTGAAAAGGGGAAGACATAGGTTAAAATGGGATATTCTGCAAGGTTTCATGGGTAAAGGGAGGCCTTCAGGAGCAGAATTTTCACAATCAGAGAGGTTACTTGTATGGATACAGCAGAGGGGATTTAATCACAGGGAAAAGGCATAGGAGAGTTCAAGGATGATGTGCCTCCAGGGGAGATGCATTCATTGAAGGATCATAGACAATTTAGCCCCCTACTTTTCCTGTCAAAATTTTACAAAGGGGCTAACAATTCCCATGTGGATCCTCCATCCCCGAGCTATCATCCATACAAAATGAGTCACCTCCCAACATGGCAACTCCTAAAAATTCTCCTCCACCTTTGGGTCCTGCAAAGTAGGTGGGCTAAAAATCTAAACATGGTAGAAAAAGTAGCCTCCTCTCCACTTATGATAAGTGTAGAGTTTCTACTGACCTTGGGATACAATAAAGTTACCCTTAAGTGACAAGAAAGAGACTAGACCTCCAAAGATCTCCTCTCCAACGTTGTGAATCAAGTTGGCCCAAACCATCCCATATGTGATGGAAAGGAGATCATCACCATATGGCATCCCATAAATCTCATGGACCACCTCATAAATAAATAAATGTTTGGTTGTGGTGTCCATATCTCCTCCCATGCTCCCATTAGAATCTGTAATTCAAAAAGTGTGGGAATCCTCCTTCCCAAAGAACAGATTCAACCAATGTGTTTCTCCCCCAATCATGCTCCCCATAAAAGTATGAACAACATCAAAAAATGGAATAATGATTAGCATCAAGATGAAGGAAATACTGAAGGTTTCATGTGGTGTTGGAAAGTACCAACAGTTTCCCAAGTAGTCACAGCGCAGTTTCCTAACTGTTGCTTCAGAAAATAGTATGGAAAGTTGTTTTTTGATACATGGATAATGATGTATGTCATTACATATACTAATGAATAGTAAATGGATGGGTTTGTCAATTGAACATACATGAAAGTATAAAACACTTGCCCAAGGCCATATAAAATATGGTTGTCTCCATCATATAATTTGGCCCAATGTTGACCATGGAGCTCAATGAAAAGCTTGCCCTCTTGTGGAGCAATGCACTGAATAGAAATGGTAAGAGTATGAAAATACTGTGCTAGACAATCAATACATGCAAAAACAATATTATTACCATGTACTGGAAGTAAGAAGATGTATGGATCCATGAATAAGCCCCCCATAGTGGTATGACATACTCCCATGAAGAGGAATGAACCATGTGCTACATGAAGATCCTCCTTCTTATACTTGGAAATCCAAGTTAAGAAGATCATATCTCTGTAATAGATGTTTCCATCCACTAATCCATCTCTCTCACCTCCTCCTTTTCCACCAAGTGCATCAAATGGGAAGTGATCCTGGGAATACTCCATCAATAAACCCCAGCTCCCAAGTGACAGTGTTGTTGGCCTATGTAAATAGGCTCTTGCCAACTCATAGCTCAATTCTTTGACATGCTCCTTGTCAAAGATATCTCCTACAATGCTGCTATATATAATAATTTCCTTCCAAAGTGGAAGTACCTCCCAATAATATAAGGCTAAGGAGTAGCCTCTTTGCACCATGATTATGTCATCTCCTACTCCTGCAACATCATGCAAAGGGTGAGAGAAAATCTGCCCATGCTCTCCCAACAACAACCTAAGCAACAATGGATTTTGCTGCCTCCTCATACCTCCATCATACGAATCATGTGGTGAAAACATAGTGATTGATATGAAGAATTTCATATTAACACAATGTGTCCATACTCCTTGCTGCCTAATGATGCAAGTATCCTGCCATAATTTCTCCACCCACATACCTTTGAGAGGATATGTCACATGATGGCCAAACTCTTTCAAGAGTAGCCAACGTAGCCAAGCCTCCTGCTGCCCAGTATCATAGATTTGCAAGTAGCTTTCTTGCTCCCCATCCACACCCATTCATCCAAATGTGGGTGCCTTCCATCATTCTCTATCTTAGTATCTTTCCAATGAATACTACCATCCTCCCAAATCATATTTTTCTTCTTGCATTTCATGGGATGTTGAAATGCAAATCCTTGGAGATATTCTAGAGAAGATCTCTCATCAATGTCATTCTTGAATCCATAAGGATCCAAGTGTGATGAGAGAAAAACCTCCTCAAGCTGTTGAAGAACCTTTCACTTCATGATATTTTGAAGTGCACCTCCCATAAGATCTCTTCATGAGACCTTTTTTTCATCAATGGCCTTCCAAAACCAATAAGGTTATGGATCTGTTGCAGGTAGAAGTTTCTCTTTGAGCTGTGGAATTCTCATTGAGAAAGGGTCATCTAGAAAGGAGAAAATATTTCTCATCTCAAGATGTCTACCATCTATCACTTCTTCCTTCATTGCTTCATGAATGAAGCTACCATTTGAATGCTCCCATAAGGAATGGGTCCTCTTTTCTTCACTGCAGCTCTTGTACAATGCAGTGCAATTCTGTTGCTTTAAATCAGCAGTATGCAATGACGTATATCCCTCCATAAGATTTTCTGAAATGATAAGAGATGGAAACTTAGGCATACCTTGGTGAAATTTGGAAGCATCTTGTAGGGCTGCAAGATTTCCTTCCTCATATGTGTTGGTTTCCAAAATAGCTAAAGATAAAGGCTGCTCCTCCATGGTTATAACAGCGATGGTACATGCCTCTTCTAATGGTGGTGAGGGATTATCCTTCCCTTTGCCAAATTTTCTGATCAACCTTTCAGAAAACTCAGCAAGAGAAGACACTCTTGCATGGCTCAAATGGCTAAACCACCAAGTGTTTTCTTCACCTTCAAGGTGAAGCCCTGCAATTTCTACAGCCTCTCTCTCTACTACTAGATGTAGTAAGAATAATTCCTCTAGATTCATCACCCAAGCCTTTGCTGCACATGTGAGTGATCCATCAAAAATGGACAATATAAATCTATTGCCTCTCATCATCCCATTGATGTAGGGCATCCTTTCTTCTTCCAGCTCGATAAACTGAGGAAGAGCTAGAGTCTCTTTGAAAGCTCTAGGTTGGGATTTGTATTCTGCAAGGTACCTTCTTAGAATTTCATATTCCAAGTGTCCTTCATGCCTTTTTTTTTCTCCTCTTTTTGAATAGAAAGTGCATGGCCCTTCCTCTCTTGGAACCCTCTAGGAGTGGCATTGCATCTCTTCTCCTTCATCTGCTTAACCTACTTGGAGAGGTTCTTCCTAGATCTGAAAAGTGATGAGACAAAGCTCATTCTCCTCATCATTCTGATCTTGCCTCTTCTCTTTTCCTTCTTATTCTTCTGATAGCATATTGCCTGGAACTCACAGGCTGAGCCAAGATTATGCTTTGATACCACTGTAATATCCCAAAATGGGAATGAAACAATACATAAACACAATATTGGAGTATCGGTGATAATTTAACTCATAAAATGTGTATATAACACTTTAGCCAAAAAATTATTGTTACAGCAGTAAAATATGAACCACTATGTCATCCCAAAGTGGTGGAATGCAGCAATATATGCCCCAAAAACATTATTTCCAGAGAATTGCATTATAAAAGGAAGGAATAATGCTTGGATCCTTTTGCCTATGAATTAAGGGACTCACATACAGAAGGGGATCAAAATAAAATCCCTTTTGATGTGTTAAACAGATCTCCCAGTCCCAATATGGCTTAAAAATTCCCAAATCCCATGACTTGATCTATGCAGAATTTTTTGAAACATTTGCAGCATAATTTTATAAGGTTTTTTGATGCAATATGGTATAAAAAACATATATTGAGTTTTATTACTCAAAAAATGGAGAAAATTGGAGTTCTAGCTCCTTTTACACATTATAAAGATAACCCGGCAAGGGTTTCATGAAAGCACAAGTAAAAAATGTTAGATCTGCAGATCTAGATATGAAAAATTCAGTCTAATTGAAGCTCTATATAAATACGGCTGAATAATACAAGGATTGAAGGAAAATCCTTCTTAAAATCTTTCTAGGAGAAGGGTTGGCCTTTTCCCTAAGAAACAAGCTCAAGATTGAGGGGTTTGACCCTCACACTGCAAAACTGCAAGAAATGACACAGTTCTTGCAAGGGACTGCACTATATATGATAGAAGTACTTTGGCCAAGTGCCAAGATATGGAAATCTTCTCCATATCCTTCCTTACTATTCTCCCAAAGGAATGGAAGCTCCCTCCTTTGAAAAATAAATGCAGGAAGTGGTGTTGTGAACTCCAACTGCAACACCCTGCAACACAATGTTATACTGCTGCAAAAATAAAACTGTAGTTGAAGGAGGATGCTTGGCCTTAAGCCTGGATATGGGGAAATTTAGTACAAGCTCCCTCAAGAGGCCTCTCAAGAAAGGAGAAGAAATTCCTAAACAGGAATGCCTTGTGCTAAGGAGCACAGCAATCTCAACTGAACAGTTGAAGAAAGCAGAATAGTCATGCAGAACAAAATCCAATATTCAATTCATAAGATGTCTTGCTATGGCTACCTTGCCCTCCTTTTATACAAATGGAAGCCCTCTCACCTTGGGTCCCACTCATTAGGGTTTCCTCCACGAAGGAATCTTCCTCCCACTATCTCTATGTTGTCTCACAAGATGATCTCCACCTCCTATCCCAGCGTTGTTGACTTGGTCAAACTTGACCTTCTCCCCATGAAAATGTCCTTGTTCACACATGAGGGTGTGAAATGTAGCTCCTATGTTGATCCTTTTTCACACTATGAGGGATTTTATTCATATTTTTAACATGCATGGGCCTCCTTACCCATTTATTCAACTCCTAGGTGCAAAAGACAAAAATCAATATTCCAATTAGCTGCATGAAAAATTTGGAATATTACAGAAAAGATGGAAATAGTGGAAAAAATCCAACTTCTGGCTTCTATGCGGAAAAATCTGAAATAGGCGTAAAGGCCGTGCATAGGTCACCTCTTAATGTGCACAGTGGGACACGTATGTAAGTAAGAAAGCCACACAATTTTCATGCAAAGTGAATTTTTTGGAGCTCTTCAGCTTCACCCTGTCATTAGGGATGAACGAGGCAGTGAAGGAGAGAAAGGGGGCTACTCCAGCCCAACTCCACAGTAAAGACGGAGGTCTTTGAAAAAATGCACAACCACATAAACTTGGAAATAAAAGTTAGTGGATTTGCCAATCCTTTGTTAGTGTGCTTGGCGCACGAATGTACCAAATCACACTTGCTTAAGAGGGGTGGATTTTCCCTCTTAACCTATTGGTCACAGGAAAAAAATAGATGGAGTCAAGAAAGTTAGTGGAATATGCGAAAACATAAACATACTAGAGAGAGAAATAGCATGCATATTTAAACATAAAAACTAAAACTAAAGCTCTAAATAGAGTCAAACAACTTCAATAATCCAAACGGCGGTGCTTACGTCCCCTCTTATTGAGTGCTGGTAGGAAACGGGGATGAAACTTTAACCCACTTGCCAAGGGGGCCTTGGAACTATGAAGCTCCAAGTCTCGATGCAAGGATGTCTTTATTTTGGACCTGCCTTGGCGCAAAGTCTCCCTCTCTCTACTATGGTGGACTGGAGTTGTTGGATGGACAACAACTAAGTCCCCTCTATCTCTGCTTCGGATCACACACTGCTAGTATTTCTTGGGGCAATTTTGGCTAGCATAGAAATGTGTTCTCATATTTTTCATCTTTTGGTGGCCTTTTATAGGAGAATTAAAATCCTCCTTCCCTCTCTTGGTACATTGTGGATGGTGACCCAAGATTGGAGGGTGATTCCACTATGTTCCACATTTATTCTATTGTGTGCTCCCGTGAGGTCCTAAGGAGGCTTGGGTGGCTATCCTTAGGTAGCCTCAAGTGTGGGATCAATGTCTTGTAGTGTGCCTTGTGGTCTCGGAAAGTGAATTCTGCCACTTTCAGGGCCGTGTGGCTTTTTGAGGGAAAGTCGCGCAAGGTGCGCTTATTGAAGAATTATGCGCGCAAAGGCACATTTAACTGGGTCCTTATGTGCACAATTTGATTTTTCCTTTTATACCTTAGATATTTTTAAATAATTCAGATTCTCTAATGTCTTTCAGCCCTGTAAATCCTTCTGCCTGACATTAAATAATATCACCTTTGCTTGTTCGATTTTCTAGTGATAACAACGTGAATTTTTTATCCAAGAAAACAAAAGCTCTAAATTCTCTATTGAAGACTGGGCACAAATGTATATCTACACATAGGTCCACATAATTTTCTTTTCTTCCTTTGCAACCGAGTTATATGAGTGGTTGTCTTGGCTTTCTTAATTCAAGACCTACACAAAGGATGACGTGATCACTCAGTGGACCCCGAAGTTGGTACAACAATTAGAGAAAACTAGCAACAATATCACTCGCGCAGTAGATCATTGGATTGATAGTGTTCTAGGAGGATTTGTGACTCAATTCTCTATTGATCAACTTGTATCATACTGTGAATCTGAATGAAGGTTTTTCAAGGGCCCTAGAGGTAAGTTCCTGTGCTCTGTGAAGATGTGGATTAAAATTCTATTGTGTGAACAAGGTACTCTGTGCAATCATATTGAGTGAATTTCCCGTAGAGGCCCAACTATGTGAAATGGAATAACTTACAGAGTAGATCTAGAAGAAGGTTCTGTTTATAGCCCTCTCAAAGGTAAATCTGACAGTGACAAAGAGTCTGAAATTAGTAGTTCTGGTGAATCTGTGCACTCTAAAGAAGAGGATGTAATATTCCAAAAAAGGAAAAGTTGTAATATTGAACATAAAACTGGAAAATGAAGTGAAATATCAATACATCAAATGATATTAGATCATGGAGCCATTATATTAGACATTATAACAGAAAATGTGTACAAAATCTTGAGGAAAAATATACTCAAGCTAGGCAAAACAAGCCTCTAAGAACCCAATACATGAAACATAAAGAACAACTACTATATAAGAATGCCAGGGCTAAGAAAACACAATTTTTTCTGGGAATAAATTCTTCTATAAATTAAATTACATGGATCTTCTTATATAGTGCTTATAAAATTTTGGGATCAGAGATCTAGGCTTTCTAGCATAATTCCAAGACAACCCAGAAAGGGTTTTCGGAAATACACAAAATGAAAAAATAAAAATGTAGCCCTAGGGATGAATAACACTCTGCAACTAGATAACTACCTGGAGGTGGTTGATCTGATATATAAATGGCTGATACCCCTCCTCACTGACTTCTCGGATGAAGGGCTTCTCCCCTCACTGGAAAACAGCGTCAAGAACTTGGGTACTTGACCCTCCACTACAACTACCCTGAAGAATAACACAGTTTCTGAAGGAGACTGCTACTATAGGTGATAGTTGTTGCTTTTCCTGATGCTGAATGGTGGAATAATTCTCAAAGAGCTTCCTTTCTAGCCTCCCCACTGAAGGGCTTCTCCCCTCAAAGGAAAACAAGCTCAGAAACTGGGTCTATCAACCCTCCATTGTTGTTGCCCTGCAAAAAAAAAAAATCCTGAAGGGGTCTGCACTGTACATAATGGTTGAAGCTTGTCCTGATGCCATATAGTGGAAATGATTCTCAATGAACCTCTCCTGAGTAGGCACTCAAAGTACCCCAAGGATGAGTGTTGGATTTCCACTCGGAAACACCTTTGTGCTAAACATCATAGGAGACTCCGCTAAACAGCTGAAGTGTTCAGAAAGTCATAAAAAATAATCAGAGTGCCTTCTATGGCTTCAATCCTCTTCCGTATATTCTTGGTGAGATTCCTCACCCTAGGTCCCACACATTAATGATGTTACTCTCATGCATACACTCCTCCATCATGACTGTGTTGTCATCCATTATCTCCATGACAACATTGTTTACTTGGTCAATTTTGACCTTGTCCACATGCTGTAGCCCCTGTTCACACCTAAATGTGATTTATTCAACTAAGACAATGATCCACATTCACATGAGAATTCGTTTTATTCCTACTAAATATATTTATGGGTCTCTCTACCCACTTATTCACCTATCTTATTATCAAAAGAAAAAATTAATATTCCAACTAGTTGAAAGCTAATTAGGAATATTACAGCCCTACCCTCCCAAATGTTTCTTTTCCTCAAGCAATTGCAAGGATGGATAATGAAAAATCTCCTCTCCTTCCCCTGTAGCATCCTCATCTAATAAACTCTTCCACTATTACACAGTATTTTGTCACCTTCCCTGCATTCCCCATTCTGAATACTAGAGGACTATCAGCCTGACCCCTGTGTACTATTATACATCACAATGAATGTTATTGTATCCCTTAACATGTAAATAAAACATTCTCTGTTGACTATTCCAGAGGTTGACCCTTTAAAACATGTATTTTTGGGTCGGTGCAGTTGTCTAGTTATGACCTCGTGTCGATGGCCAGATTAACACTAGGCCTCGCGTCGTGGTCGCTCTATCTCTGAAGGGCACCCTTGCCGAGATGCTTTTGGATTTTTTTTTTAAATGGAAATGAAGCTTCCATGATGTAACAGCTTTGTGAGTGGAGTCATGGATGTTTTTTCGACTAGATGAGGTTGAGCTTCTCCTTTTGGCCTTCTAGTTCCTATAAAAGTGCAACTTCCCAAAGGGATAAGGCCTTCCCTCCACCATATGTGGATCCCAAAGCTCATCCTCCACTCCTATAAATCCCTCTTGATTCCATTGAATCATCTAGACAGACATAGATAGAATATACAAGGAGCTGATAGCCGAGAATAGTCCATAGTTGTGAGAGAGAGTTTGAACCTTTCGCCTCTCTGAACTGAACTTATGAACAAATGCTTTGAGACGTTCCTGCCTGAACACATCGAAGGAGTTCTACAACGTCAAGGCATAGGTTGTAAACTTATTTCTTTATTGATAAATATGACATGACTTATTTTTAGTTACAACTTTGTTGTGTTAATGATTAAAGTTTATAACTCTCCCTGACTAGTTGGATAGTTATAAATGAATGCATATGCTTGTATATTGTTAGTTCTTGTTTGAGATTTGTGCAGGTGTAAATGTCGCTACCAAAGGATCAAAGGATCATTGAAACATGCTACATCAAAAGCATTGGATTGAGGTAGGACACCTATCTAATCCTCATTTCATTTATAAGCTAGGAGTCTAGGAACCAACATGTTCCCTTGTTACTAGACCCACCCTAGGGCTAGAGGGATCGCCTTTTTTGTAGAGGGGATTTGCCTTCACAAAACCACTGAACCAGATGCTCTTCAATCAATTTTTCCCCTAGTTTCTCCTCCCAATTGTGCAAGTTATAATTTAGTGATAAAACCAAATGGTTCTCATCATGAAGAAGTGGGAGATCCATGGAGGAAAATACATGTTGTCTATTCGCCTTCTTGAGGCATGGGATATGAAAAATGTTGGGGATATTAATCCCAATGAGAAGCTCTAACCCATATGTTACTCTCCCAAAAATATGGATCACCCTGGATGGCTCATAGAAAAACTCCTCCATCTCCTGCTCCTGTAATGTAGATGGGTTGTATGGCTGAACATGATAGACCAAATTGTCCACCCCACGTTGTCTCTCTCCCCATATATGATCTGTGTAGAACTGTTGTTGATCTTGGGCTACAATAATATTTTACTCAAGAGACCAAAAGGCATCCGGACTCTCAAGGATACATTCTTTGGTTCTAGGAACCTTTCTTGCTCAAGCCATTCCACATATAGTGAATAGAACATCATCACAATATGGAATCCAAAGGAGAAATATACTAAGTCTCCTGTGAAATATCGAATGGTGGAAATAGTTCCCCAAGTGGAACCAACGTAGTTTGGCTCCTTTTTTCCCCTGAACATAATATGATAAGTAGTGTCCCAACCACTTGCTAGTTGTTCCTGGATGCTCAACTACTTGTAAGTTGTAACATTCCTAAATTAGCATGCAGCTAATTGGAATATTAATTTTTCTCTTGTCATTTAGTTAGATGAATAAATGGGTAGGGAGACCCATAAATATCTTTTGCAAGAACAAAATCCCTCTTAATGTGAAAAGAGATCATCTTCATAGCTGGATAAAGCACCCTCCTGTGTGAACATAGGCTAATGCATGTGGAAAAGGTCTAGTTTGACCAAATCAATAGCGTTGGTATGGAGGGAGTGGATCATTAATGAGAGACAGCACTGCGTGAATGGGAGGAATTCTCCATGATAGTGGAAACCCTAATGAGTGTGACTCAAGGTGAGAAGGCTCACATTGTTTATAAGGAGGGAAAGCCAGCCATAGATGATTATGTTATTGATTATTGATTTTTTGGTCTACATGACTTCTTGCATTCTTCAGCTGTTTAGTTGAGCTTGCAGTTATATTTAGCACAAGGTCTTCCCGAGTGGGGAACCCACCTCTTTCCTTGAGGTAGCCTCTAGGAAGAGTATTGTACTAATGACCTCCTCATCAGCTCAGAGGAGAAGGTAACATGGAAGGAAGAAAATGACCTAGACAAGACCCATTTTTGCCAAGGTAACGCACCCCAAAAATAGCTAGGTAGAGTTATAATGCACCTGAGCCATGCAAAGGGAGTGTTAATGCCTAGGGTAACACTCTGTCTTTCCCAAGGGGCAACGTTATCCGTGTTTGAATGTGAAAAGGGAAATATCTTGATGAAAACTGACTGGCATTTCAAGATTTTCCTCAAAAGGATTCAGTTCAAAATGGAAACTAAAGGACACAAACATTTTATTACGCATTGTCAAACACAACTAAACTCCTATGGAAGGAAAAATAAAGGAAAAGTGAGGACACATCTAGATATTTCTTGATTCAAATAGGTTGAAAGAGTTGGCAAGGTTTGTTCTCTCCATCTCCTATAAATTGGAGTTGTGGGCTCTTGGTCTAAGGTCAAAGGTTTGATTATATGTGGAGAATAATTTCATTGGTGTAGTGTGAGGCTTGAAGATCAGTGAATTTCATTGAAAGCTTTATGCCTTGAGCATCATCACACTCGAAGATAGAGAAAGAGAGAGAGGAATTGGAAGATTGAGGAGGACTTGGTGCAACTAACGGTTGTAATCCTCCTTTTCATAAATCAATAGAACTGTATCTATTTTGTCCATTCGATGCATCAGTGTCACAATTTTTGTTCAAACGTCTATGTAGAATGATATGAGTGGCTTAGATCTGCATTTTTTTATGTTTCTTAAATGCTATTTTAATTGATAGAAAGCTATACTATTGTAGATATTATACGAGTATTATGATTGGTTGCAGGATTTGGACTTAAAGCCAGTGAAGAAGGACTTCTACTTCGCTACTTGGTGTTCTCCATAGGATTTTCTATCCACAGAGAGGTAATCTTTTCAATCTCTCTTTGTCAATTATATATATTAACATGAACATGTATGCAGTGTCTTCGGAACTTTACAACTGATCTTACAGTCTACCTCAGGCACCAGAAAGCCCTGAGAGGGATACCCAGTAACCACCACCCAATAATATTAGCCTATAGAAGAAATGGCGACTCCACTGGGGAGTAAACCCCAAGTTTCCATGTTTTTCCTATGACTTTGCCTCTTTTCCTCTATTCACATATCCTTTCGACTGGTTTATATGCTCAATAATCATCTCAAAAGCTCACAGAGCCCAGATTAGACTTTTCCTAGCTATCTGTGTAACTTTACGCAGAGTAACACTCCCTCTAAGAGTGTTTCAGTGCATTATAATGCTACTTATGCTTATATATAGTGCGTTAGTCTCAATATTAACACTCTGTAGCCTCTACTTACCAGTGCTACCTAGCCAAAATCTGTTGTTTACACCTTTGTTGTGTTTCCCTTTGGCTGTGGAGTTATTGGCCACCAGATTAGCTTCTTTTGTTGGATCCCTGTGCTTGATTACCAGTTAGCATTTTTGTCTTAGTTCTTGTTTAAAAAAGTTAATTTTTAGTAACATCTACTTTTTGAAGAAGATTTTCTTTTTTAGTTTTTTGAACTTAGCTGAATTAATTCTGAAAAATTTTGGTTAAAAAGCTGTTAAGAGAAGATAGATAGATGTCTAAATATTTAAATTTGAATTGTGTTATTTGAATGTTTGGTGCACGGATGTTGAAATAACCTCTCCTTGTAGAATAAACTCTTCATTGAAGTGAATATTTAGAGCATGTTTCTGCATGGTTTTTGAGTCAGAGTCTCATCACATTTCATACGTCCACTCCCCCTCCGCAAGACTAATAATCAAGTACACTAAGAATCAAGCGATAATAAAATTAATCATATAAATTTTTCTAATCTCACACCAACAGTAGTTCAGGATAGGATCTTGGGGTAGGAGAAGTGAGAAAATCACCCAAGATCTCAAAAATTGAAACTAGAGTCATTAAAAAGTGTAATCCTACTACACTCATATTATCAAGACCACTCCACTACCACCGAAGTTAAGCGCGAGACAACACCAGGGTGCATGAGAAGATAGCCCACCTTCGAGTGCATTAAGTGGGCATGCTATATATTGGGGTTCCCTTCAGGGATGTCGAAACTAGATCAGGAATATAGGTGTTCTGCCCATATAGCGTGCTGTCTACGACCGTGACCCTCCTGATGATGTCTGTGATTTCAGGTATCTTTAGTTGCCAAAATTTTTAGGGACTTACACGAGGTGACTGGGACAGACTGTCCTGGTACCTAAACAAATGGACCTACTATGTCTTTGGTCTTTGGTCTTTGGGAGGGTACTCATCTTCACAAGAGTGCTTACACCTATTGTCTGAGGTTCGAGTGAAGCTCTAGATTAATCGTAACTGTGTTTATGACCAACCCTCTCTGTATGCTATTGTGATACTGGGTTTCATCTCCAGCAAATGATAGTACTCAGAATGGGCCACCCTGTTCTGGCTGCTTGTTGATTGATTTTAGAAAGTCCTTTTTTCTTTTTTCTTTTTTAGGTGTATGGTTACTATCACTGATATTATATAATACATCAAAAATAATTAAAATTTTCTAAAAATAAATAGCTCACCGTGGCATCTTTCGACCCTGGCCATATGTCTCGACAACAGCGAGGTCTCCCCCCATTAACACCAGAGGTGGAGTCGAGTATCGGTGATCCCATGCCTTCTTCGGAAGAGCAGTCTCCAGTGACAACCCCTGATTTTCACATAACCCCGTATCATATGGAGTTTCCAAAGGATCCTTTTATGGAAGGAGTCGTACCTCCTTGCAATCCTCCTCACTGACCCGTCGGGGCCCGTGTTAGTTCCAGTTACACAAGGCCAAGATATGTCTTCAGCTGCACCAACATACGTTTCACAACCGGCACCCATGGGGTCGATGCCGATGGTAACCAACTCTGGTCAGTTCTACGCCAATGATCGGCAACCCCAGTAGCCAGGTTATATCCCATCCCATCAATACAATCACCACAACTATCACCGAACCCCCGAATCCTTCGAGATCTGCACCTATTGTGACTGTGCCAGGACCCACGGTTTCCGCTCCAGCTAGCAGGGATACTTCGGTTCCTTTTAGCAACCTTTTCAGTTGGAACCATTTGCTGAGTTCAAACACCTTAGCAATCATGCTAGGGGGAAGTGTCACCAACACATATATGTCAGGGGGCACTTCGATACCCCTACAGACATTGGGACAAACAGGACAACCCATTATTAATGCTCTTCCTTTGAGTGGTCAAACTTTAGGTGTAGGGTCTATGTCGTTGCTTAACTATGTGAATAGCAGTATGCCTTTGGCTAACTCTATCGCGTCCACATGGGCAAACCAACCCAAAAATAAATTTGGGAAAGGGGGTAACTTTTACACTGTGGAAACAAATAGTTCGCCCCATAGTACAACATACCCTACGGACAATAACCATACACCCCTACACCCCCACCGACAAGGAAATTTTATCAACAAAGTCCTACTTATCCCATTGGTAACACATTGATCGGCGGACTCTATGGTCTGAACGATCAGCCAACACTTCCTTGGCTAGATCCGGGGGCAAACACGTAATTGCCATTTTTAGCAGCTCTAGACATCCCTTATATCTACAAAGTGACTAGTGATCCCATCAACCACAACCCACTCTGGCCTCCAGTACCACACAAGATTCCATCTAACATCCCTAAATTCGATGGGAAACAAGGGGACGATCCGACTATGCACGTCACCACCTTTCATCTATGGTCTGTTTCCAACTCCATGGTGGATGATAGTATCCGGCTTTGACTTTTCCCCTACACTTTCTCAGGCAACACTGCCAAATGGTACATTGAGTTACCACGTGGGGCCGTCAACACTTTTGGTGCCTTATCTACGGAATTTCTTAAGAACTTCCAATTACCTATTAGATACAAAACCAACACAAAACTCTTAACCTAGCTGCGCCAAGACACCGCTACCCACCTTTTCGATCACATTCATGAATGGAGGCGTAAGCAGAGGCTCATCAAAGCGCCAATCCTGGATCATCTCTTATCCAACTGGTTTTTTAAATCACTCTTACCACCCCTAGATAAGGATGTTTGTTTGTCCAGTGCGATCACAGAATATCAATCCATTCATCATGCACATCATTTATATCTTGTAGAAATTTGAATAACTTATATATTATTCACCGAGATTCTCCTGATCACACACTATTTTAGCTTCATGCATAATACAGAATCTCTTCTGGCATTGATCATCACATGCGGAAATAAAATCAATTGCATGCACACATTAAACCCATAAACAATCACACATATGAACACAGTATTTAATGGGAAAGCTTAAAGCTGAAAACCCCAACTATCTGTATATTATATGTCATGGATATCATGTAACAATCATAGTACAAATCTCCTCACAAGCTCTCAGCACTACCTCAAATTGCTACACACTATCAAGCTAGATCTAGCAAAACACATGCTCCAATATTTTTCCACTTGATAGCCAGCCTCTATTGCGTAATCAATGCTATGGGATGGCTCATTAAATAACATAAACCACCTGGCTTGTACTGCGCAATCTTCATGGGCTTCTCCACCTATCTGTGTGTTGCAAATAGCAACTATATAGTCACAACTGATAGTTAACCTGCTCTTTCACCTATCTCTGCACTGGTCTCCACTGAAACTGTCCATGCACTGAAGTTAACTGATGCATTCTTTAGTTGATTAATGAGTTTATAATTAGTGAATTAATTAATAATTAATTCACACCACTCTCACTAATTGTATCAATCAGTTAAACTAGATACACATAGCTCAACTATGTTTAGATTAGTTAAACTGAATACAACTCCACTAACTTCCTCAATCAAATCCACCAAACTCTGTCACATGAGTTCTAACTAAAGTATGCATGCAATAGCTCCACTTAACCCTCAGGAATAGCGTAATTCCTTCTGTTAGCTCCTGTGCCACATCTGTGCACTTAACTGAAGTGTTCCAAGAGAATAAGATAATGTTTAGAGTCCAAATATTATTAAGAGCTAATAATATTTGACATATCTATTTTTAGACTGGCAATCTAAAAATAGATTCCGCCCAATATGTCTAAAAATAGAAGTCCATCTATTTTTCCCGACTTGACCAACCATCCACAAATAGGATCCTGCAACTCATAGAACATGATCCATATGTCTAAAAATGGACATATTCTAAAAATAGACTTTGCGCCAAAAATATCCTGCGGGCCCATTTAGTGAAGGTGACTCCTTTCCACTAAGCTCATCACTTGTTGCAATCTCAACACTCCCTCTCAAAAAGATAAGGATTATCTGCAACCCCTATCTTGCCCCTGTGGTATTTGAATTTTCTCCTGGTGAGCGCCTTCGTCAAGATATCAGCATCTTGATCCTCCATGGGAATGTATGAAAGTAACATGATCTTCCGCTGCACACAATCTCTGATATGATGATACCGGATGTCAATGTGTTTAGATCTATCATGAAATACTAGATTAACCGAGAGTTTGATGCAACTCTGATTATCACAATAAATCACAGTAGGATCCAAGTGTGAACCGAACAACCCGACCAAGATCTTCCTCATCCATATAGCCTCACATGTAGCCAAACTTGCTGCCATATACTCGGCCTCTATTGAAATGAGTGCCACAGATCTCTGCTTCCTGCTGTACCAAGAAACTACTGTCGACCCGATACTAAAAATCCCTCCAGATGTGCTCTTTTTGTCCATTGGGCTCCCTGCCCAATCTACATCCGTGAAGCCACACAGCTTCACCTCATCCGACTGTCTGTACCATAATCCATATCCCGATGTGCCTCTGAGATATCTCAATACATGCTTCCCCGCCTTCCAAAATAACTTGGTAGGCTTAACCATAGCTTGTGAAAGCTAGTTAACTGCATAGCATATGTCGGGTCGTGTATTGACCAGATACATAAGCGACCCCACCAACTATCGATAAACAGTGGCATCCACTATCTCCGCTGAAGTAGCATCTTCCTTCCTCCAACCACCAGGAAGAGGAGTATCAATAGGCTTGCAGCCATGCATGTTGAACTTCTCCAGTATCTCCCGGGAATACTTACCTTGAGAAACAAACAGTCCACCACTGCGCTGCCAAATTTCCAATCCCAGGAAATAATGAAGGAGGCCCAAGTCCTTCATCTCAAACTCCTTTGCAAGATCATCCTTGCATGATTGTATCAACAGTTCATCACCTGTTAAAATAAAATCATAAAGTACAATGATCAACAACTTACCCTCCACCACAATCTGGTATAGGTTAGGATCCGCCTCACTCTTGGAGAATCCAAGTTCGGTGAAATAATTTTCTATCCGTGTGTACCAAGCACGAGGTGCGTGTTTCAACCCATACAACGCTCTCTTGAGCCTGCACACATGTGACTCGCTACTGAAGATCTCGAAACTTTCGGGCTACTCTATGTACACCTCTTCCTCAATGACTCCGTTGAGGAACGCAGTCTTCACATCCATCTGATGAATGTGCCACCCCATCTGCGCTGAGAGAGCAAGAATCGTTCGTATGGAAGAATACCTTGCGACAGGTGCAAAGGTCTCCTCATAATCGATCCCCTCAATCTGTGAAAAGCCTTGGGCAACAAATTTTTCCTTGTACTTCTCCACACTCCCGTCAGCTGCTTGCTTCACTTTGTAGATCCATCTCAAACCCACCACTGATTTCCCTTCTGGCCTCGACTTCCTCGAAAGAGGATGGCTCTGTCACAATACACTTGCTCATAAGAGCCATGTATCCAGTATACCAGTCAGGTGACTGTCTCTATCTGCGCTGTGATGTAGGTGCTCCTACAACCTTCTCTGCATCTTGAGCTAGTCGCTCGGCTTCTGTAGTGCGCTTCCGCCCTCTTATGGTTGGCGCTACCCGACCGAGCCTTCCACTCCATGAACCTCCTCTTATGGCTGATCCACATCCTGAGGCTCATCCTTAGGAACTAATAGCTCCTCATCTACATGCAAGTGTGGCTCCTTCTCAAGCGAACACTTCATGGCTTTCTCCTCATGAAATTTGATATCCCGTCGCACAAAAGTCTTGCGACTGTCTGGAAAATACACACGATATTTGTGGGGTGTATCAGTTGACCCCACAAATATCCCAACCTCTGCAGTTGGCTCCAACTTCTTCCTGGCATCCTTTGTCACATGAATGTAAACAGGTGAACCAAAATCCTCAAATGGAAAATATCAGCCTCCTACCATAAATGCCTCCTGGTGTACTCATGACAAGCATCCTCAGAAGACAAATCTGCCCCGCACATATACCGGCAAAGATTGCATGCCTCAGCCCACAAGTGCATCGGTAGGCCCTCGATCATGCAACATCGCCCGTGCACCCACAATCGTTTTTTTCTTCCGCCAAAGAACCCCGTTCGCTATGGGTTATGAGGTGCTATGAGCTCTTCACCTTCTCCTGCTCGCAAAAGTCCTTGAAATCACCAGAGATGAATTCACCACCATTGTCGCTCCTAAGAGCCTTCACCTGCTTCCCCGATTCTTTCTCAACCAGTGCCTTGAACTCAAAGAACTTTGAGTATGTCTCACTCTTCTTCTGCATGAAGAAGATCCAGCACTTACGAGAAAAATCATCAACAAAGATCACATAGTACCTGTGCTTTGTTGTCGAAGCTATTGAGAAAGGTCCACACACGTCCGTGTGAATTCTCTCAAGGATCGTCGTGGCGCGACTATCCTTCTCGTGAAAGGTGGCTTTCACAAATTTTCCCAAGGTACACCCCTTGCACTGATCTGACTGCGCAAGAGTGCCTTTAGGAAGCCCAATAGAAATCTGCTGCAGTATCTTCAAAGCTCCATGGTGAAGGTGGCCCAATCTCCGGTGCCACAACTCGCCATCATCCCGGCTCACCACTCCTTCTGCCTTGCCTGCCATTGCTGCGCAGCCATCTACCTGCAATTGATAAAGGTTCTTAACTCAAACCCCTATCCTCCGGGTCTCACCAGTTGCCTTACTGCGCAGGAAAGCCTTTCCCTCGCTAAAGACAACATCATATCCCTTGTCTTCTAACATCGCCACAGAGATAAGATTCTTCTTCAATCCTGGAACATGCATCACTTCCTTCAATAAGAAGGGTTTACCAGACTCCCTCTCAAAGGAAATGGTACTGATACCGGTCGCACTGTATCTACCATCATCGCCCATCTCGATGTGCACTCCAAGATCTTTCTCATCCAGATCAGTAAACAAATCTCGATCTCCTGTCATGTGAAAAGACACACCACTGTCCAGAAACCACACTAAACCCATCACACTTGAAACCAAGCATGTGATCAGTGAAAAATCCAGCTCAAACTGTGAGGCTAAGGCCTCTCCAGCTGCAGTTCCAGTAGCCTGCTTATTTTTCTTCTTCTGCTGACAATTTGTGGCATAATTTCCGTGTTGGTGACAGTGAAAGCACTTCACCTTGGACATGTCCTGCTTCTTTCCTTTCGCACCGGATTGAGAAGATTTCTTGCTCTTCCCCTTATTTTCTTTGGAATCCAAAGTGCAATTCTCTTCATCAGAGTTCTTTGATGAAGATCCGTCCCTGGTACTCCGCCTTATCTCCTCTTGCACAAGATCTGACCAAAGTCGCTCCCATCCCGGAAATTTCTCCCGACCATTGACAGAGTCCTGATAGGAATGCCAACTCTTCGGAAGCCCAAGGAGAGCCAAGCTCACCAAGTCCTCATCATCAACAGTCACCCCCACACTTCCCAGCTCATCCTTGCATTGGATGAACTTCGTGAGGTACTTGGGCATACTGTCGCCTTTCTCCATCTTTATGTTCCTGAGTTTGTCCTTGAGCGCCAACTTCCTCTGGTCGCTCTTGCTTTGGAATAAATCTGTCAAGGCTTTCCACATCAAGAATGGATAAGCCTTACCATGAAGGTTGGACACTATGTGATCCTTCACGCCCTCCAACAGAATCCTTCGACACTTTGCTGTCTTCTTTTTCCATGCGTCAAGTACGACAGCATCAGTAGAAGTAGGCTTTGGAATTTCTGCATCTATGAACTCCTTCAACCCATTGTCATCTAGCACCGCCTCCATCCTGTCCTTCCATGCAATATAATTCGAGTTTCCCTCAAGGGCATACTCCAATCGCAATCCGTTGAAAGACATCTCAACTTCGACACCAAGAAAACACTGCTGCAAATTCGAATTCCACCAGCACAAAACTCAACCGCTTCAATGTTTTGTAATTGCTCCAATGATCAATATCGCTCTGATACCATGTAGAAATTTGAATAACTGAGATATTATTCACCGAGATTCTCCTGATCTCACACTATTTTAGCTTCATGCATAATACATAATCTCTTCTACCATTGATCATCACATGCGGAAATAAAATCAATTGCATGCATACATTAAAACCACAAACAATCACACATATGAACACTGTATTTAATGGGAAAGCTTAAAGCTGAAAACCCCAACTATCTGTATATTATATGTCATGGAGATCATGTAACAATCATAGTACAAAAGCTCCTCACAAGCTCTCATGCACACCCTCAATTGCTACACACTATCAAGCTAGATCTAGCAAAACACATGCTCCAATCTTTTGCCACTTGATATCCAGCCTCTATTGCGTAATTAATGCTATGGGATGGCTTCATTAAATAGATAAACCACCTGGCTTGAACTGCGCAATCCTCATGGGCTACTCCACCTATCTGTGTGTTGCAAATAGCAACAGTATAGTCACAATTGATAGTTAACCTGCTCTTTCACCTATCTCTACACTGGTCTCCACTGAAACTGTCCATGCACTGAAGTTAACTGATGCATTATTTAGTTGATTAATGAGTTTATAATTAGTGAATTAATTAATAATTAATTCACACCACTCTCACTAATTGTATCAATTAGTTAAACTGAATACAAATAGCTCAACTATGTTTAGATTAGTTAAACTGAATAAAACTCCACTAACTTCCTCAATCAACTCCACCAAACTCTGTCACATGAGTTCTAACTGAAGTATCCATGCAATAGCTCCACATAACCCTCAGGAATAGCGTAATTCCTTCTGTCAGCTCCTGTGCCACATCTGTGCACTTAACTGAAGTGCTCCAAGAGAATAAGATAATGTTTAGATTCTAAATATTATTAAGAGCTAATAATATTTGACATATCTATTTTTAGACTGGCAATCTAAAAATAGATTCTGCCCAATATGTCTAAAAATAGAAGTCCATCTATTTTTCCCGACTTGACCAACCATCCACAAATAGCATCCTGCAACTCATAGAACATGATCCATACGTCTAAAAATAGACTTTGGGCCAAAATTAGCCTGCGGGCCCACTTAGTGAAGGCGAGTCCTTTCCACTAAGCTCATCATCTTGTTGCAATCTCAACATATCTGATCTATTCGCAATCTAGCATGCTATATGATTTACTCCCCCATGCCCCTGCCAATCCAAATCCTCCCGCTACTCCGAAACCCAGAGCGCACGCCGACAACCTCATTGGTGAAATCTCCAGCGTAGCCATAAAACAGCCTAGTGGGAAAACCTCCCAGCCATCCTCAACTGCCAATGCCCCTAACCAATCAACTACTCTTCCTACCGCTAAGGTAAATTCTGTGCAATTTTCACAAAAACCCAGTGGCAAGAACAAGAAGAAAAATAAAAATACATCTTCTTCTGAGGATCATTCGGATACTCAGAATAATCCCAATCAGAAAACGCTAATAACAACGAAAAAGGAAAGGAGAAACCCATGAAATTTCCTTGTAGAATCTGTGTGGAGGACCACTTGACATACAAATGTCCTCGACTACAGGAATGCACATATTTTATCACGAACGAGGACTATGGGAGGACACCTGTCATTCTTCATAATCCCTTCCCTAATCCACAATAGCAACAACAACACATGGTTGCAAACCCACCACAACCACCACAGAGGGGCAATGGTGGTACCCATCCTTCCGGTGAAGGATCATCCGCCATTTATGGCGTAGAAAGTGTTGAACTCCAAACATGAGCCAAACTCTATGGAAATCCTGTGATGCTCAGGAACTTGGTACCAGTTTGAATCCTTCGATGCCCAATCACTTTCATATCGAAAGGCCTGTTACTGACCCTGTGATTCATCCCCCCAAAGGGACACTTCGACGCACAACTCATAACACCTCTACACGTGCTACCCAAAACTACAATATTGTAAGAGATTTGGCAAAGCACCGTCAGCCATGTCTGCACTCGAAGTATTGCAAACTTTCCCAGCGCAAAGGAAAGCTCTGCTTTCAGCCATTGGTGGAATCGACCCCTAGGATTCTATGCTAGCCATGTTTGACATGGAGAAATCTAAACCTCACACTCACACCAACTTGCATTCCAGGTACAAGTGGTATCTAAAGGGAGACCAATCCATCACACTGTCATAGATGAAGGTGCTTCGACTTGTGCTATGTCAACTGTTTTTTGGCTCGCTTTGGGTTCTCCTAGTTTGTCTCTGTCGTCGAATTCCCTTAAATATTTCAATGGCCAAACTTTCCTCCCAAAAGGCTACCTTGCTAGCTTTCCCATTTTTCTTAGTGGGAAAACAATAATGATGGACATAGAAGTCGTAGATCATCATCTTGACTATAATCTGTTGTTGGGTCGCAGTTTTTCTTACGCAATGAATTCCATTGTCTCTTCGGTCTTTTGACTCATCCTCTTTCCATTGGATGGGAAAATAGTCACAATAGATCAGTTATCCTTTTGCACCCCCGATTAATCCATGTTACCAAGTAGCACTATACCCCTAGTAGGAGGCGTTCCTAACTTGTACGTCAGCATCGATACCAGTCTTCTGAAGGCATCTTGCCTGATGGGTTGCTTTCCTCTCCCGCTGCTTGAGGTTCCACATATGATTGCAATGATATCCACCATTTCGGATGGCTCTATCGATCCTACAAAGATCATATACCGCTATCACCGGCAGAGTTGGCTTATCAAGCCATCCAAATAGAATTTGAACCCTACACTTCTTTGGTTTCGACCAATGGTACCACCCTCCTCCCCATCATGGTTCATTATAGCGATATCCTTGATGAAGTTTTGCCTATGGACGAAGCTATTTGAGAGATCATGTCTCTAGAAGAACGGCCTCATCGCGCTTCGATGTTCGATTCAGACGCGATTACTACTCAAATCCCATCTTTTGACCCACTTGAGATCATTCCCTCTGCTTACACGACTGTTCAAACTATCGACTCGGAAGGGAACATGGGAAATCTTTCCAAGACTATGCTCATAGATATCTCGGTCGAAACAGGTATCGTGGAAAACATTCAGATTGGAGCTAATTGAAATATCAAGGAAATTTCAGGATTCACATTGCTTTTTAAGGAATTCCCCGAAGTGTTTGCTTGGTCTTACAATGAAATGCCCAGCATAGATCCATATATTTTGGAGTACGAAATCAAAGTTTATGATAATGCCAAGCCTGTCTGGTAAAGACTCCGACCTCTCCACGCTCGCAAAGCAGCCGCCATTAATACTAAAGTCAAAAAACTCTTACAGGTTGGTTTCATCAACCTCGTTCCTTTTAAAGAATGGGTTACCAATATGGTTCCCATATATAAAAAACAAGGCACCATCTGGGTCTGTGTTGATTATCGTGATCTAAACATCGCTTGTCCAAAAGACAATAATCCTACGCCATTTATAGATCAGATTCTTGACGATTGTGCTGGATGTGAATCTTTCTCCTTCATGGATGGTTTCTTGGGCTATAACCGGATTGCGATTAAAAAATATGACCAGCATAAAACCACCTTCATCTATCTTTAGGGCACATTTGTGTATCGTAAACTCCCATTCGGTCTAAAGAATGTGGGAGTAACTTTTCAAAGGGATATGGACATGCCTTTCATGATATTCGGCACATCATACAAGCTTACTTGGATGACCTTTCGGCTCACTCAAATAAGTGAACCCACCACCTCGCGCATCTGAAACCAATCTTTGCTCGATGTCGATTCTATAATATACGTCTAAATCCACATAAGTTCATATTTTTTGTCGACTCTGGATGCCTTTTAGGCTTTATTATTTCCAAGCATGGGATTAGGGTTGATCCTGATAAGGTTAAGGCAATCATTGAATTACCTGCACCACTATCCATTCTGCAACTCCAACATTTGCAAGGGAAGGCAAACTTTTTACATCGTTTCATTGTAAACTATGATGAGATGACTAAAGGCTTTATCCACTTACTTAAGAAAGGAAAATATTTTTGGGATGACCAAGCTCAACTATCATTTGATGCCTTGAAATGAGCACTCATTTCCACCCCACTTCTTAGTGCCCCCAACTACTCGCACGGATTTCTCCTCTACCTGGTAGCCTCACCATCCTCATTAGGCATGGTGTTGGTTCAAGTTCATGATGACGATAGTGAACATGTGATGTATTATTTGTCAAAATGTCTCATTGGACCCGAACTACGATATTCACATGTGGAGAAACTATCTCTTGTGGTGGTCTTCGCCACTGTTGAGCTCCAAAGATGTTCTTTCTTCCACCACATTCCACTCCATTTCCTTTGTCCTTATTAATCACGGGCTCAAATGATCAGTATAATTAGTTAAAATTTCTTTAAGAATGAATATCATGACTAACTTGCTATGTTTTTATGATTTTGTCATTGTAGTACTTTTTGAACTAGATCTAGCTACAGAATGCAGACATTTTGTAGCTAGTTGCCGATTCTGCAGTTGTCTTCATGTCTACGCAGGTTCCAGGTGTTATCTTGGAGAAAAACACATATGGGCATATTCCACATCATTCCCTCATCATTTTTTTCTCTCCACGAAGTTTGAACGGAATTCTGTAGGTGGTTATGCACGTGGGAACTCAAACTAGGAGATAGACTCCTAATAGGACAAGGACAGTCCAGATGTACTTAATCATGTTACGAGACCACCATCAGAGTCCTAGTTCGATTTTAATTTGGAAAGACAATTACCCCTAGGTTATCTCAAGACAGTTATGTAATTTTGATTATAAATATGGCTCGGGAAACCGAGGGACAAGGTTAGATTTTGTATTTGACTGCTAGATTTCAAAAGTACGAAAACACTCTGTTTTGAAGTAATTTCTCTCTAATGCAAGAAGTATCACTTTATTGAAAGCACTGAATCAATATTTAAGTAGATTTTGCATGCTACTCCGGTGGTAGAGGGCCCCTGCCTCCTGAGTAGCTTTGTTTATACGGTTTAGATAAGTATTTTAGTCTCGTTTTTCATTTCTAGCTTAAGCACATTTCTAAAGTTTATGTTTCATACTTGTTTACATTAATCATCATGGCTAGACTTACTCTTATAAACTCTTCCAAAATATCATCACGATGAATAAGGCATAGCTGTGGTGTTGTAGGTTTTAGTTGCATTTCCTTTCGAATTTTATGATTTATGCTTGTTTACACTAAGTGTCACAGCCGGCCTTACTCCTACAAACTCTTCCAAAACATCATTAACAATGAATAAGAAACAGTTGTGGTATCTTAGATTTTAATTTTATTTTCTTTCAAATCTTATGTTTATGTTCAATTGCATTGAATAATACAGCCAGAATTGTTTTTCCAAACTCTTCCAAAATATCATTCACATTGAACAAGATGGGATGTAGAATTCCAATAGACTAGCTGCATGTTAGTTTAGTCATAACACTCTGGAGGATGATTTCATTTAGTTCAGCTCTGTCACTACATTTCAAGTTTGATAATGGCATTTTAATTTAACTCTGTTCACTGTACTTCAAGTAGATTAGTAGCATTCTAGTTTAGTCTTAGCTCACTGTATTAGCATTCCAGTTTAGTTGTTATCCATTGAATTTTAAATTGTATTAGTTGTTAAATTTAGATACCACAGTCTTCATTATTTACAAAAAACTTATTTTGTTCCAACCTCATATTAATACATAATCATCTGGACAGAAGATAGTATCAGTCTAAGGCCTGGAGTATTTTGCAACCTTTTTACCATTTCACAAATAAGCCTTTTCTCAAGGACTATTCTAAAAAGAAACCTATAACTTTTGAGTGAGGCCTAGTGGTGCTAAACTGAGTTGCAGAACAGAATTAGAAGTCAGTTTAGAGTAGAAATATTATTGTGCTACAAATGTTCTTTTCCAAATATGTTCCAATAAACCTTTAACCATGGATGAGATGTTGTAACATTGTAAGTTGATTGTTTATTTAGGAGAACTTCATTCACACTTAACTTGTCCATTTCTCAAGCTCTTCCAACACATATTTAATGAATGAATTGGATAAGTTCAAGCTCATGTTGTGATTTACTTCCTTGCAATGAAGTCATTATCAAGCTTTGCATTTGTTTTTTTCCATCCATAGTTTAGGCTTTGTTCTGTTTTAATATAACCAATAGCTTCTTTTCACCAGCACTTAGTTCTTTCCCTTTTCAAACATAAAACCATAAAACCAAAAACATCATAAAACACTAAACACAACGTAATGAGAAACAAATACCTAGGCACATATAGTGCACCACACTTCAGTAGTTTACTAGCCTTGGTTGACAATTAATGAACTCAATTTAGGAACACTAAGTTGAGCACAAACATTTTGGCGCCGTTGCCGGGGAAGTGTAACTAGGTAGCCTTGTTTCTTAACTCCCAAAAACAATGATATGCGTAGAGAGAGAGACTCAAGGGGTAGATTCATAAGAAGCAGAAGTTTGATTCCTAGAACACCACTTGTTTCACCTAGATCAAGAGCCAGTACACCTCCAACTCAGACCCACACTCCATCCTTTACCAATCCTAGACTTCCAGAAGACTTAAGATCAGATATTCCATTAGGAAGACCTTCCACTTCATCCAATGAACCTGTCTTAGGAGAAGATTCAAGGACCCTTGCTAGAGATACAAATTTTTCCACTTCCACAGAAGAATCAACTATGGCAGAAGCAGGCGGAGGAGGAGTCTTTAATGGAGAACACACATTATTTGGAGGGGGTAGAGGTAGAGGTAGAGGAGAAGGAGGTAGAGGTGCAGAAAGAGAAGGAATTAGAGGAAGAGGTATAAGAGAAATGGGAAACTATTTTGGGTTTCCTATAGTAGATGAAGAAACCAATACAGCTATGAAAAACATTTCACCCTCTGTCCTTCCAAACTTCTATGGACTTAAAACTGAAGATCTTGAAACCTTCCTATTTGAATTTGAAGTCCTATGTAGAACTTATGACTACTTACAAGATGCTCAAAAACTTAAAATATTTCCTTCAACATTGAAAGGAGCAGCATTGAAGTGGTTTATGAGTTTGATCAACAGTTCTATTATGACATGGGAAGATATGAAACAAGCATTTCTAGAAAGGTATTTGGATTATTGTATGCCAGTCAATCATAAGGAGGAAGTGTTCAAGATGATATAAAAAGAGGATGAAAACCTGGAATATTTGTTGGAGAGATTCCATTACAACATCAAAAGAGAAAAAATGGAGAACTTAGATCAAGACACCTTAAAAGCTCTCTTATTAAAGACAATTAGGGATGAATGGTTGGATATCCTTAACATGATGGGAAAAGGGGATATATCTCAGCTCACATTACCTGAAATATCTGAGTTATGTGTCAACCTTTCAAGAGGAAAATCTAAAACTGTAAAAGGTCCAAGAGACCCTGCTCTTGCAAGGGTAAGTAAGTCTGCTTCTAGGACAGTAAGTAGGGTAGAGATAGGGCATATGCTTGATGAATTCAAATCTGACATCTTAGGGAGTATTAGTGAACAAATAGACACCCTTAAGTTACAAAACAAGCAAAAAGCTGAATCTGATGCTTTAGCAATCTTTTGTCCCAAATGTAGAAAGAAGCATGCCTTGAGAGAATGTCCCTGGAGTGTTGCATTCGTAATTTGTTCGTAAAAACATGAGGACCAAGAGTTGTCCTTCACTTCCCCGGTCTTAAAGTCAGTTTTTCACAGATATCTTTGCTGGAAGTTCCATAGAATTTCTCAATTTTGTCTCTAGGAGGCCTTGGCAAGGACCTCAAACACAAGGATTCCATGATCAGCTGTATAATCAATCCCCACCAAATTGGAATTCTTGGCAGAAACCTTGGCCCCAATACCAAAATCAATGTCAAACTTAGGCACAAGGAGCACAAAATTCCTATGGAAGATACTCTCAGTACTATCAATATCCACCATCCTATCCACCATATCCACATTTCCCTCCTCATAAAAATCCTCAACAAAATCCTCAAAATCCACAACATCAAAATCAACCACTCCCCTTACCATTTCCTCAGAAATCAAATCAGTTGCCTGCTCAACCCATACCAAACCCCAACAATAAAAATCCTTAGAACACATACATGATAGAAGGCCAATAGTTTCCAACTTATTTAATCACTCCTCTAGACCTTAGTGATGTTCAACTTAGGTCTAGAAGAATACTTGAAAAGAGGAAACCTTCTGTGATCATACAAGAACAAGACAACTCTGAGGAAGATTCTCTACGGGAAAATAAAAGTCTTGAAGAAGACACACCTTTTCAGGACCCAAACATTGAAAAACCAAAACAAAAAGAACCAATAATTTCAACTCCTGTATTAGAGCAGCCATCAACATCCACTCCTACACCTCCCTTTCCAGAAAGATTACAAATTGATAAAGGTGTAGAAAAACAAATTATGGTGCCTAATTATGATTTCCTAGATGAGCTAAGAAATGTTTGCATAAAGATTCCATTATTACAAGCCATCAAGGAAATCCCAATTTTAGCAAAGACAATAAAGGAGTTGAGCATGAAGAAAACAAGAAAAAGAATAAGAGAGACAAAGAAAATTCAACTGGCAGGAAAAATAGCAAACATTATGATGGGTAATATTGCTATTCCAAAGTATCTAGACCTAGAAAATCTAGTTGTCAAGATTCACATCAATGGAATTGAGATCCAAAAGACACTCATTGATTTAGGAGCAGCAATCAATATCATGAGTAGACAAATCATGGATAAACTGAAACTTCCTAATATTCTCTTTACACCCACATTATTACAATTGGCAGACAGATCTGTGATCAAACCTGATGGGGTAATAGAAGATATTCCAGTGTCCCTAGATTCTTGGGAGTACCCTGTGGATTTCATGATCCTAACTCCTAAGAATAATCTAGGAGGACACCCTATTATATTAGGAAGACCTTGGTTAGCTACAGCTGATGCTTTCATTAGTTGTAGATCCGGTGATATGTACATCTCTGATGGTATTTCAACCAAGAAATTTACCTTGTATCCTCCAGCAAGAACAATTACAGAATTAGATGATACTCAATGGATAGAGGATGAAGAAGACTTACAACCTCTCTTCACAATTTCAGAAATTAGTGAAGATAGCCAGATTCTGAATACCTTGGAAAATTTTGAATCCTATTTGGAATATAAACATGAAAAATTTCAAGAAGAATCCAACATTGAGTTTTTGTCATCAAGGCAGATGTCTCTCTATTCCATGGATAAATTTGGCAGCTCTACAATTGAGATATTTCCAAGCAAAACTTTAAACATAAACAAGAACCTAGAGAAATCTCAACAAGAAGAGCTAGTCAAGATATTAGAGAGACATTCTTCTGCATATGCATGGGAGTACACTGATATGAAAGGGATAAGCCCCAAGACTTGCACTCATCACATCTACATAGAGGAAAATTGTAAACCAATCAGACAACCTCAAAGGCGGATGAATCCAAATCTTAGGGAGATTGTTAAAGAAGAATTGCAGAAATTGTTGAATGTCAACTTTATCTATCCTATTTCAGATAGTCAGTGGGTTTCTCCTTTGGTAATTGTGCCAAAGAAAAATGGTAAATGGAGGGTATGTATTTACTACCGAGAATTAAACAAAGCTACTCTTAAAGATCATTTTCCCCTACCTTTCATAGATCAGGTATTAGATACATTAGCTGGCAAAAAGTACTTCTCATTTTTATATGGGTTTAGTGGTTATAATCAAATCCAAGTAGCACTTGAAGATCAAGACAAAACCACATTTACCTGTCCTTGGGGTACCTATGCTTACCGAGTATTTCCATTTGGATTATGCAATGCACCTGCAACATTTCAAAGGGCAGTATTAGGAATATTTTCGGATCTAATACATGATTGTGTAGAGGTATATATGGATGATTTCACAGTTTATGGAAACACATTTGAAGAAGCCTTAGCAAACTTGGAAAAAGTTTTAAAGAGATGTAAAGAAGAAAATCTTTCACTAAGTCATGAGAAGTGTTTTATGATGTTTACTGAAGGAATTTTTTTGGGACATCACATTTCAGGGGATGGGATTAGAGTTGATGAGTCAAAAGTTGAAGTCATCTCTAAATTATCTATTCCAAGTTGTCCAAAATATGTTAGGAATTTTCTAGGATTTACAGGATATTATCGAAGTTTTATAGAAAACTTCACCAAGATAGCATCTCCACTTTTCAAATTACTTACCAAAGACTGTGAATTCAAGTGGAATCCTGATTGCCAGTTAGCCTTTGAGACCCTGAAAACAAAAATCTCTGAAGCACCTATATTAAGAGGACCTAACTAGAAGTTTCTTTTTCATATTTCAACAGATGCCTCAGATACAGCTCTAGGAGCAGTATTGGGACAAAAAGACCTGATTCCATATGCCATCTACTATACCAGTAAAAATTTGACTCCTTCAGAGTTAAACTATACTGTAACTGAAAAAGAGTTTTTAGCTGTTGTTCATGCCATAAACAAATTCAGACACTATATAACAGGATATGAAACTTTTGTTCACACTGATCATTCTGCAATTAGATACTTAATGAACAAATCAATTACTAATGGCAGAGTCATAAGATGGTTATTGCTTTTACAAGAATTCAACATTGCCATTCTAGATAGGCCTGGAAAACAAAACACAGTAGCTGATTTCCTATCTAGACTCCAAAACATCAAAGATGACACTCTAGTTGAAGATCAATTTCCTGATGAATATCTTTTTGCAATTTCTACTCAGACTCCTTGGTTTGCTGACATTGCTAATTATTTAGTTTCAGGAAAATTTCCTTCAATAATGAATACAAGAGATAAAAGAAAAATCATTCATGACAGTGCAAAATATTCATGGGTTGCTAATGAGTTGTACAAGACTGGTCCAGATTTTATCATTAGGAGATGTGTTCGGGAAGATGAGATGCCTGAGATTCTCAAAGCATGTCATGATGAACCTTGTGGCGGACACTTTGCTAATAAGAGGACAGCCTATAAGATCCTTCATTTAGGATATTATTGGCCATCCTTGTTTAAAGATGCTAAAGAGTATGTCAAAAGGTGTGACAGTTGCCAAAGGGTAAGGGAACCTTCTCCTTCAGGTGAGATGCCATTACAACCTCAGGTACATATTGAACCTTTTGAAAAATAGGCTTTGGATTTTGTAGGACCTATTAGTCCTCCATCAAGACAAAAGAGATATATATTAGTTTGCACTGATTATGTTACCAAATGGGTAGAGGCCAAGCCATTACTTTTTGCTAATGAAGCATCTGTAGTTACTTTTCTTTTTGAGGATATTTTACTCGTTTTGGTGTCCCAAGGGAAATTGTTACAGATCAAGGAGCTCAATTTACATCAAGGCTAGTGGAACAAATGATGGAGAGATACAAAATCAGGCATAGAAAATCTACTCCTTGTCATCCACAAGAAAATGGTCAAGTGGAATCTACTAATAAGGTCATTGAAGGAATCCTAACAAAAACTGTTCATTTACATAGAAGAGATTGAGTAGATAGGCTTCCTGAAGCCTTGTGGGCCTATATAACTACATGGAGAAACACAACAGGCCATACTCCTTATGAACTTGTTTATGGAAAGCAAGTTTTGTTTCCCATAGAGTTCTAGATTCAAACTTTCAAAATGGCAGTTCAGCTAGGACTTGATTTAACGGAGGCACAAAAGCACAGATTGGAGCAGATTAATGAATTGGATGAGATCAGACAAGATGCAGTTCAGAAAACAAGTCTAGTCCAATAGCAAAGGACTAGATGGCATGACAAGTACATCAAGGAAAAGAAGTTCAAGGAAGGTGACTGGGCTCTCTTGTTTGATTCAAAGTTCAAGGATTTTCAAGGTAAATTCCAAACACATTGGGTTGGGCCATATGAAATCATGAGAATTTTTGGCAATGGAGCAATAAAAATCAGGACAATAGATGAAGAGAAGGTCACTTTTCTTGTGAATGGTCATAGATTGAAGCTGTATCATAAGCCACTCTCAAGAGAAGAATTTGTCAAGAAATTCTAGGAAAGTAGTGATATGAAGTTAATGAAGAAGAATTTTTCTTCTTCATCAACTTAAGTGAATTTTCTGAAGTCAGATATTGAAAAAAAAAAACAAAAAATAAATAAATAAATAAATAAAAAATAAATAAAATAAATAAAAAATAAAAGTATAAACATGAAAACCAATCACTGATTGGCATGTTTATACAGAAAAGGTGGAGTGAAAATCAAAATCTTTCTGACACGCTAGCTTTTCAATTCTGTTATTTCTGCAAGTAGTTATTACAAAATCATAAGTGCAGATTCATTTCACTTATGGTCCATCTCATTTCATCCATCCATACTCCATCTCATTCATTCATCCACACTTCATTCATTTCACCCCATGGTCCACCTCATTTCCATCCCAGATTTTTAAGTCTGATGTTTTTCTGCAATTGAATAATACATATCATGAATTGCAGGCCATTTCTCATACTTTACTCCATTTCATAAGATGTGATCCATTCCACTCCATTACTCACTTCATTCATATTCCATTACACCATATTTTATTATCCATCCTCACTCATTCCATACAACATTCCATTCATGCTCCAAACCATTCCATTTCATGTTTCAAGTTCTCTACAGGTACATTCTGTAATCAATCAAACATTCTGCAGCCAGTCAGACATTCTGCAGCCAGAGATCCTGAAGGCACTATCTAGTAATCACCTGATCTGCAATAAAATGATCCTGCATATCCATGACAACAAGAAAAATCAAGAAGGTTATGAAGACTCAAAAATTAATTATTTTCAGGAGAGAACAAAGCATATGAAGAACACAAAAAAAAAATCAGAGGAAAGGCAAAGGTAAAAGTTCTGATTATAATGACATAGCATGAAAGATTTTAGTATAGTTAAGTTATGAATAATTCAAAAATTTGTTTTAATTAATTTTGTTGATCATGCCTAACCAACATCCTGCAAAAAATTTGGATAAAACTCCTTCTATTCCACCATTTCAAATCCCATATTCGATCATCATTTAAAAATATAAACGGTTAAAGTGCTGAAGTGATTGGATTAGTCACGTCACTAGGCCAAAGCATTTAATGATGATTTTGAATTCGTTACAAAATATCTCCGCGATCTTTTCTTCTGTGATATCCTTCAACTCATATACATCATCCTCACCTCATTATATTCATTCCACAATCACTCCATATCATTCTTTCCCGTAGCCAATTTTTAACCATTTCGGTCTGTGAAATAGAGGCATCTTTGTAACAACCATTGTCACTGTGAACAGAGGAGCAACAATTTGAAGGTTGGAAAGAGGAGTTATGGGTCTTATAGTGAGGACTGAACCGGTTGGCACTAAGTACTTGGAAGGTTATCCTCAAGTCAGAGAAATGTTACAACAAGAAGGGTGGTTGCAATTCTTTGAAAAATTCAGTGGGTTTCACAAAGAGGTGACCAAAACGTTTGCAAGATCCTTCAAAGGAGCTGAGGTCGAGATAGGAGATATTAAATTCACCATTACAGAAGCTTCCATTGCAGAAGCAACCGAATTTCCCAGACAAGGAGAAAGGTGGTTCAAGAATAGAGAATTTCATAACGAAACATGGAAGCAAATACTCAAGTCACCAAGTATGGATGTTACCATTTTTAAAAAGGGTATCCCTAGCTCTGCACTAAAGAACAAATGGAGGAACATGTTGCTTATCTTGCAAAAATTCATCACTTGTGAAGGAAGATATGGTACTTTCTATGTCTATCATATTCAGTTGATAATGCATTTCCTAGAAGAAGAACTCAATTTTCCTTTTTTCTTGCTTCATAGTTTAAAGAAAATGGCCTCAAGTGTTCAAAAGAGAATTCAATTTCTGGAAACAACCTTATACCACCATGGTTTAGTCAAAATTTTTATTGAACATCATTTGAACAAAATGGGAGATAATTGGGAAGAGTTCTTAGTGAGAAATCACTTTGAGAAACCCAAGGAACCTCCACCTGAAGACAAACCTACAAAAAGAAGCAGAAGATGGAAAACCTCCAAAACTGAAACTGGTAAAACAATACAAGAAAGCAGTGACGAAATGATTTCTGAGAAATTGACTTAGATTAAGAAGCAGCTTAGGAAAGAGAGGATAATAAGAAAATTTTCCAGAGAGAAAGGAGAAGGGCCATCTCAACCGAGAAGGAGCCACATACTTAGAGGGATACTAAAGAAAAAAAAGGTTAAACAAACTGGATTCATAAACATAGAAGATGAAGAAACACCTACTGAGGAGGATTTTGATGAAGAAGTGCCAGAAATTGACCCAGCACAGCAAGAAATTTACAACTATGTTGAAACACTAGAAAGGAGAGCATCAGAATCTAGAGACAGAACTCCTAGCCCACCAAAGTCTGAAATTGATATGCTAAGAAGAGATAGGTATGAGTTAGAAGTACTCAACAGGCATATCAAGAATGAGAATGAAATTCTGAGAGAGCAGGTTAAACTGAAAACTGATATGAATTCAACTCTGTCTCTACAAATGCAAAAGTTGTACAAGGCCAGTGAAAAATTGAAGAAGAGAAATAAAAAGTTAACCAGGGCACTCACAAATTTGAGATTCAAGTTAGTCATAAGAAAGCCCAGAAGGCCTTTAACTGTCAGGAAAAGCAAAAGAAGAGGGTTGGATGTCCTTGCAGAGGTCTCAGAGTTCATGGAATAGTTGCATGAGGACATGCAAGAACCTAGCAGTGGGGGTATGTTGAGCTCCAAAGATGTTCTTTCTTCCACCACATTCCACTCCATTTCCTTTTTCCATTATTAATCACAGGCTCAAATGATCAGTAGAATTAGTTAAAATTTCTTTAAGAATGAATATCATGACTAACTTGCTATGTTTTTATGATTTTGTCATTGTAGTAATTTTTGAACTAGATCTAGCTACAGAATGCAGACATTCTGTAGCTGTCTTCATGTCTACGCAGGTTCCAGGTGTCATCTTGGAGAAAAAAACATATGGTCATATTCTACATCATTCCCTTATCATTTTTTGCTCTCCACGAAGTTTGAACGGAATTCTGTAGGTGGTTATGCACGTGGGAACTCAAACTAGGAGATAGACTCCTAATAGGACAAGGACAGTCCAGATGTCCTTAATCATGTTACGAGACCACCATCAGAGTCCTAGTTTGATTTTAATTTGGAAATAAAATTATCCCTAGGTTATCTCAAGACAGTTATGTAATTTTGATTATAAATATGGCTCGGGAAACCGAGGGACGAGGTTAGATTTTGTATTTGACTGCTAGATTTCAGAAGTACGAAAACACTCTGTTTTGAAGTAATTTCTCTCTAATGCAAGAAGTATCACTTTATTGAAAGCATTGAGTCAATGTTGAAGTATATTTTGCGTGCTACTCCGGTGGTAGAGGGCCCCTGCCTCCTGAGCAGCTTTGTTTATACGGTTTAGATAAGTATTTTAGTCTCGTTTTTCATTTCTAGCTTAAGCATGTTTCTGAAGTTTATGTTTCATACTTGTTTACATTAATCATCACGGCTAGACTTACTCTTATAAACTCTTCCAAAATATCATCACGATGAATAAGGCATAGCTGTGGTGTTGTAGGTTTTAGTTGCATTTCCTTTCGAATTTTATGATTTATGCTTGTTTACACTAAGTGTCACAGCCGGTCTTACTCCTACAAACTCTTCCAAAACATCATTAACAATGAATGCGAAACATCTGTGGTATTTTGATCCTTTATACGGAGACATTTGGTCTATCTCCAAATTCAATGCTTCCACCCAACTCTCATGTCAAACGACCGCCGTCGTATTCGTCACCAAGAAAAACACTACTTCATGCTCAACGATACTCTATATCGTCATGGTGTCGATACTATTCTTCGGCATTGTCTCACACTTAATGAGGAAAAACACATTTTAAATGAATTTCATGCGGGGGCAAGTGACGGTCATCTTTCCAGCATAGCTACTGCCCAGAAAATCTTGTGTGTAGGATACTATTAACCCACTTTGTTTAAAGACTGCATTGCAATGTTCCAGAAGTGCCATATGTGTCAGATTTTCACGAAAAAAATGCGCACCCATCCTACCCCTCTTCATCCAATTGTCTTCGTTGGTCCTTTTACTAAATGGGGAATAGACTTCGTTACTTTAAATCCTACTTCTGTGGATGGACACAACTACATCGTGGTTGCAGTCGACTATTTCACAAAATGGGAAGAAGCCATTCCCACTTTTAAGGCCGATGGAGAAATCGTCGCTCTATTCATGTTCAATCAGGTTATCTTCCATTTCGGCGTGCCCCTCTCGATCATCACAGATCATGGGTCACATTTTCAGAACCATATGATGAAGGAATTGACTTCCATGCTAGGTTTTCGACAAGATCATTCTTCATCCTACAATCTACAAGAGAATGGTCAAGGCAAATCCATAAATGGCGTCGTCAAAACCATGATTCATCGGTTAGTTGAAAACCATAAAAAACCATAGCATCGGAAATTATATTCCACATTATTGGCATACCGAACGTCAGTCAAAACTTCTACAGGCTTCACGCCATTCCAGCTTGCATTTGGCCTGGAAGCACTACTCCCAATCGAGTGTGACATTCCATCACTCAAGCTCATTGTTGAACTCCTACCCGGCACCACTGCCACAAAAGAGTGCTTTCTCTTGCTCGATCAATTGGACGAAACTCGTCGAGATGCCATGCTGGCACTCAAAGCTCATAAGCGCTGAGTAAAGTCTCAATACGACAAATCTTTCAAGCCTCGTTCTTTCCAAGAAGTGATCTCGTTCTACTCTATGATCAGAGACCTGACCTCTTGGGGGTAGGAACACTTCAGCCATTATGGCTTGGTCCTTACGTCGTCATGAAAGTCCTGTCAAAAGGAGCTTATCAACTTCAGGATTGTAATGGAATTCCACTCGTGGAGCCCCACAATGGGCTCTATCTGAACAATTATTTCGCCTAGTGTTCCACTAAGTATATGCTTTGTAATTTTATGTATATCATTTTTTTCTTTGTTTGATGTGTCTTGGTATTTTGGGTTTTTTGGTGTTTTTATCATAAACACTTTTTCTTTTACACAGATGCCTTTGTCAGCCTTATCATACATTGGATACGCGGACGGTGCTAGTCATCATACTTGGCACATTGCGTCAGCTGCTTGGGTCCTCTATACACCTGAGGCAAAGCTCCTTGGTTCAAGGGAATCTTCCTGGGAAATGCCACCAACAATATTTTTGAATACATGTCGGTGATACAACTCCTCACGGAAGTTGCATCTCGTGACATCTCCAATTTGGTGGTCATGTTAGATTCCAAACTCGTTATTATGTAGTTAAAAAATTGTTATCACATTCGTCATCAAGTCTTATTACGTTATTACTTAAGGGTACGACATCTAGAACGTTAATTTAAAACCATTGCAATTGAGCACATTCCTAGAGCATTTAATACATTAGCTGATTCGTTGGAAAATTATGTGTTAGATTGGCATTTAGCGCATTTTTTATAGAAAGAGTCATACATGAGTGTATATTTTTTACCATAAAAATACATAAAAATTAAAAACACAAGAATCAAAATTGCCAAAATATGTATATGTATATATATGTCGTGTCCAGTCAAGCTACATCAAAAAACTTCCCAAAACTTGGGTGTTTTACAAACAAAAATTTGGCTTTGCTAAGCCTCGCTCTGACATTTACACATCACATCTATCCAGTATTCCTCCTAAGCCTGCTACTAAAAATAGCAAATAACTTCTCTGGCTAACCTCCTAAGAGGCACCAAGAACCTCTCTGGCACATCCACTGTGTGTTGTTGTAGGTGAACCGGGATCTCCCTCATGGGAAGATATGGCACGCCCATGCTTAGACCCTCAAGGTTCCTAGCAAGCTCATGAAAAATACATGCATCATCACCCTCTTTGGTGGCTGCTGTGACCTCTGCTACTTCACCAGCCCCAAGTAGATGCATTCCTCGCCTTGCATAGCGAGCGGCTCCAACTGGACGGACAGGTGCCACATCTGTGTCAAGCAACAAGCTTCATGTCAAAAAACATTTTCACCCATTAAACAAAAAAGTTGCATAAAAATTTAAAAGATAAAAAATACTTCAAAACCCTAATCAAGTTCTTTCTTATCATCTAGGCCCCACTGAGTGCCCGGTGGAAATATCAACTCCGGATCTCTTATGTAGTTCATCCCTGCATAGGGATAATCTTCAATCATCAGGATCTGGTCGTCTAACCAATCAAGGAATGCATCATCAAAACAGTGACGGATTGGACCCTCTCCATTTTGCGGTATCAAAGCTGACCAACTAGCCTATCTTGGCTCCTGTGGTCCCAACACATTCATGATCATTCTTGGCCTCATTGTGGGCACCCGCTCTAGTATAAAATACATGATCAGTGTGGCATACCCAAACTCTCTTTGGATCTGTTTCTTACATGTTGTCAGTTCTTCTCGAACCCGGTGGACAACACGTTCACACCAGTCAAAAAACTATGGTTGCATGCAATCCGGCACCAGCAATACCTGGGCCTTGGTCGCCACATGCTTACTCTTGGCTCCTACCAAGCAAACTATCATCCACAAGAGAGACCTCAACGGTCTCGCTGCCACCCATGCAATAGGAACCCGGTTACTTACGGCCACAATATTGTTTTTGTAGTGAGTTTGTATCAGATCCATAGTAGTGTGGGGATCAGCCCTGTAACCTGTCATATTGGGCCTCGGTCCTTTACATGACAGGCTATTCAAGTAGTAAATTTCATATTTCTCGATCGAGAGTTCATTACCCCCGATGTGAAAGACATATTGCTGGTCATCCCACTATTGAATGATCCATATAAAAAGGTCTTCCTACCCTCTCATCAGCTCTAAATGAGGATACTTCGGTAATCTGCATCTGCAGAGAACCAGCAAAGTAGTAGCATCAATAACCATTTCTCGTTCTTCCCTCTCATGCTCTCTTTCGCGCCAAATGCTCATGGTAAACTGCTTCACACCTGCACAAGCAACATTTCCAATGGATTAGTTTTGGGCTAGAACACTCTAGGATTAAGAAAATCAATTTCAAAAATCATTTATGCCGGATAACACGGGCCCTAGTGCAAATTAGTGCATGCTAATGCATTTTCCCTTAACGGGTAGTGCATTTAATGCGGCCCATACACTGGGCACCCATGATAACCGCTAAAAATATTTAGCGCCTGCTAGAAATCACATTTTTAACAAGCAAAAAGAACTAAAATGACAATGGAAAGCTAAAGAAAGGTTCAAGCTCTTACCTGGATCTCGCAGAATCAAAAATCGTTGCCCAGTTCGTCCACATTCAGTAGCCAAAGTTTCACCACTTTTTTCGCTCCAAAACTCTATCACAGCACTCAAAACAGTGAAAATGAAGGTTTTTTGCCTTCTTATAGGCATTTTGGAGGTAAGAGTCACTCAATTAGTCTGTTAAACTTGGTAAATTCCTGCTATATTTTTTCACAACTATTGGTTTTTAAATGTTACCGATGCTCTAATGAGTTGTTAGTGTTCATGTGCAGATTTGATTGTGTTCAACCTAGTTTCATGCTTTCTTTTTAGGGAGTTTTTCTAGCTCGTAAAACTGAAAAAACCACGAGTTGCCTTCGTCAGGCTCGATAAACTATGCGACGAAGAAATATGAGCCATTCTTTTCTCTCTTTTTCAAAGCTCATTAAATAGAAAAAGTAACCAAGTTTTTCTCCATGGGACTCGTTAAAAATTCACGGAGAGGATCGAGTTTTTCTTCGTTGGACTCGTTAAATTTTCAAGAAGAACATTAAGTTTACTCCATCTCCTCGTACTCATAACAAAATGAGGCAGACGTCCATTGAGCATAGGTTTCTCACTTTTCCAGATTCAATGGACTAACTCACGTAAAATGAACTTTTTTGGGCTTACTATTCTCCCTTTGTCGTGCCTAGTTATCAAACATGACAAAGGTACCCCCTAGAGTTGTCTTTTATGATGTTTTTCAAACTCTCTAAATATGAAAAAATCACTGAGTTTACCCATTTGGACTCGTTAAACTTAATCAGAAGAGAAAAAAATTTGGACAAAGTAGATACTTATTCTGTTACATTTTAAAGGTTGATTTGGTAGCACAAAATCTTGAACATGGCACTTCCCATAAAACTCTCTCACATTTAGCTAAACACTACCATCTATGAGTTTAACCTTCATATACCAATGTTACTGCATTGGTGAATCCTGTTACTCTTCAGTGTTCATTAAACCTAAGGTGCCTGGTACCCTGTTAGAGTGCCTTCTATTTTTCAAGAGGATCCCGCTATCTACTTCTCCTTGTATCAACCAAGCCATCATATACCAGAACTTATTTGTCGTCAGTTATTCCCATTTTCTCTTGATTATTTCCATAAACAAAATCATCTTTTCTTTTTTCGTGTCGACTGATGTAGGACACCTTGGTACCTACCTTTTGACAGATATATTCCTATTGACTTCAACATCTTATCCAGGAAGTTGATCCAGAAACACATCAGTACCCGAGTACTTATAGACATTAGTGCTAGGTCAGCTTGTGTTTGGTTGGGGGTTCTCATTATTGGCTCCTGATCGAATGATTATACGAGTGTGTGACATCAACTCCCTTTATTTACACTCGCTAGATTGTATTGTGCATCTTGGGGACCATCATCATTATTGGTGGTCGTCCTCGCGTCTGTTAATAGTTTTTGTTATTTACTGGTAATCAGATGATTTCTCGCATGTTCGACCACAACTCATTTATTCACATGTGCTGAAATATGCAGTTTAGTGAAGCAGCGACCAAGACCTTGAGTGCAGGCTTACACCATTACAACTATGTTTCCTCTCCCAAGTTGTGATATTGTTTTTTGAGATAGCTTATCAGTTTTATCCTGTTATGACAAACGCTTCCACATTATGCTTATCGATGGACACACTATTCATATCTCTGCTCTAGAGAAATCATTTTTATTAGCTACTGAGCATGGGAATGCCTGACTCAGGACATATATTATATTTTCTGATATATGTTGTTGTTTCAGGTTTTCCTCAGTCCTCCAATTCCTCTAATTATAATACACTTTTTATAAATTATTTTGGCCATCTTCTTTATCTCTGACCTCACACTTTAGGGGGCATCTGTTACATGACAAATGACCTCCTCATCATCTCAGAGGAGAAGGTAACATGGAAGGAAGAAAATGACCTAGACAAGACCCATTTTTGCCAAGATAACGCACCCCAAAAACAGCTAGGTAGAGTTATAATGCACTTGATCCATGCAAAGGGAGATTTAATGCCTAGGGTAATGCTCTGTCTTACCCAAGGGGCAGCGATATCTGTGTTTGAATGTGAAAAGGGAAATATCTTGCAGAAAACTGACAGGCATTTCCAGTTTTTTCTCAAAAGGAGTCAGTTCAGAATGGAAACTAAATGACACAAACCTTTTATTAGGAATTTCCAAACACAACTGAACTCCTATGAAAGGAAAAAGCAAGGAAAAGCGAGGACACATCTACATCTTTCCCGATTTGAACAGCTTGTAAGAGTTGGCAAGGTTTGTCCTCTCCATCTCCTATAAATTGGAGATGTGGGCTCTTGGTCTAAGGTCAAAGGTTTGATTATATGTGGAGTAGAATTCATTGTTGTAGTGTGAGGCTAGAAGATTGGTGAAATTCATTGAGAGCTTTTTGCGTTGAGCATCATCACACTCGGAGATAGAGAAAGAGAGAGAGGAATTAGAAGATTGAGGAGGGCTTGGTGCAACTAACGGTTGTAATCCTCCTTTTCATAAATCAATAGAATTGTATCTGTTTTGTCCATTTGATCCATCAATGTCACAATTGTTGTTCAACCCTCTATGTAGCATGATATGGGTGGCTTAGATGTGCATTATTTTATGTTCCGTACATGCTACCTTAATTGATATAAAGCTATACTATTGTATAGATTACACGAATGCTTTGATTGGTTGCAGGATTTGAACTTGGAGCCAGTGAAGAAGGACTTATACCTCACTGCTTGGTGTTCTCCATAAGATTTAATATCCACATAGAGGTAATCTTTTCAATCTCACTTTGTGAATTATATATATTAACATGAACATGTATGCGGTATCTTTGTAACTTTATAGCTAATCTTATAGTCTGCCTCGAGCACCGAAAAGCCCTGAGAGGGATACCCAATAACCACCACCCAATCATATCACCCTATAGTAGGCACTCTGGCCAAGCTTAATTCTTCAGCTACAGTGCAGTCTCTGTTCAGAATTGTGTTGTGTTGTAGGGTGTTGCAGTGGAGGGTTGAGAAACCCACTTTCTGAGCTAGCTTTTCAGGGGAGGAAGTATTCTTTTCATTGGGAGGTCAGCAAGGGAGGTTCTTATGCTTTATTTCACATCTTGGCACCAGGAAAACCCATTCCCATCATCTACAACATAGATTTCCTCTTTGACTGCGTTATTCTAGAGAGCACTTGCAGTGGGGGTTCCAGTGCTTGATTTGGAGGGTGAGATCTTCAGTGTTGGGATAAACCTTTCACTTGAAGGATCTATTGGAGGAGATCTATTCATTTAGATATCATTTTCAGCCATCTCCATCCATTTATTTAGTTTCAGCTGTTATTCATCCTTAGGGCTGCATTCCGGCATTTTGTACTTTTGGGTATTTCCGGAAACCCTTTCTGGGTTGTCTTGGAAATGTGTTTGGGAGCCTAGATCTTCACTCCCAAAAATTTTTGAGCAACAGAACAACAAATCCACCTTGTTATATATTGATGTATCATTTTATGCCCAAAAATTACGCTTTCATGGCTCATGGAACTTTTATGGCAGTATTTCTCATGTATTAGCATATTTTCCTATTAGAGGCTTGTTTCCCATTGCTTTAGTGACTGTTCCTCAAGATCTTGTGCATATTATTTGCTGATATATTTAATAATATAGTAGTACATTTGTCTTGTTTAATGGTGTATTGATTTATTCACTACTCTTTCCATTATTTTGTTGTTGGCTCTGTTGAAAATGCAGCAAGATGATGGAGCTTAGTGAAATGAAGTCGCCTTCACTAAGTGGGCCCACAGGCAAATTTCGGCGCAACAATAGGGAAGTCAAATATTATTTACCCTTAATAATATTTGGACTCTAAACTTCAGTTTACTCTCTTGGAGCACTTCAGTTCGAGCCTTGGAAGTGGCTCATGCATATGACAGAGGAATTACGCTATTCCTAGGGTTTGGTGAGCACATGCATGGTTGACTTCAGTTAGGACTTCAGTGGCAGAAGTTTGGTGGAGTTAATGAGACAGCTAGTGGAGTTGTGTTCGGTTTAATTTAGTTGAACTGGTTTAGATTAGTTTAACTAGCTAATCAACTAGTTATGAGTGGAGTGAATTAAATATTATTTAATTCATTAATTAGTAACTCATTATTCAACTCAAGAACACATCATTTCACTACAGTGCATGATCAGTTCAGTGGAGACCAGTGAAAGAGGTAGATGAAAGGGTGGAGTTAGCTATCAGTGGCGACATCAGTTGTGCATGAGATTTGCACCACACTTGGAGGAATTTCCCATGATGATTGTGCTATCAAGCCAAGGAGATTCGAACCTTGGATCTCTATTTAGACAGGCCATGATTGCGCAATAGAGGCAAGGCAATTAGTGGTGAGTTTTGAACCAGTAACCTGTTCAAAACCAAGCTAGTTTGTGTGTAACTTTATGAGAAAGTACTGAGTACTTGTGAGGAGTATTGTACCGAGTTTGTTACATGATTTCTCCATTATAATATACACAATAGCTGCGGGGTTTTCAGCTATAAGCTTTCCCCATACATACTGTGTTAATGTGTATGATGATTTGATGTGTTATCGCTTGATTTTATTTCCGCATGTTTGATGATCTGAGTGGAAGAGATTATGTGTTGCACATAAATTCGAATTGTATGTGATCAGGATAGTCTCGGTGGATAATTAATCATTATTCAGCAAATTTCTACATGGTATCAGAGCTATTGAAGCAGAGATTGATCATCACAGTGATTACAAACTTATTTTGGTAGACAGAGTCTGCATGCGGGCCAGGTAGCCTCCGGATTCATCTTTCTTCGGAAAGTGAAAGGTCTGGTAAATGCCCCTTGCAGTCAATCTCTGTGCTAGAAATAATTTGTTCTCACAGATCTAGAGCGGTTGAGCTTTGAGGTGGAATTCGAATTTTGCAGCAGTATTGTTTTCTTGGTGCCGGAGTTGAAAATGTCTTTCAACGGTTTGCGACTCGAATATGCTCTTGAAGGCAGTTCGAATTATGTTGCATGGAAGGATCGCATGGAGGAAATATTAGAAGATAATGGTCTTGAAGGAGTTCGTAGATACGGATGTCCAAAAGCCCACTGATCCTGCTGAAGTCGATGCATGGCAAAAGAAGATGGCGAAGTGTCGAAGGATCCTGTTGGAGGGCGTCAAGGATCATATTGTATCCAGCTTGCATGGAAAGGCTTCTCCATATTTAATGTGGAAAGCTTTGACGGATCTATTCCAGAGTAAGAGCGACCAAAGGAAGCTGGCGCTCAAAGATAAGCTCAGGAACATCAAGATGGAGAAAGGCGACAGTATCGCCAAATACCTCACGAAGTTCACTCAATGCAGAGATGAGCTGGGAAGTGTGGGGTTGACTGTCGAAGAAGAGGACATGGTCGACCTGGCTCTCCTTGGTCTTCTGAAGGCTTGGCACTCATATCAAGATAGTGTTAATGGTCGGGAGAAGCTGCCGGGATGGGAGCGCCTTTGGGCGGATCTCATGCAGGAGGAGATAAGGAGGACTACTCGGGATGGATCTTCATCAAAGGGAGCTGATGAAGAAAATTGCGCTTTGGTTGCCAAAGCAAAGAAGGGGAAGGGTAAGAAAACTTCTCATTCCGGTGCAAAGGGCAAGAAGCAGGATATGGCGAAAGTGAAGTGTTTTCACTGCCATGATCACAGACATTATGCTACCAATTGTCCAAAGAAGAAGAAGAACAAGCAAGCGGGAAGATCTGTAGATGGAGAAGCTTTGGCTTCACAGTTCGAGCTTGACTTTTCACTGATTGCATGCTTGGTTTCAAGTGTGCTGGGATCGGTATGGTTCTTGGACAGCGGTGCGTCATTTCATATGACGGGAGATCGGGAGTTGTTCTCAGATCTGGAGGACAAAGATTTGGGTGTGCACATCGAGATGGGCGATGATGGTAGATACGGTGCGACTGGTATCGGTACCATATCCTTTCAGAGGGAGTCTGGTAAACCCTTTGTATTGAGGGATGTCATGCATGTACCTGGATTGAAGAAGAACTTGATCTCTGTGGCGATGTTGGAGGATAAGGGGTATGATGTGGTCTTCGGCGAAGGAAAAGCCTTCCTGCGCAGTAAGACTACTGGAGAGACCCGGAAGATAGGGGTTCGAACCAAGAACCTTTATCAGTTGCAAGTAGATGGCTGCGCAGCAATGGCATGCAAGGCGGGAGAAGTGGTGAGTCGGGATGATGAGGGCGAACTGTGGCACAGGAGATTGGGCCACCTTCACCACGGAGCTTTGAAGATACTGCAGCAGATTTCTACTGGGCTTCCTAAGGGCACTCTTGCGCAGTCAGATCAGTGCAAGGGGTGTACCTTGGGGAAGTATGTGAAAGCCACCTTTCACGAGAAGGATAGTCGCGCCACGACGATCCTTGAGAGAGTTCACACAGACGTGTGTGGTCCTTTCTCAGTTGCTTCGATAGCAAAGCACAAGTATTACTTGATCTTTGTTGATGATTTCTCTCGAAAGTGCTGGATCTTCTTCATGCAGAAGAAGAGCGAGACATTCGCGAAGTTCTGTGAGTTTAAAGCACTGGTCGAGAAGGAGTCGGGGAAGAAGGTGATTGCTCTAAGGAGTGATAACGGTGGTGAATTCATCTCGGCTGAATTCAAGGAGTTCTGCAGCGCAGAAGGGATTCGGAGAGAGCTCATCGCACACCATAACCCACAGCAGAACGGGGTGGCTGAGCGGAAGAACAGAACGATCGTGGGTGCTGCACGGGCGATGTTGCATGATCAGGGCCTACCCCTTCACTTGTGGGCTGAGGCATGCAATACAGCAGTGTATGTGCAGAACCGTTGTCCTCACATGGTTCTTGGCATGAGTACACCGGAGGAGGCTTATTCTGGTAAGAGACCTGACATTTCTCATTTGAGAATTTTTGGTTCACCTATCTACATGCATGTGACGAATGATGCCAGAAAGAAGTTGGATCCGACCGCAGAGGTTGGAATATTTGTGGGGCACACTGATACACCTCACAACTATCGGGCGTATTTGTCAGACAATCGCAAGACTGTTGTGCGACGGGATATCAAGTTTCAGGAGGAGAAAGCCATGTAGTGTTCGCTTGAGAGGGAGCTACACTTGCATGCAGATGAGGAGCTGTTAGTTCCTAAGGAGGAGCTTCCGGATGTGGATCAGCCACAAGAGGAGGTTCAGGAGGTGGAAGAAACCACCCAGGCAGCGCCAACCATCGGAGGGCGCATGCGCACTACAGAAGCTGAGCGACTGGCTCGGGATGCAGAGAAGGTTGTAGGACCACCTACAGCACAGCGCAGACAGAGACAGTCACCGGATCGGTACACTGGATACATGGCTCTTATGAGTCAATGTGTTGTGACAGAGCCATCCTCTTTTGAGGAAGCTGTGGAGGAACCCGCATGGGTTGATGCCATGATCGAAGAATATAATTCGATCATCAGGAACAGTGCATGGGAGATTGTCCCAAGACCGGTTGGGAAATCAGTTGTAGGTTCGCGATGGATCTACAAGGTGAAGCAGGCGGCTGTCGGGAGTGTGGAGAAGTACAAGGCGAGATTTGTCGCCCGTGGCTTCTCACAGATCGAGGGGATTGACTATGAGGAGACTTTTGCACCTGTCGCAAGGTACTCTTCCATACGGACGATCCTTGCTCTCTCGGCGCAGATGGGGTGGCACATTCATCAGATGGATGTGAAGACTGCGTTCCTCAATGGAGTTATTGAGGAAGAGGTGTACATAGAGCAGCCTGAAGGTTTTGAGATCTTCAGCAGTGAGTCGCATGTGTGCCGGCTCAAGAGAGCACTGTACGGGCTGAAGCAAGCACCTCGTGCTTGGTACACTCGGATAGACAGCTACTTCACCGGGCTTGGATTCTCCAAGAGTGAGGCGGATCCTAACCTGTACCAGATTGTGGTGGAGGGGAAGCTGTTGATCATCATACTGTATGTAGATGATCTGATTTTGACGGGTGATGAGCGGTTGATACTTTCATGCAAGGAGGATCTTACACGAGAGTTTGAGATGAAGGACTTGGGCATCCTTCATTATTTCCTGGGATTGGAGATTTGGCAGCGCAGCGGAGGACTGTTTGTTTCTCAGGGCAAGTATGCCCGGGAGATTCTGGAGAGGTTCAACATGCAAGGCTGCAAGCCTGTTGACACTCCTCTTTCTGGTGGTTGGAGGAAGGAGGATGCTACTTCAGCAGAGGTAGTGGATGCCACTGTCTATCGACAGTTGGTGGGGTCGCTTATGTATCTGGTCAATACACGACCCGATATATGCTATGCAGTTAACCGGCTTTCGCAAGCTATGGTTAAGCCTACCAAGCTCTTTTGGAAGGCAGGCAAGCATGTATTGCGCTATATTAGAGGCACATCGGGATATGGTCTATGGTACAGACAGGAGGATGGAGCGAAGCTTTCTGGCTTCACTGATGCAGATTGGGCAGGGAGCCCAACGGACCGGAAGAGCACATCTGGAGGAGTTTTCAGCATTGGGTCGACAACATTTTCCTGGTACAGCAGGAAGCAGAGATCCGTGGCACTCAGTTCAGCAGAGGCCGAGTACATGGCAGCTAGCTTGGCTGCATGCGAGGCTATTTGGATGAGGAAGATTCTCGCAGGATTGTTCAGGTTGCATTTGGAGCCTACAGTGATCTACTGTGATAACCAGAGTTGCATTAAACTCTCAGCTAATCCAGTATTTCATGATAGGTCCAAACACATCGACATCAGGTACCATCATATCAGAGATTGTGTTCAACGGAGAATCATGATGCTTTCATATGTTCCCACGGAGGATCGGGATGCCGACATCCTGACGAAGGCGCTCACCAGGAGCAAGTTCGAATTCCACAGAGGCAGGATAGGGGTTGCAGATAATCCATATCTTGCTGAGAGGGAGTGTTGAAAATGCATCAAGATGATGGAGCTTAGTGAAATGAAGTCGCCTTCACTAAGTGGGCCCGCAGGCAAATTCTGGCGCAAAGTCTATTTTTAGACTATGTCTATTTTTAGACTATGTCTATTTTTAGACATATGGAGCATGGTCCGGGGATTGCAGTATGTTATTCTTGGAGTATTGGTCATGTTGGTAAAAATAGATGGACCTCTATTTTTTGGACCTATAGGTCGAAGTCTATTTTTAGACTGCCTCTCCTTAAAATAGGGAAGTCAAATATTATTTACCCTTAATAATATTTGGACTATAAACTTCAGTTTACTCTCTTGGAGCACTTCAATTCGAGCCTTGGAAGTGGCTCATGCATCTGACAGAGGAATTACGCTATTCCTAAGGGTTTGGTGAGCTCATGCATGGTTGACTTCAGTTAGGACTTCAGTGGCAGAAGTTTGGTGGAGTTGATGAGACAGTTGGTGGAGTTGTGTTCGGTTTAACTTAGTTGAGCTGGTTGAGATTAGTTTAACTAGCTAATCAACTAGTAATGAGTGGAGTGAATTAAATATTATTTAATTCATTAATTAGTAACTCATTATTCAACTCAAGAACACATCAGTTCACTACAGTGCATGGACAGTTCAGTGGAGACCGGTGAAAGAGGTAGATGAAAGGGTGGAGTTAGCTATCAGTGGCGACATCAGTTGTGCATGAGATTTGCACCACACTTGGAGGAATTTCCCATGATGATTGCCTTGTCAAGACAAGGGGATTCGAACCTTGGATCTCTATATAGACAGGCCTGGATTGCGCAATAGAGGCAAGGCAATTGGCGGTGAGTTTTGAACCAGTAACATGTTCAAAACCAAGCTGGATTTGTGTAACTTCATGAGAAAGTACGAGTACTTGTGAGGAGTATTTTCTTGAGTTTGTTACATATTTTCTCCATTATAATATACACAATAAATTGCGGGTTTCAGCTATAATCTTTCCCCATACATCTTTGTGTTAATGTGTACTCTGATGTCTTGATGTGCTATCGTTATTTTATTTCCGCATGTGTGATGATCTGAGTGGAAGAGATTATGTGTTGCATATGAATTCGAATTGATATGTGATCAGGATAATCTCGGTGGATAATTAATCATTATTCAGCAAATTTCTACAGGCTCGAGGGGTCCTGACCCAGGTTCGGAGTTCAAGGTTTGCCAAAAAACCCCTATACTACTGGCCCTTTCAGCAATGACCTAATTGCGCAGGTCAAAGTCTCACCCGAAGTAGTATGGGTGGGTGTTGGAACCAGGTTTCTGCACCCTGAGAAAGGATAGGTAAGGCAAGCAGAGCTGTGTTTTGTCTTAAGGTGTTCAGATCTCCCCAAGCAAGACTTATGAACCTCTTTCTACATCCATGTGCGCAAGGTTAATCATACTATGGTGCTCAATAATCATATACTTCAAGACAGTAACTCGATATTACATAAACATAATAGAACAGATCTAGATGCAGTAAAACACTTACATAGAAATTTCACAACGGAATACAGAATACGCATAAGATAGTAATTACCAATGATTCGCATAAACAGTACACATAGATTCAGTTCCCAAACAGCCTTTCGTATTCATTAATTCATCAAATTCCTCTTACAATACCCATCCCAGCCTGCACACACAGCAGCAAGGTCCGCACACAGCAAGTCTCTGGATCTCCGTGCACACATCCAGCAAGAGTCCTTCCCCAAAAACCCAAACAGGCTTACTAGACCACAATTCGCATCAATAGCTCTTTTTTCCTTGCTTACAATTCAAAACTTTCCTCTATTTATAATCATCTAGCCTAATATTTCCTACGATCCGTAAACCGTGTTTTTTGGACCCCAGGTTTACCCTTTGACCCATTACAATGTTTTCGGGGCTTTGACCCACCCCAAAACCCCTGCGCTAGACTAAATATAATAAAAAATATACAAAATCGGACAGTTTTCATAGCTCATAGGATACCCTATTCCAACAGTCCCCCAACACAATCTTGTGACTCGTCCTGAGTCACTATGGTGGTGTGGTCTCTATCTGCACATGTAAGGCATTGAAGGCGACAACTAGCGGAGGTAACACTTCCTGACTCTGGGTAGCAACACGTTGTGCGATATCGACCATCTCCAGGGAGGTAGGTCCTTCAGGGGCCGTGGTAACCTGTTCCAAGATTTGGTTGAGCCACGCAATGGCGTTGTGAGCATCCTAAGATATCTGGAAGGCAGCATCACCCCATGGCTTAATAGGCTTTCTGATTGCATGCTTGGTACGTTGGAGATCCGCAATCGTGTCCTGGAAGGCGTTGCCAGTTTTCAAGAGTGTCAGATGCTATGTAGGGCCGAGGGAATGCAAGGTAGCTTCGATCTAATCGAAAGAATCTTCCTTATAGCGTAAGTCTTCTCTGACATGTTGAATCATCGATTTGAACTGGGTCGTTGTCCAGAGCTGCATTGCCGCTTCGAGAAATTATGCACCCAGAGTAATTTGTCCTTTAATAGCATCCATGGCTTATGTTATCACTGCAGCCTGTTTCACCTAAACCTCCAGGGATATGGTAAGATGTGATTAGGCCTGGTATGTTGTGAATTGGCAGGTCATTTCGGTCTTGAGGGCCTTCACTTGGGCTGGGACACCCTGAGCGTTGTGACCAAGCCTTCTAGGGTGCCCGGAGCAGGGCTAACACTGGGAATTCGTTAGGGATCTCTATATTTATCTGGTGAATCATTGTCTCAAGCTGTGCCATAAGAGGGATACCTTCGGTCTTGCTTGTGACCATATTGATGTGTTGTTATGCGGCCTGGTCATGATGATGGAGCTCGTGCAGCACAACGGTGTGTAATCCCTGTAATGCCTTGGGGGGTAGCTGTGCTAAATCCATTTTGAGTTATGTATCTGCTGGGAGGTGGTCACCGACCAAGACAGTGCTAGGTAGTGAGCAAATATGGCCTTCGTTGGCAGGGAGCCTGGAACTGCAAAGAAGTTGCAGCGTGTCCCTATATCGCTTCGTACCCCGAGGGGACAGAGTATCCCTGTTGGCCAGCCCTTCTATGTGCAAGACTGGCAATGACTCCACTGCGTTAGTCCTCTTGCTGCACTTTGGTGGTTGCGTATCATGCCGCATAGCTTCTTCCGTATCATCTAGCATATCTTCTTCGGAGAGGGTCGAGTCGGCCGCGAACTGTCGTCTTGTAGTTGTGGCGCCATTATGTACAAGGTTCAAAGTCAATTTTTCCTATCAGGAGCCAGAGGGCAATCAAATTATCAATCTCATCATCAGACCCTCTTAACACAATGCCTGTAGGTGCTAGACGACAGGGTGCCGAGGTGCTCGGAAGGTTAGGGTCTGTCATAATAGCAAAATGATAAGCTTCCAACTTCGGAAATTCACAGACAGCGGAGGTAAGTTGAAAGGGTATGACCCAAATGCTAGAGGTCCAAACAATCAAGCAATAACATAACAGAGGTAGAAGATAGAGACAATATGGAGCCTTGAGCATAATTGTCCATTCATCCGTATAATGCCCGGGGTTGTCCAACGGTAGAGTAGATCTAACGTAAAACTTACCATCAATCATCCGGAAAAAACTCAACATAAATTGCCGCATTGATGGACATCCGCCTAGTTGCTGTAATGGTATAATTCCCTTTTTACCTGAATGCAATGTTCTGACAGTCATGGCTCACACCTGATGGCTTTCCCATGGACCCATTGACTTTGGCTGAAGCGTCTATGCTATTCGCATATCCCGAATTAAAGCCGATGTAGGATGTGTTGTAATGTGATTCAAGTACACCTTACGCAACCTGGAAGCCGTACCTATCCCTTTGAGCACCGTGGTTGGGGCAATTCAGGAATCACTCACTCCCTCCATTGAGTTAAGGCTCTCGTACTCCATCTTGTACAGCACTGGCATTCCCCTTGATCCGTGTGCACTGTGCAGGCGTGATTTTCCCTTAGTTAGGGCGTTTATGTTCAGCCGAGCTACGTCGAGCATCCCTGTGCCATCTGCCACGTTAAATTTTCGCAAAAACTCAGTCTATAAATGCTCCCAATTGTGCGTGCACTGGTGCAGCTTTGCATCTAAATACCACGCAGTTGGGTGCAGGCCTAAACCATGGATAAATAGGTGAACTCGTTCGTTTGGGGTCCTATCGCACCATTGTGTTTACCATGCAAGCAAATATCTGCGTGGGTCTTCTAATCCAAGGAATTATGGGGTCTGTCTCTTAGCTGGAGCTTTAAACTGCAGGATCATCTTATCTCGTCATTCCTGCCAAGTGCGGAATACTGTCCCATGTGTATCCCACCAACACGCAGGTGCTCCATGCAGGGCTAGCGGAAGGACCCCTAGCCTACAGTCCTTGGGAACTTCTGTCTCAAATGCGCGTAAAAATTCCTTAATGTCACCCAAGTCACCAAGGTAGGGAAGTTCTCTTAACTTAGTGGAGATGCAGCGGAAGCTCCTTGTGACCCATAGACATTGTAGCGCCGAAACCTCATGCAACTGGCCTTGCCAATTCTCCAGTTCCCCATCAGAGTTAGAAAAGCATTCACTGTCTTTTTCCCAGCAGAGCACTCCTTCCGCCATGGGGTTAATCTAGTCCTCATCCTGTGTAGTCAACTTGTAAATGTGTTCTACTTCCTCCTCATCGCGCGCTAGCTCTATATACCGCACACCTTCCGCAAGATCCAGTGGTACTATTATGCGCGTACCATTATTTTAAAACACCATGCTGCGATTTTTGAGATTTATAACACCCCCCATATCTATAGCCCAATCCAGTCATAGGAGTTCAGGGTAGGAATCCGCATCTTCCACAATTTCGATTACCTCGAAGTCATCTTGGACCTTTACTCCTACGATATCCACCATGAATTTTGGCAGCCTTCCCATAGGGATGATCTTTTGGTGATTTTCCATGCGCAGCTGGATGGTGGACCAATCCAATTTAGGTTCTCCCATTCGCTGCCACGTTTTCTTAGGTAACACGTTCACATCTGATCCGAGGTCCAAAATAACTTGATCCATCTCGTAGTCACCAATATGTGTAGTCAGCTGCATTTCCCTACTGGTGCATTTTCTATACCTGTATAGTTTGTGTACATATTTGGTCCCAGAGGTAAAATCGGGCCACGCTTCGTAGCTATTCATTAATGCCTGAAGCTTTTCTACAGCCTTTGGGTTACGTAGTAGCTTTAGACATGCCTGCAGAAAGGGCTCAACCCCCTCATCTATCTTGGGGTGTGTTGGTACCTGCGTAGTAGCTGCTATTCTCTAAGCGAGGTCTTGGTCAGCTAGGGCCATGGTCTCTTGTCCCCTCTTTATGTTCAGACCTTCTTCCATTGATCCCTAGGTGTCCATCCCACTATGTTTTATGACTTTCACACTTGGCTCTATGTTCCTCAACTCGGCTTTAACTCTCTATACATTCTGCATAGGGGTGGGCTGCTTTTCCTGCATTTTTGTTATTAAGACTGGGCAATCTTCGACCACATGGTCCAGCTATCTACAATATTTGCAGGATTTCCAAGTGGGATTTGGACATTCCCTTGCAAAATGCCTTATTTCTCCGTAGTTATAACAGATTAGTTGTCCCCGCCCTCGACTTTCGCTTCCCTCCGACCTCCCCTGCCCCTTGCTGGCAAGCCACCAAAGTTCGCAGGACATCTTGGTGATGCAGGGTCTGATTGTACCCTATACCAGTTTCCCCAATCCATCATTAGGTCGTAAGTGCGAAGGCTTTTCTCATCGTGTCCTACCAATCGGCAGAACCTGGACCACTGCTGCTTTAGTTTTGGTACATACACACCCAGCCAAGGGCAACAATTCGTATCATGTAGCCTTGCTACATGACAGTCATCGCACCATAGTGCAGGTCCGCTCGAACCTGGGCATGATATGATGGGTCCCCCACTTGCTCCCGGGTGGATCAGACTAGGTCCTCCTGCCTGCATGTAATCTGGTAATAGCAGGCACTGATCCTTCATATGGCAAGATACCCAACATCGTATGCACCACAGATCTGCGCTGGCTCCTTTTCCTCATTCCTTTCACAGATTCTAAATTTCCATATGCATAGCTCCGAGTTTCTCCTGAATTTGTTGTACTCCTAACGACGTATCCTCCCTGGGCACAGCTTCTAACTTCATAGCGACTTCCACAGCTTTTTCCTACTATTCAAAGGTTTTGTGACTCATTGGCATACGCAGGTGGAGCAATAACCTAGCGATGAACCACTCTGTATGTTGTCTATCGTCATACTCAAATCCCCCTTCCCTGATTGATTTCTTCAATCGTTGATCAGCCTCCTATACAGATTCAGACGCACCTTGCTTAAAGTCCTTCACTTTCTGCTACCAACTAAGAATAATATTTTCGCTTTCAGAATTGTTGCTTCAGAGCATCCTTAATGTCTTGAACAGACGCACTCCCATTTGTTAGCCCCCCTATGAAATTCTTGACAAGCAAGCTGGGGGCTATGTCATTTTGGAGACCTTCAAGGAATGCATCTCCCCTAAAGACACATCATCCTTGAAGTCTCTCTGTGCTTTGCCTTATACAAGTCCCCTCTGTTGGTTCCTTTCCCTAATGTTTTCATGTATCCCTTGTACCCCTGCAAAATGTCCCTTTTCCCCCTTCTTCCTCCTTCTGTCAAAGTGCCTTCGTTCCCCTCTATTTCCCCTATTAACCCTCTACACCCCTCCAAAATCCCCTTTAAATCCCGCCATTATCCTTGGTTTCCTCATTTTTCCCCTCTTTTCCACTATCGTTACCCTCCTTAGGCCTCAAAATACATTAAAATGGGTTAAAAACCCACTTCCGACCTTATAATGGGCCGAAGCCCCCTTTCCCGCTAAGCCCCCACACCTTTTTCCCCATGTGACCCGACGCCGTAACCGAGCGCTAGCCCCTAAGGTGCTCATCCCATTTGTTCATCGGGCACGATTATATGTTAAGTCCCTATATTAATAGTGTAGCCCCTTATTATGTTAGTGTAGCCTCCCTTATTGTTATTATTGTACCCCTGTAACCCCCATATTGTTATTATTGTGCCCTTAAATTATTATTGTTAGGTCGGCTAGGATTACATTGTGGCCCACTAAGATTACATTATGGCCCCATGAACTCCTATATATAGAAAGGAGGTTTTGTAAATTGTATCATCCAAGAATTTTTCATTCATGTAATGTATTGGAGGTTTCCCCCTCAAAGTGGCTTATTTCTAAGGCGTTGATATCTCTTTTCTTCTCTTTTTGAGCTGGTTACACAACATTTGGTATGAGAGCTTTTGGATTCTAGGGTTTCGCTGCTCCAAACAGGTCATCGTGGCATTTTCGCTATAACTTTTTTTCTACGAAGTTTCAGAAGCTGAAATTTTTAGGGTGCGAAGCTGAAATCCTGAGGAAGGTTTCTAAAAATTTCAGAGCTTGGTTCGCAATATTTTCGGAGATATCATCTGTGGAAGTTAGGCCTTTGTTCAAGCTCCTAAACAGGTCATCGTGGCATTTGCGCTATAAATGTTTTTGTACGAAGGGTCAGAGTCTGAAATTCATATGGTGCGAAGCTGAAATCCTGAGTAAATTCGTCAAAACATTTCAGAACTTGGTTCGCAATAGTTTTGGAGATATGATCTGTGGAAGGTAGTGCTTTTTCATGCTCCTGAATTTCATCTCAAAGAGGTGATCGTGGGAAAAGTTCAATAACTCTCTCTCTGAAGATTGGATTGGAGTGCCGTCAAAAGTGATCACAATTACACAGCCTGTATTTTCTTCGCTATCAATTTGAGGGCAAGACAAAAACAATGGCCCTTCAGCAGTCTTTAAATTCTCTCTCTTGGAACTTGGTCAAATTGGAGTCTGATGTGGGAGATTGGACACAACTTTGTCTTGGAGCATCAAAATCAGGTCAGACCTGTGGCATTTAAAAGATAATTTAGAGGGCTAATTCAGTGCTGAATTTCAGATATTGAAGATCTGAAATCATAGAGATAATACAATTTAAATATCGAGCTCCTCAAAGCAAGAAAAAGGTGTGTATTGTTTTTTCTGAATTGCATAACGTTTGTTTGAAAAAGCAGTTAAAGTGATTCCAAGGGCATATTGAAGAATATTTATCAGCATTGGGTTATATAATGCCTCCAAAAAATAATTTCATACCCATCAAGCCCTCAGAAATCTATTCTATGATGCCTGAAGAGGAAGAGTTGCAGTATGAGATATCAAAATTACGGTACCAAGTGCAACAAGTTTCGATCTTACGAAGAGCAATTGAAGATGAAATAGATGGTTTAAAAGTAGAAATGGAGGCTAAGTTGGATGGTTTTAAGGATCAAATAATAGAAAATATGGATGATAAATTAGTGGAATATCACATCGAGCATCAACAACAAGTCCTCCAACTCTCAAAGGATAACCCAACTTTGGTGCAGAATCTAATGAAACAACAGGAAGATCAACATTACATCGAAAGAAGTTATGAAGCAGTCATAGAAACAAGAACTCGACAAGTACAATCAATCTCAGAGTATATCAGCAAGTTGAATAACTTTCCTGTAGAAGATTTCACATGGGAGGATGAGAATTTTATACAGAAGCATCAAGAAATAATCAAGCGTTGAGGACAACACTTGTTTGAAGGAGAGGGGCATGTTAAGTCCCTATATTAATAGTGTAGCCCCTTATTATGTTAGTGTAGCCTCCCTTATTGTTATTATTGTACCCCTGTAACCCCCATATTGTTATTATTGTGCCCTTAAATTATTATTGTTAGGTCGGCTAGGATTACATTGTGGCCCACTAGGATTACATTATGGCCCCATGGACTCCTATATATAGAAAGGAGGTTTTGTGAATTGTATCATCCAAGAATTGTTCATTTATGTAATGTATTGGAGGTTGCCCCCTCGAAGTGGCTCATTTCTAAGGCGTTTATATCTCTTTTCTTCTCTTTTTGAGTTGGTTACACAACATTATAGCCGTCGATTTGCACAGAACGGATGGCGATCGCCGCCCCCGCTACCCCCGTCGTTTTCCCCGTTCATCACCCGTCGCCGCATCTCCACCGTTCGTTTGTACGACAGATCTAACGGTCCGTAACGCGCCCGCACCGATGGTCCCCATGCGACTGTTCCAAACCCACTGGTTTATTTCGCACCGCTTTTGGGCAATGGGCGGTATTTCCTGATAGCCCAACGATTCCACTCACCGCTCGCCACCTGTCCTCCTGTACAATTCCAATACCACTTTTTCCGCCCGTTAAAGTCATCCCCCACACGTTATCTCTCGACCACGGATGCCCAGCGAAATTACCGAAGACCGTCTGATTAGGAGCAGCCCGTCTGATGGCTATCGCTCGTCCAAGGTGCACGAAGTTTAATGAATCTGCACACGCGATAGCTCATGCCCTGGCCCGTCGTCCGTCGCCCTCCGCCGTTGATCCCCACCGCGATCGACGGTCCAGTTTTGTTCCTCCACCGTTGACTATTCCACTATCCCCCGTTTCACCACGTCATCTACACGTGTACCCTCCGTACCTTCGCCCATTCCATTACGTTTAATTGGTTCATTTTCATGTTTTTTCATGTTTTTCATTCGTTTTTCCAGCCTGTTAGCCACCGCCACTTCCACTGCAGGTCTCCATTGCTCCTCCGCATTTGCTCCGCCATGTCACCGTCTCCACTCCGCCATTTCCTCCATCCGTACTGCATCCATTCAAGCCTGCCCCGTCCACATGATCACCAAGATTCGTGTTTTGTACAAATTGATAAAAAGATCACAGACGGCAAATTTCAAGCAGAACCACTGAGAAGTAGATAATCATCTCAGTGTTTAAATTTTATGAGCAAAACTAAAAGGGAATACGTGACTTACATTAAACAAAGGCGTAATCCAAACTTAAACCCTCTTCCGTGCCATTAAAGCTCGAGCTTACCTGACAGAAGCAAGAATGGAGCGGCAGAATGTTTCAGTACAAAGCAAAGGAGATTGAGGCACGCTAATGAAGATCTTAAGCCTTGAATCAGTGGTTTAAGAGGCAAAGCACCAGTTTGAAGACCCCGAGGATCAATCAAAAGGTCCTGAGCACAAGCAAAAGGTAACATCAGGGTTTATTCGTCAGCAGAATGTTTTTCTTCATCAAGTACAGGGCGCCCATATAGTTTTTATTATGCACATTGTCCCTGAAGGAATTTCCACCCTAACAACAGTTCAAAACCACCAGAGCATTTATATGACAGACCTCTCAGTAGTTTATTTTATTTTTGTTCAAAGCACCAGGAGTACTACAGCCGAAAGATGTCAAGATCATATCCGGAGAAGATCACTCTTTCACAAAGGGGGTGACAGAGATTAAATACTCAGCAGTCAAACAGAATGGGTTTCGGCCCTACATTCATTTATGTGTTTAATGTTACATTTCGTATTCACCTACCCCCTCAGTTGATCTTCTGCTCATCCTCTGCTATAAAACACAGAAGGAAATTATTGTAAGGGTTGTTGATGAGATATCGGAGAAATGCAAGCATTTTCCTCTTGAGACAAGTTCTCTGTGTAATATTGTAAGATAGGTTGAGATTTGAATGCATTAATCTAATGTCTAAGCTGGGCATGATAAATTGACAGGTTATTTTGACATAGTACACATTTTTTCAAAAGCCTAAAGCAAATGTGATGTTTCTTATCTCCTCGTGTTTCCTTCCATTTCATTCCATTTCTACAGTCGCATCAAGTTACATATTTACCCTTGATAGGTACCTAATGTTGTCGCTCTCCCACTTTTGTTTTCTCGCTTATATGTGTATCCTAATACTTGCTGGATTTAACCAGTGTAGTGGATGTTATTGCCTGCTCTCTGATGTATGAATTAATGAAATTTATGTTTAGATGTTCTTGTTAGGATTTAGTTAGATGAGTTGAGAACATTGGGAGGTCTAGAACCCTGCCTATGCCTCACTAGGATCTTTCCATCTCATTAAGCCTTTCTAAGATCCCTTGTCTTGCCTCCGGTTTTGTCCAAGCAGGTCTGGAGTTAAATGAACTCTGACCTGATCTATAGACAAAATTGGTTGGTTCCCCTTCACTCATTTTTAGTCCTTAATGTCCCATTCCATCAACCATATTTTAATATCCAAATGCTCTAGATGACTAGCCCAACTGAAAGCTTGCACATTGAACACAAGTAAATCCTTTCTTGACTCCATTGCCTAATGGCCTTGATGTTCCCTGAGTTATCTATCTTTGCCTAGTTTCCTCTTTGCTCATCCTTGTCTCATATTGGACCCTTCTTTCCTGATTCCCAACAACCAAACATAAACAATAAAAAAAAACAACCCTGTGCCTATAACTAGCCTAAAACCCTTGACATTTGAGCTTCAAAGATCTAAATCCTTTGACAATTATAGAGAGATCCCTCTCTGGGCCTAGGAGGGCTAGATCCTAAGGTCCGAAAGTGGTTCTATGTTGTCTCATCTTTTGGTCTTGTCAACCTGGCCAAAACATGGGAGCCCCAACATAATGGCGACTCGGCTGGGAAAAAATTTCTGAGAGCCTATGACTGCTAAACACTAATCTGTCTCCCAGTCTCGTCACCAACATAATGGCGACTCCACTGGGGAATTCTGAATGATCTTCATCCCACTACATCAAAACTTCAGACACCTACATCTCTGGTTAGGTTGACAATAAGTCACTCCTTTCTTGAATCGACCTCCATTTTTGAGTGTCCATCATACTCTTAGACAGAGCCTGGAAAGGGCTAGGTAGCCTCCGGATATCACCCTCTTCGGAGGTGACATGTCTGGTAAATGCCCTGCCAGTCAATCTCTGGTTGGAGTTTGCTGTTTTTAAGGAGATTCCTGAAAGGTGATAGCGCCTGAGCACTGTGGTGGACAGTGTAACCCCTTAGATATACCCAAAAACCCTCCACCTGGCGACTCCATTATTCCTAAACGAAAAGACTCCACTGGTGATCAGTAGACCTGCTGATTAACTTGGTTTCACAAAAGACTCCACTGGGAGAATATTCTTTGAAACAACATCAATCACAGTAGAAGTAACAAGTAGGGTTAAGCTGCCTGGCTAAGAAACAGCATTCTGGCTTTTAGAACCATTCACACAAGAGCTTATCCCAATCCTGACCCACCTGAAATAGTTGATAACCCTGAGAGCATCCTCAAGAGATCTCCTGTACCTAAGAGACCAACTATTTCCAGTCACATCTATAGAGCTAACTCTGCGCCACAAGATCTTACAGCTCTATCACACTTTCAGCTTGACCTAGACCTGCCAAACAGATTACCTAGAACTAGGTCATTCAGTACTTTAGACCAGCCAGACCCTCAGCTTAGGGACAGAGAGACTCCTCCATCCACACCTCCTGATATTCACTTTATTCAAAACTTGGGGCTCTGTCACCCTAGATCTGCTCAGCAAACCTCTGCTGGTCCTAATACCCATGTTTTCCATATACCAGCTGCTTAAGCCAACCCTATACCTCATCAGAATATTATCATGGCAGCCTGGTATGCACCTCTGGTTTTACCTCAACCCTTGTTACCCTTACCCAATGATTATCAGTCAAAAATCCCACACTTCACTGCAAAAGAGTCCATGACAGCTTAGCAACATGTAGATAAAATGGAGGATTCTTTTGACTACATGGAAATTAATGATGAAAAAATCAAAATGAGAATCTTTTCCCAAAGCTTAGGGGGTGATGTAAAGAAATGGTTTAAAAACTTACCCCCTGGCAGTATCCAAGATCTCCCTGCGTTATATCAGACCTTCATTAACAAATGGGAAACTAGGGCAAACCCTTGCCAACTTCTAGCAAAATACATGAGCCTGAAAAGGAATGTAGGGGAGAGTGTCCATGATTACACAACAAGATTTAATAGCATTTACAATGCCCTCCCTCCACATATGAAACCTCTACAAGGCATGGCATTAGAAAAGTACCCTGATAGGTTTGATGCTGACATGGCCTATGAGCTTAGGGATAAAGAATACACCACATTGGAAGACATGCAGAAAGGAGCTGTAAACATAGAGGCCAATTTGATTGAGAAAAGAGCAAGACAGAGAGCCGAGAGGAGGGTAACATATAGGGATGACAATGTAGCCTCCACATCTGATCCGAATTATGAAAAATTGTCTAAAAACATGGAAGAGCTACAAAAAATGATGAAGAGAATGGTTGTCACTGTCAATAACCAAAACGGAAATCAAAACCAGAACCAAAACTTTAGAAGGAACAACAATGCCACTCCCAACAGACAAAGAGAGTCAGACCAACAAGTAATTCCCCCATTCCAGGAAAAATTTCTTGATGAAGACGAGGGAATCATAGAAGAGTCTGAAGGGAATGAAATAAACATGTTTGAAATAGAAGACTCAGTCCTTAAATGTGATTCAGGAGAAGATCAACCCTCACCATCATACTGGGATGAGGAACGGTTAGAAACTGAGGATTACAGATTAGGATTTGAAAATGCCATGATGCAGGTCAGAGAACAATATGAAATTAGGAGAAAAAAGAACCAAGAAAATCCCATAACTGAGACTCCTGAGGTTACCATCAAGAAAAGACCTGATAAAACTTCTAAAGCATCTGCTGTAAATAGCAAATTAGCAGCTAAAAGTTCTAGGAAAAATGAAGAAAAAGACAACCAAGACACTGGAAAACAAGGCCAACCAACCAGCAACACTAGCACTATAGTTAGTGCTCCTGATAAAACAATTCCTGGTCCTGTACATAGTGAGAAATCACAAACTGATTCAGCCACTAAGGCAGTAGCAAATTAAACAGAGTCGAGCATTTCCAAGAGTCAGTCCACTTTCAATTTGGAAAGTGAGATCGCAAAAATCAAAATCTCTGTCCCACTCTCTGAGCTGGCCACTCAGAATGTATATAAAGGCCAAATTTTGAAAGCGTTGAATCTAGGGGAAAACAACGACACTGTGAATTTGAGTGATGATCAACCTGCCCTCCTGTTTGGTCCAAAGATTGAGGGAAAGTTTCAGGAAGGGGTAGTTCCACCTTTTTATATCAGTCTCAACATTCATGACAAAATACTTCACAATTCCATGCATGATTCTGGGGCATCACACAATCTAATGCCTAAGGTGGTGATGGAAAGATTAGGCCTAGAGATAACCCACCCGTACAAATATTTGTATTCGTTTGACTCTAGCAGAGTGAAATGCCATGGTCTAATCAAAGACTTGTGTGTAAGCCTCACCCAGATTCCTGCTAAGTGTATGGTCATGGATATTGTGGTGGCAGATGTGCCACCCAAGTATGGCATGTTATTATCTAGATCATGGGGAGCCAAGCTGCAAGGAACAATGCAGATGGATGGTTCATATGCCACTATCCCTATCTTCGGCCAATTTAGAAGACTGTATAGAGAAGATCAAATGAAATTCCTAGTCAGTAGCCCCGAGAAACCTGAAAATGCACCATTATACTCTGTACACATAGACCTGGATTCTTTCATTCTTTATAATGACCCATCCTTAGGAGAGCCAGCGTCAGAAAACAGAAATACAAACAATAACATAGAACCCATGGACTTTAACATAATGGCTACCCTAGAAGAATACGATGAAGAAAACCATGGGCAGGGTACTGAAAACAAAACTCTGAGCGAACCAGAACCAGAAACAGAACGTAAACAGCAAGGTAGCCAACTCTCTAAACTCCACACATGTCATGAAGAACAAAACAACCCGCAGCCTAGTATAGACCCTGTAACACAACACAATGGTGAACCCAGCTGTAGGGAAGGAAACAATGATGAAACAGAAAATGAACCCCTACGGGAAATGAATTTCGATGGGTCTTGTACTAGGAAAACTACTGGAGCAGGGGTGTGGTTACGTAACACAGAAAATGACCACGCAGAGAGCCATGCTGTGAATATGTATTTCAAGTGCACAAATAACATTGCAGAGTATGAGGCTCTTATCCTGGGCTTGAATCTGTTGAAAAAATTAGGAGCCCATAGGATAGCTGTGCTAGGAGACTCTGAGTTAGCGATCAAACAAGTGAATGGTGAATACGCAGCAAAACATCCTCGATTAAGGGCATATAGGAACGATGCCATGAATATATTGAAAAATTTCATGGAGTACGAATTGGTGTTTGTTCCCAGGAGTCAAAATGTCATTGAAAATGGATTGGCTTGTCTAGCTAGTTCATATCCTAAGACTCCAGCTGACCAAAAAATCATCATTCAGACCAAATTTCGACCTGCAGTGCCAGACAACGAAAAATACTGGCAGGTCTTTGAAGGAGACAAACAGATTGAAGATTTTCTGGTGGGCAAAAACGAGTTCAAATTTTCTGATTCAGACTCAAAATCTGATGACAGCTGCCCAAGTGAGAATCCCCCAGATGAACAAGAAACACCCTGTCACATAGAAATAAACGCCCTTTCTGAAGAAACTAGAAACCCAACCAAAAAATGTGAAAACGCAGATGGTGAAGAAGTAGAAGTGCTGCAAGCCAAAGACAAGAACATACCCAGAGGCCTAGCACCCTTAGAGGACCTATTTGACTTTGATGATGTAGCAAAGAAGCCCACTATAGAACATGCATACTCTAATGTTGAAGAATGCAACATAGGCACTGAAGATAAACCCAAAATGATCAAACTGGCTAAGTCTATACCTGCAAACATGAAGAAGAAATACATTGACCTGTTTAGGGAATTCATTGACATGTTTGCATGGAGCTATAAAGACTTAAAGGCCTATGATACCAACATCATACAACACAAGATACCCTTGAAGGAAAATCAGAGGCCTTTCAGACAAAAAATCCACAGAATCAATCCAAAACAATTGCCTGCAGTGGAAAAAGAGATTAAGAAGATGTACGATGCAGGCATAATAGTTCCTGTGAGGTTTTCTGATTGGGTGTCAAATCTAGTGGCTGTGAGGAAGAAAACAGGGGAGATCAGACTGTGTATAGGCTTCAGAAATCTTAATAGGGCCTCATTAAAAGACAACTACCCCTTGCCTAGAATGGAACATATCTTACAAAAGGTAGTAGGCTCTAAGAGAATCTCCCTGCTTGATGGTTTTTCTGGATACAATCAGGTCTTAGTACTCCCAGAAGATCAACTCAAAACAGCCTTTACCACCCCATGGGGCACCTTTATGTATGTGAAGATGCCTTTTGGGTTGATGAATGCTGGAGCAACCTTCAAGAGAGAAATGGATATAGCTTTCTCAGATGAGATAGGGAACTTTATAGTTATCTATCTGGATGACTTGACTGTCTATTCTAAAACTGAAGAAGAGCACCTAAAACATCTGAGGAAAGTGTTTGAAAAGTGTAGAAGGTATGGTTTGTCACTGAATCCCAAGAAGACTGTCTTCGGGCTGCAAGAAGGTAAACTTCTAGGCCATATCATTTCTAAGAAAGGGATAAGGATAGATCCACAAAGAGTTGAAGGGATACTTCAAATCACACACCCAAGAAACATCAAGGAGCTATAGTCCTTCATTGGGAAAATCAACTTCCTGAGGAGATTTATTCCCAATCTTGCTAAACACCTTAGGACTATGACTAACATGCTGAAGAAAGGTGTAGGAGTTAAATGGACTGTTGGAGCTAAGAAATCTTTCGAATCTGTAAAACTTGCACTCACTCAGGCTCCTGTTCTAATTAGCCCAGATCTCTCAAAAGATTTTCTGATCTTTTCATTTTCCTCCCAGCATACCGTGGCTGCAGTCTTACTGCAGAAAAATTCAGAAGGTAATGAACAGCCAATTGCCTTTTTCAGCAAGGCCTTAAGAGATGCACCCTTGAAGTACAACATTATGGAAAATAAGGCCTATGCCCTGGTAAAGGCCTTAAAAGACTTTAGGGTGTACATTGTGCATTCCCACACCATTGCTTATGTGCCAAATATAGTGGTCAAAGATATCTTGTCCCAAGACCCCGATGGGAAAAGGGGCAAATGGATTGCTACCATCTTAGAATATGACCTTGAGATAAAGCCCACCAAACTGATCAAAGGTCAAGGCCTGGCCCAATTAATGGTTGAATCTAATATTTAGGCCCTTGACATTAACATGATAAATGCCTTGGATGAGCAGGAAGGATTTCCTGACCCCACTGTTGAGGAGAAGTTTCAGAACTCTCCCTGGTATTCTGATATCCTTTATGTGCTCACCAACCTCAATGCTCCTCCAGAACTGTCCAGAACTAAGGCCAGATTCATAAAACTCAAAGCTAGAAACTATTGCATTTTGAATGAAAACTTATATTGGAAAAATCCAAATGGCCTATTGCTTAAATTTTTGCATGAGTCTGAAGCTGAAAGAATTAAACAAGAGTTCCATGCTGGAAAGTGTGGAGGCCACCTGAGTTGGAAAGCCACCGCAAATAAGATACTTAGGGCTGGTTATTATTGGCCCACACTCTTCAACGATGTCCATAAAATGGTAACTGCCTGTCACAAATGCCAGATCTTTGAAGGAAAAAGAAAACTTCTTCCCCTCCCTTTACAAACCATTACAGTTGAGGGTCCTTTCATGCAATGGGGTCTAGACTTCATAGGGGAGATTCATCCAGCCTCCTCAGGACAACACAAATGGATCTTGACAGCCACTGACTATTTCACTAAGTGGATAGAGTCAATACCCACTAGGAATTCCACTGATTCAGTCATCATTAGGTTCCTAGAAGGTCATATCCTCTCTCGGTTTGGTTGCCCAAGGAAAATAATCACCGAAAATGTTGCTGCTTTTGGATCCAAGAAAATGGTTTATTTTTGTCATAGGTACCATATCATGCTTGGTCATTCAACTGCCTATTATCCTCAGGGTAATGGCTTGGCTGAATCATCAAATAAGAGCTTAGTGGCAATCATCAAAAAGCTATTAGAAGAGAACAAAAAATCTTGGCACAGCAAGTTGGTACATGCTTTGTGGGCTGACAGGCTTACTACAAAAAAATCCATTGGAATGTCACCATTCCAGCTAGTCTATGGGACAAAAGCAGTATTTCCTACCAGCCTTGGAGTTCCAGTAATCAGACTTGTCCAGGAGATCCAATCCGAGGAAGACAGCATGGTAAGAAGGATAAATCAGGCAATCCATCTTCAGCAAACTAGGGAGGAAGTATATAACAGAGCTGTCAGAGTTCAGGAAAACATTAAAAAGCTATTTGACAAAAGAACCAAAGCTGCAGATTTCAAAATTGGTGACAAGGTTCTGAAGTGGAACTCAAGAAGAGAGGACAAAGGTAAACATGGCAATTTTGACAGTTTGTGGCAGGGTCCATACATCATCCAGGCCACTGTGGGTCCCAATGCGTTTTTTCTACAAGAGCTTGGTGGTACAGAACTATTTGGGGGTCTTGTCAATGGCAAGATTCTCACACACTACATCTGCTAATTTTCATTGCCATTTTCATTTCCATTGTACATACCATTGCAGTTTTACTTTCAAGAAAACAGAGGAAAATGTTCCAAAAAACAGAAAGAAAGGAGAGGTTCAGATGTGTTCAAAACATGAACCTCTGAAGTAAAAAAATTGGCTCTAATAAACTCAGAAGTTGAGCCAAAGGGAGCAGAATAGTTGGTCCTAATACGCCCAAAATCTAGACCAGCAGTGACAAGGAAGAATCAGCTCTAACATGCTCAAAACTAGAGCTGAGTCAGAGGAAAAGAAGTGACTCTAATATGCTCAAAACCTAAGTCACAGAGAAAGAAGGATGTTTCAAAACTGCAGATTTCATGCCTTCACAGTTTTGTTTTCAGTTTTCTATAAGTCTTCACTCCAGCAAGTCAGACAGTCTAATCCTGGCTTGGCTGTTTTTTTTTCAATTTACTGTCTTAGAATGTAGGAGAAGAAATCTGTTGGACAGTTTAATCCCAGCAGATGTTAGATTAGGTAGAGAAGCATATGAGGCCAACTGTTTAATCTGGTCTCATGGAGCAATAAGGGTAGAAGTAGAATAGGTTTGTTTTCTATTTCAGAAATAGATGATGTAAAGGGTCTGCTAGCTCAAATGCACCCTAAAGAAGGAAAATGCTAGGACTGTAGTTTGGGTAGGTAGTTTGATTGGGAGAAATGTTTCTATTGATGTAACATATTCATATTGTGGCAGCTGAACAAAGAAAGGGATGTGCCAAGCAGCAGGCAACTGGCCTACTCCAAAGATCATTTCTGGTTTCTTGCCTCCTTCAAGAAGAAGCCATCCCCATGTGGAGCCACTCTTAGCCCCCCTATGAAATTCTTGACAAGCAAGCTGGGGGCTATGTCATTTTGGATACCTTCAAGGAATGCATCTCCCCTAAAGACACATCATCCTTGAAGTCTCTCTGTGCTTTTCCTTATACAAGTCCCCTATGTTAGTTCCTTTCCCTAATGTTTTCATGTATCCCTTGTACCCCTGCAAAATGTCCCTTTTCCCCCTTCTTCCTCCTTCTGTCAAAGTGCCTTCGCTCCCCTCTATTTCCCCTATTAACCCTCTACACCCCTCCAAAATCCCCTTTAAATCCCGCCATTATCCTTGGTTTCCTCATTTTTCCCCTCTTTTCCACTATCGTTACCCTCCTTAGGCCTCAAAATACATTAAAATGGGTTAAAAACCCACTTCCGACCTTATAATGGGCCGAAGCCCCCTTTCCCGCTAAGCCCCCACACCTTTTTCCCCATGTGACCCGACGCCGTAACCGAGCGCTAGCCCCTAAGGTGCTCGTCCCATTTGTTCATCGGGCGCGATTACAGTCGTCGATCTGCACAGAACGGACGACGATCGCCGCCCTCGCTGCCCCTGTCGTTTTCCCCGTTCATCACCCGTCGCCGCATCTCCACCGTTCGTTTGTCCGCCAGATCTAACAGTCCGCAATGCACCCGCGCCGGTGGTCCCCATGTGACTGTTCCAAACCCGCCGGTTTATTTCGCACCGCTTTTGGGCAATGGGCGTTATTTCCTGATAGCCCAGCGATTCCACTCACCGCTCGCCACCTATCCTCCTGTACGATTCCAAAACCACTTTTCCCGCCCGTTAAAGTCATCCCCCGCGTGTTATCTCTCGACCACGGATGCCCAGCGAAATTGCCAAAGACCGTCCGATCTGGAGCAGCCCATCCGACGACTATCGCTCGTCCAAGGTGCACGAAGTTTAATGAATTTGCACACGTGATAGCTCATGCCCTGGCCCGTCGTCCGTCGCCCTCCGCCGTTGATCCCCACCGCGATCGACAGTCCAGTTTTGTTCCTCCGTCGTTGACTGTTCCACTGTCTCCCGTTTCGCCACGTCATCTCCACGTGTACCCTCTATACCTTCGCCCATTCCATTACATTTAATTGGTTCATTTTCATGTTTTTTCATGTTTTTCATTCGTTTTTCCACTCCGCTGACCGCCACCTCCACCAGGGCAGGTTTCCATTGCTCCTCTGCATTTTTCTCCGCCATGTCACCGTCTGCACGGCCATTTCCTCCATCCACACTACATCCATTGCCCCCGTCCATGATTTTCTTCACGGATTTCGTGTTTTGCTGGGTTGTAAATGATAAAAGATCGCTAGGACGCGCAGTCTCTGTTACAACGGCGGAGAACTCAAGGAGGACCATCTACAGTAGCTGAATTTATGAGCAAAGACCCGGGAAGGTGAAGACAGGACTTACATTAAACAAAGGCAGAATCCAAACTTTAAAAACCTTCCTGTGCCATTAAAGCTCGAGCTTACCTGACAGAAGCAAGAATGGAGCGGTAGAATGTTTCAGTACAAAGCAAAGGAGATTGAGGCACGCTAATGAAGATCTTAAGCCTTGAATCAGCGGTTTAAGAGGAAAAGCACCAGTTTGAAGACCCCGAGGATCAATCAAAAGCTCCTGAGCACAAGCAAAAGGTAACATCAAGGTTTATTCGTCAGCAGAATGTTTTTCTTCATCAAGTACAGGGCACCCATATATTTTTTATTATGCACATTGTCCCTGAAGGAATTTCCACCCTAACAACAGTTCAAAACTGCCAGAGCATTTATATGACAGACCTCTCAGTAGTTTATTTTATTTTTGTTCAAAGCACCAGGAGTACTACAGCTGAAAGATGTCAAGATCATATCCGGAGAAGATCACTCTTTCACAAAGGGGGTGACAGAGATTAAATACTCAGCAGTCAAACAGAATGGGTTTCTGCCCTACATTCATTTCTGTGTTTAATGTTACATTTCGTATTCACCTACCCCCTCAGTTGATCTTCTGCTCATCCTCTGCTATAAAACACATAAGGAAATTATTGTAAGGGTTGTTGATGAGATATCGGAGAAATGTAAGCATTTTCCTCTTGAGACAAGTTCTCTGTGTAATATTGTAAGATAGGTTGAGATTTGATGTATTCAAACTGAATGTTCAAGCTGTGGGCAATGATGTACCTGATTGGTGTTGTTTTTAATATGACAAGAACATTTCTTTGGATCCTGATCTAAAGCAGCTGGTGATGTTTTCTTATCTCTGTGTTTGATTCCATTTCTACAGGCTCGCATCAGAAGTTTGGCATAATATTTACCCTTGATAGGTACCTAATGTTGCTACTCTCCCAGCCTTTTATGTTTTCTGCTTATATGTGTATCTGAATATTGATTTCAATGGATTTAACCAGTGTAGTGGATGTTATTTCCTGCTCTTTGACGTATGAATTAATGAAATCTATGTTTAGATCTTCTTGTTAGGATTTATTTGGATGAGTTGAGAACACTGGGAGGTCTAAAACCCTATCTCTGCCTCACTAGGATCTTTCCAGCTCATTAAGCCTTTCTATGATCCCTTGTATGGCCTCTGATTTTGTCCAAGCAGGTCTGGAGTTAAATGGCCTCTGACCTGATCTATAGACAGAATTGGATGGTTCTCCTCCTTTCATTTTGAGTCCTTAATTTTCCATTCCAATATCATATTTAAGATCCAAATGCTCTGGATGAATAGCCCAACTGAAAGCTTGCACATTGAACACAAGTAAATCCTTTCTTGACTCCATTGCCCAATCGTCTTGATGTTCTCTGAGTTATCTACCTTTGTCTAACTTCCTCTTTGCTCATCCTTGTCTCATATCGGACCCTTCTTTCTTGATTCCCAACAACCAAACATAAACAAAAAAACAAACGTGTGCATATAACTAGCCTAAAACCCTTGACATTTGAGCTTCAAAGATCTAAATACTTTGACAATTATAGAGAGATCCTTCTCTGGGCCTAGGAGGGCTAGATCCTAAGGTCCAAAAGTGGTTCTATTGTTGAAGATTTCAACAAGAAACAGTGAAGGAGGCATCCTGAAACATCTTTCCTGATCCTAGTTGGAAAGTGATCACCAAAACTAGGTGGGGGCCACACAGGTGATTTTTGTCGCAAAGTCTATTTTTAGACTATGTCTATTTTTAGGATACTGGATCATGGTTCAGAGTTGACAGCTAGTTTCAGGATGGTTGTCAAGTTGGAAAATAGATGACTTCTATTTTTAGACATATTGGGTGGAATCTATTTTTAGATTGCTAGTCTAAAAATAGATATGTCAAATATTATTAGCTCTTAATAATATTTGAATTAGAAACATTATCTTATCCTCTTGGAGCACTTCGGGCCGAGGCCATTGATGTACATGCAGCTGGGTCGTAAGGAATTATGCTATTCCTAGGGTTTAGTTGAGCTATTGCATGGTCGACTTCAGTTAGAACTCATGTGGCAGAGTTTGGTGGAGTTGATGAGACAGTTGATGGAGTTGTGTTCGGTTTAACTTAGTTGAACTAGTTGTATTTAGTCTAACCGATAAATACACTAGTGATGAGTGGTGTGAATTAATTATTAATTAATTCACTAATTATTAACTCATAAATCAACTAAAGAACACATCAGTTAACTGCAATGCATGGACAGTTCAGTGGAGACCAATGTTAGAGGTGGGTGAAAGGGTGAGTCTACTATCAGTTGTGACTATAGCTGTGCATGAGATTTGCACACACATTGATTGAGATTGCCAATGAGGATTGCGCAGTACAAGCCAGTGGGATTCGAACTTGGATCTCATCATTATTCATCTTGGATTGCGCAGTAGAGGCAGGCAGACTTGTGGAGGAGATTTGAACCCGTGACTTGTTCATCTTCCGTGCTAGTTTGTGTGTAGCATGTGAGATAGTGCTGAGAGCTGTGAGGAGATTTGTGCTATGTATTGTTACATGTTCTCTATCATTATAATATACAGATAGTTGGGGGTTTTCATCTGTAATCTTTCCCCATTACATACTGTGTTATATGTGTGCTTGATTATGTTTTAATGTGCGCATGCGACTGCTTCTAATTCCGCAAATTGATGATCAATGGTAGAAGAGATTATGTATTATGCATGAAGCTCAAATAGTGTGTAATCAGGATAATCTCAGTGAATAATTCATCTATTATTCAAATTTCTACATAGTATCGGAGCAGTGTTATAGATTTTCTACATGGAATGAGAGCAGGATTTTTTTGGGCGCGCGAGTTTGAAGAGAATATCTGAAAATTTGGGTGAAATATTTTCAGAAAAAAATAGCATATTTGGATTCCTTGTGAAAAAATACCCAAATTGAAAAAAAAAATCGGTCAAATCAGATCTTGCATGAGGAAGATATCATTGATTTAAAATCAGCTCTTTTGTTAGAAAATTTTACGACGGCGAGACAATTGCAATGTGCGCGAGCCAAGAATCTACATGCACTGAGGTACAAGATGCATGAAAAGATTTGAGGATAAAAGCAAAGGTTAGTGACTTGGTGGTTGAGAGGGAGCCTCTCAACATGCAGCGTGAGAAGCAGTCTCAGAAGGTTGTGGAGCAGCCACAACTGGAGATGCAGAAGAATCTTTATAGATTTGAAGTAGATGGGATTTCTACGGAGCTTCCCACTGTTGGGAAGTGTAAGAAAGACATGCAATTGAAGCTTGAGAGGGAGCAGGATTTGCATGCAGGTAAGAGTGAACCTCATGATGTGGAGCAGCCACAAGATGAGGATCATGGAGTGGGAGCAACCACTCACGCAGAGAAATTTCGTGCCAGATGGGCAAAGGGAGTGCATGCAGCTATACCACCAGGTGAGAGGTGGGGTGACATGCATGAGTAATCCCAAGGGGATATTTCTGGGTAGGATTTATTGAGATGGTGTGGATCTCATGAATTGAACCTGGCTACGAGGTGCCCACAGCACAGCAGTAGTATGATCAGTTGGATTGATGCAGGCAGATCAAAGTGACAGTGTCGAATACTGGAGCGCGAATCAGAGTTGAAAGCAAGTGCAGAGTGCATGGGTGCAAGAGTTCAACAGCGCAGTGGTTCCTGATGACATGTGCAATTGGGCCCAGCAGAAGTCGAAGACTTTGATGATAGATGCATCAGACTGATTGAGTTGTTTGGAGCCTATTCAGTTTCAGAGGAGTTGCAGAGCATATGCATGGAGTTGCATGGCGCTTGTGAAGGTTGCAGGGCGAATGCATGGAGTTGCATGTCGCATGCAAAGACATTCCTTTCTTGTTGAGAGGGAGTGTTGAAGATTGCAACAAGAAACAGTGAAGGAGGCATCCTGAAACATCTTTCCTTATCCTAGTTGGAAAGTGATCACCAAAACTAGGTGGGGGCCACACAGGTGATTTTTTTCGCAAAGTCTATTTTTAGACATATGGATCATGGTCTATGAGTTGCGGGATGCTATTTGTGGATGGTTGGTCAAGTTGGAAAAATAGATGGACTTCTATTTTTAGACATATTGGGCGGAATCTAGTTTTAGATTTCCAGTCTAAAAATAGATATGTCAAATATTATTAGCTCTTAATAATATTTGGACTATAAACATTATCTTATCCTCTTGGAGCACTTAAGTTCGAGCTATGGATGTGGCACATGCAGCTGACAGAAGGAATTATGCTATTCCTATGGTTTAGTTGAGCTATTGCATGGTTGACTTCAGTTAGAACTCATGTGGTAGAGTTTGGTAGAGTTGATGAGACAATTGATGGAGTTGTGTTCGGTTTAACTTAGTTGAACTAGTTGTATTTAGTCGAACTGATAAATACACTAGTGATGAGTGGTGTGAATTAATTATTAATTAATTCACTAATTATTAACTCATAAATCAACTAAAGAATATATCAGTTAACTGCAATGCATGGACAGTTCAGTGGAGACCAGTGTTAGAGGTGGGTGAAAGGGTGAGTGTGACTATCAATTGTGACTATACTTGTGCATGAGTTTTGCACACACATTGATTGAGATTGCCAATGAGGATTGAGCAGTACAAGCCAAGGGGATTCGAACTTGGATCTCATTCATTCTCATCTTGGATTGCGCAGTAGAGGCAGGCAAACAGTGGAGGAGATTTGAACCTGTGACTTGTTCGGATCTGAGCTAGTTTGTGTGTAGCATGTGAGATAGTGATGAGAGCTTGTGAGGAGCTTTGTGCTATGTATTGTTACATGTTCTCTATCATTATAATATACAGATAGTTGGGGGTTTTCATCTGTAAGCTTTCCCCATTACATACTGTGTTATATGTGTGCTTGATTATGTTTTAATGTGCGCATGCGACTGCTTCTAATTCCGCAAATTGATGATCAATGGTAGAAGAGATTATGTATTATGCATGAAGCTCAAATAGTGTGTAATCAGGATAATCTCGGTGAATAATTCATCTATTATTCAAATTTCTACATCTATGTTGTCTCATCTTTTGCTCTTGTCAACCTGGCCAAAACATGGGAACCCCAACACCGTTCTGAGAGATGTATCGCATATACGAGTCAAGTGCTCTATCTTCGATTGCTAGGGACAATTGTGCCCTCTTCACCATGTCTCTTGTCACATTTTTTGCAGTCCATACAGAATCTGCAACAAACCAAAATCGGTCCATATCCTCGTCTCCTACCCCCTTGAAGGTAGGTAGCTTCAAATGTGCAGCCATATCACTGTCCTACGGAAGTGGTGGTATGGGCGAGTTCTTACCTTTATACGGCTCGGAAGACGGTGTATTCGGGGGGTCTTTGTGCGGGAGGTTATAGGAATATTTCCCCCCTCGAGGTTGGTCCAGTAGTATTTACCACTGTGCATCATGCTCCCGTCTAGATCCAAGGTCATTCAGTCAGTATGACTACACCGAATGCTCTTTTCACACAGTAATATCTTAATAAGCAATGGTAATATTTTTAGAAATTTTCCCCAGAACCCTTTAAAGAATCGCCACTTGGCCTCAAAGTACGAGACAAACTGATCGATGGAAAATTCTGTCACAAATCCACCTAGCACACTATCCACCCAATGATCTACTGTGCGCGTGATAGTATTATTAGTCCTTTCCAGCTGTTGGATCAGCTTTGGGGTCCACTACGTGACTCGTTCATCCTTCCAACACTTCTGGAATTCTACGAGCCTAGCCAGCCACTCCTGAAGCTAAATCGCAAATGTTACAAAGAACATTTTGTGGCTTTTTGTAAGAATGTACCTGTTTTTCCACCTTTCCACCGTTAACGTCTCGCTACGATTCTCTTTTACCGCAAATTCCTGGATCTGCTTTTCGAACCACTCCTCAATTTCCTTCCTTCCAGGTTTCCAATACTCTCTTGTCATTACCCGAGCCCTTTCTCAAAATTCTCTAGGTCCCGACAATGGAACCATTTGTTGGCTCGAGGGATCCTGACCCAGGTTCGAAGTTCAAGGTTTGCCAACAAACCCCTATACTACTGGCCCTTTCGGCAGTGACCTACTTGCGCAGGTCAAAGTCTCACCCGAAGTAGTATGGGTGGGTGCTGGAACCAGGTTTCTGCACCCTGAGAAAGGATAGGTAAGGCAAGCAGAGCTGCGTTTTTTCTCAAGGTGTTCAGATCTCCCCAAGAAATACTTATGAACCTCTTTCCGCATCCACGTGCGCAAGGTTAATCATACTATGGTGCTCAATAATCATATACTTCAAGATAGTAACTTGATATTGCATAAATAGAATAGAACAAATCTAGATGTAGTAAAACACTTACACAGAACTTTCGTAGCGGAATATAGAATACGCATAAGATAGTAATTACCAATGATTCACATAAACATTACACATAGATTCAGTTCCCAGACAACCTTTCATATTCATTAATTCATCAAATTCCTCTTACAATACCCATCCCAGCTTGTGCACACATCAGGACTCTGGATCTCCGCACACACAGCCAGTAGGAGTCCTTCCCCAAAAACCCAAACAAACTTACTAGACCAAAATTCGCATCAATAGCTCTTTTTTCCTTGCTTACAATTCAAAACGTTCCTCTATTTATAATCATCTATCCTAATATTTCGTACGATCCGCAAACCGTGGTTTTTGGACCCCAGGTTTACCCTTTGACCCATTACAATGCTTTCAAGGCTTTAACCCACCCCAAAACCCCTGCACTTGACTAAATATAATCAAAAATATACAAAATCGGACCAGTTTCGCAGCTCGTAGGAGACCCTATTCCAACATGTGTTCATATATTTTTGCTTTCCCATTTCGAAATATTACAGTGGTATTAGAGCATAATCTTGGCTCAGCCAGTGAGTTTCAGCAAATATGCTATAGAAAGAAGAAGAGAAAAAAATGATATCTAAAATGGTGGAAGGAATGAGCTCTGTCTCACCACTTTTCAGATCTATGAAGAAACTCTCTAAGGAGGCCAAGGAGATGAAAGAGGAGAAATGCAATGAGACCTCTAAAGGGTTTCAAGAAGAGGAAGGCCCATGTACTTCCTATCAGCAAAAGAAAGAACCGGTGTTGCAGAGAGATCCAAAGAAATACACTATGCCCTTTCCTTTTGAGGAAGAAGACAAAAGGCATGGAGATGGAGGACACTTGGATCATGAGATTCTAAGTGAATACCTTGCAGAATATAAATCTCAACCTAGAGCTTCCAAGGAGAATCTAACTCTCCCACAGTTCATTCAACTCAAAGAAGAAAGGAGACCTTGCAACAATAGATTCCTATTGCCTACATTTGATGGGTCATCCACATGTATAAACAGAGCTTGGGGAATGAAGTTGGATGCATTTTTCTTTCTACATCCAGTAGTAGAGAGGGAAGCTGTTGAGATTGCAGCGCTGCACCTTGAGGGTGAAGCAAACATTTGGTGGTTCAACCATTTGAGTCACGCAGGAGTAACTGCATATGCAAATTTTACTCAAAGGTTGATCAAGGAGTTTGACAAGAATAAATCATAGGAGAAGGAGCTTCCACCACCACTTGTTGCAGGAGCACTTGCATCAAGAGAAAGAACAGTTGCACCTTTCCAAAGTGGTCTTGATCTCTTGACATTTAGAGTCCCATGCACTATTTTGGAGATGCATGAGGAGGAGGAGACTTGTACCAGCACTAATGCAGCCATAGAGGGGCAGTCATCATCATCAATAGTTGGGTAAGTCATCACATCAGAGGAAGGAACCCTTGTAGCAGTACAAGATGTTCCCAAGCTTTACCAAGGTATGCACATGTTTCCACTTTCTGTTATTTTAGCACATCATATGGAGGATTGTGGGAATGTACCATTTCATGACCTGGGGCCAAAGCATATTGTTGATTTGGAGTAGCAGACTATCATTTCAGTGAGGAGCCTTTATTTGTTCAAGGAGATAAAAATTCATCCTAGTTATTCCTTGTTGATATGCACACAACTCTTGGGGTTGGAGTGTAGATTTTTGGAGGATAGGGTGAGTCTTGTCCTGAACAAGGAAATGCAGAACTATGTGTTCAGCATTAAACATGATCTGGAGACATCAGATGCACCATCATGGAGATCAGCAGCACTGTCACTAAGCAGTAGTGATGAGTTGGGGGCCCAACCATTATTGGAGCATTCCAGTGACCATTCTACATGTGTAGCAAGGGAAAGGCAAATGTTTGATGAGAGACATCTTATCTTCCATTGTTATTATGGATCTTTCTTGATAAGCACTTCACATCTTGATGAGAATTTTTTTCCTACATCTTACTTTTATCCTTATGGGGTCAATTTGGTCATTGATGAGTGGTCTTAATTTGGAGATCTCTAGGAGATTGCATTTCAATATCCCATGAAATGCAGAAATAGAAATGTGATTTGGCAGGATGGTATTCTCCATTGGAGGAGTACCAAAGTGGAGCATGGTATGAGACACCCACATTTGGATGAATGGGTGTGGATGGTAAGCAAGGGGTTGGTGAGCCACTTGCATATCTATGACACAAGGCAGCAGGAGGCATGGTTTTGTTGGCTACTCTTGAAAGAGTTTGGACATCATGTGACATATCCTTCTTCAAAGGGTGTGTTGGTGGATGGAACTTGGCATGGCACTTGCATCATATGGCAACAAGGAGTTTGGTGTATTGGGGTGATGTAATATCTTTCATGTCAACCATAATGTTTTTGCTCCATAGTTTGTATGGTGACGGTGTGGGGAGGCAACAAGAGTTGTTGTTTCTTTGGAAATTCTTGAGAGAGTATGGGTTTATTTTCTCCCATACTTTGCATGATGTTGCAGGAGTAGATGATGGCACTATCAGGGTTCAAAGGGGCTACTCCTTAGCCTTGAAGGATCAAGAGGTACTTCCACTTTGGAAGGAATCTTCCATATATAGCAGCATTATGGTAGATGACTTTGGTTGGCATGTAAAAGAATGGAGCTATGAGATGAAAAGAGCCTTATTACAAAGGCCAAAAGCACTGTCACTTGGGAGCTTGGGTTTGTTGATGGAGCGTGCCCAAGATCACTTCACATATTATGCACTTGATGAAAAATTAGGAGATGAGAGTGATGGAGTAGTGGATGGAGACATCTATTACCATGATATGATCTTCTTGACCTGGATCCCCAAGCATAGGGAGAATTCTTTGCATGCAGCACATGGTTCATTCCTTTTCATGGAGATATGTCATACCACTATGGAGGGCTCATTCATGGATTTTATTATCAGCCTACTCTCAATACATGGTAATTGTTTTGTTTTTGCACTTATTGATTATCTAACACAATATTTTCATTCTCTTTCCATTTATATTCATTGCATCGCTCCACAAGAGGGCAAGCCTCTATTTAGGCTTCGTGGTCATTTTGGGACCAACGTCTATGATAGAGATAGCCATTTCTTTATGGATTTGGACAAGTTTTGTACTATTATTTGTATGCTCAGTTGATAAACAATTCCATTTACTATTTACTAGTAGATGAGATGCCATGCACAACTAGCAACTTGTTGGGAGACAACTTGCCATACTATGTTTTGAAACAGAAGCTACAAAAACTGCACTGTGACCACTTGGGAAATTTTTGGTACCTTCCAGCACTACATGAAACCTTCAATATATTTCTCATTTGGATGCCATATGGTGATGATTTCCTATTCATCATATATGGGGTGGTTTGGGCCAGCATGATTCATGACTCTAGAGAGGGGATCTTTGAAGATCCAGTTTTCCTCTTGCCTCTTTAAGTCAACATTATTGTAGCCCAAAATCAGCAGCTACTCTACACTTATCATAAGTGGAGAGAGAGACAACATGGGATAGGAAATTTTTTCTATCAAGTTCAGAAATGCAGATCACCTTCTTTGCAGGAACCTAAGGTGGAGGAGTATTTCTATGAGTTACTCATTTTGGAGAGGAGGCACTTCAGTTCTATCTATTAGTCATTAGTATTTTTCACTATATTTAGATGACTATAGATTGGTTCTATATTTCTGAAAAAAAACCTTCCTTGAATATTGTGAGTTTCAGAAATATCACTGCCTTCATTATCCTTATAGAAACATTTTCACTATTCTATTAGTTTCCCATTTCATGGTCACCTTTTTGCTCCTACAAGCTCCTCATAAGCTTGTACCTCTCATTTTTACCCTCCTTCCCTGCCTATGACCTCATTGCCCTATTTTTCCCCTATCCATCACTCCATCCTCCCTCTAGGGTTTCCTATAGCTAACTCATTCCCTTTTTCCTCGGGTTCCTCAAGCATTGATTTTCTCAAAACTATCTCTGTAGGTTCTTTAGATAAATCAAGTACATTGGATTTTGGATCTTCAATAAAACACTTTTGACAATACTTTGTTTTTCACTTGAAAACCTCCAAGTCAAATCCCAGTCAAAATTAGGTCAAAGGACCCTCCCACTAGGTCATTAGCATTTACATTGTTTAAGGTTGTCCTTGGATGTTTCAAGAACTACTTTTCCTTTGCTAGAATGTAGCTCTGATTTAATAGAATGTCAAGACATGGTTATTCAAGAAGGACCTAAAATATTTCCAAATAAGATTACCTCATCAGTTTAAAGTCTACAAATGAGAAAAATGAATAGATTTTATCACTTCTGTAGGAGTGTTGAAGTATTTTTCAAGAGAAGGTACTGATGAGGTGGACTGTCTATTCCTGAATGAAAACAACTTACAATAAAGGAAGGGGAAACAACTTGGTCCTATAAAGAATTAGGGTTTATACACTTGATGGTCTAGTTGAGTGCCAAAGCAGTGACCATTTGTAGAAATGACCTGGAGGAGACACACAAAGCTAAACATGAAGAAATTCTATCAAAAAATATTGATGAAATAGGGAAAAAGGTGAGGTAAACTAGACAGAAATGAATGAACTTAAAAGGGATATAGAGAACTTAGAAGACAACACTGATGATTTGATCCGGATTTATGCAGGAACGCAACAGAATAAACACGTAACCATAAATACAGAGATGCAGCAGAAATAACACTTCATTTCATTAATATCAAAGAACTGAAATTTTCATGATAATGGGAAATAAACCAGGCTAGGTGAATGGTGAAGTGTCTCAGAAGAGATGTGGCGGCTACAAAGCCTCAATCGAGTTACAATGAGGCTGAGGCCTATTTATTATTTAAAACAATGAAATCTCGAACATCCAGATCTCAACCAGATATAGAGCAAGCGCCAAAACTATGGGCCCCGTTTGGGTAAATTGGTGTTTCAACTTCCCATGGGCATAACTTTGGCATACGATATCCGTTTGACGCGTACCATACTTTGTTAGAAATATCTATCCAAGGAATGAAAATTATAAATGAGAAACGTCAATCCATGGACCCATGTTGCTCTCTGTTTTCCCAAAAAACGTTGTTTAGGGCCTCAAAACGGCTCCAGAATTTCAAGACCCAAAAAACTGCTAAAAATAGTAAGTTGTGCCGAAACTGAAAAACTGAAAGAGGCAACTTGGGGCCAAGGAATGAGGTGGGTGATCACCAACATCCACCCAATCATTCCTTCTTAGGAAACTTAAATGTCTCATTATGCGGTTCCTCTCCATGAGATGATGAAAATTTCTACCGGAACTTAATCCCTGTGAACCACCTCTTGGTGCAGAGTTGGCCACTTTGACCAATCCGACGTTTGCTAAGCTCTGCGGCGTGCTCTGATTTGTATGTCCATGATAAGCAATATATAGTACTGCTCCAGGCAGCCTGTTTAACTTCTGCTGGTGTGAGTTGTTCTTAATGTCCGAGGTGTCCAAGAGAGGTGGGAAGTACACAAAATAAGCATCCATTGAAGACTGTGAGACCAAGGAATGGTGGAATACTAAGCTCGAAGGCATTGTCCCCTATAGCCTTGGTGATGGTGTACGGCCCGTATCGGAGTAGGCGAAGCTTGCTGTGGAGTCCAGTGAGGCGCTCCTTCTGCAAATGTAGCCATAGTTTGTCGCCCACCTGGAAGTTGTTTGGCACCTGGTGTTGATCATGGCGTTGCTTGTACTTGGCATTGGCTCTATCCAATATATCATGAACCTGTTGGTGAATGTGTTGAATGCGCTCGATGAAGCTACTTGCTTTGTCAACTTCAAACTGGACATGAGCTGAATTGGCCTGAGCAGCTGCAAATGGCATGGCTACGTCAATGGGACATAATGGCTGGAATCCCAAGCCCAAATGAAAGGGGCTATGGCCGATTGAACTATGGAGAGCCTGATTATAACTATGTTTTACATAGCGGAGGTTCTCATCCCATGTGCATGGATGCTTTGAATTGTACATGCGCGGAATGTGTACAATCATTCTGTTGACGACCTCTGTCTGGCCATCTGTTTGGGGATGGAAAGCTGTGGACTTGGTGAGCTTGGTATCCAACATTGACCAGAGGCTGGACCAAAATGTGTTGAGGAACCTGTTATCCTGATCTGATATGATAGACTGTGGGATCCCAAAGTGCACCCACACTCGTTCAAAGAAGAGTTTAGCAGTGGCTTCTGCTGTGATATTCTTCTTGCAGGTCGCCATAATGGCCATCTTCGAGAATCTGTCGACGACCACAAAAACACAGTCATTTCCCTTCTTAGTAGAAGGCAGGCCCGACATGTAATCCATGGAGATGGATTCCCAAGGTCGACTAGGGGTAGGTAGAGGAGTATATAGGCCTTTCTTCTTGATGGTCGGTTTGGCAATGGCACAAGCAGTGCAGGATCTGATGTGCTTCTCAACATCCTTTCGAAGGTTCGGCCAATAGAAATACTTCTGTAGTATTGCTACTGTTTTCTCGACCCCGAAATGCCCAGCGACTCGACTGTAGTGTGCTTCCCATATCATCTTGGCACGCTCGCTTGAAGGAACACAAAGGTGTCCCGGGTGACATAAAAGTGCATCTTGGAGGTGAAAATTTGGAACTTGTGTGCCCCCCAAGAGTGCCTTGTAAGTGTGGCCGAATTCTGGGTCACTCTCATAGAGAAGCGGCCAATCAAAAGTCTCGTGCCCACAAGAGTTGAGCACGGTGGTGAGCGCCACGATTGGTGGTCGGCTGAGGCAGTCTGCAACATTATTGGTGCTACCCTTCTTGTACTTGATGTTCAAATGAAACTGTTGCAAATATGTGGACCACTTCTCATAGCGATCATTCTAAAACTTCCCTTGTGTCTGTATGAACTACAAGGGCCAGTGGTCTATGTGGATGATTGTTTCCTTCCCCAAAATGTAATGCTTCCATTTTTGAAAAGCTTGCATAATGGAATACATTTCTTTGTCATAAGTGTTGGCATATGTTGTCCTTGATGGCAACCTACTTGATGAAGTTGATGGTAACCTACTTGATGAAATAATATTGTTGGCAATATGATGCAGAGTGTTGTCCTTGATGGCAACCTACTTGATAAAGTTGATGACAACCTTCTTGATGAGTTAAAGGGGAGATTTTTGGCAATGTGATACAATGTGTTGACTTTGATGGAACCTGCTTAATGAAGTTGTTCGTGATGGAAACTGACTTGATGAGTTGTTAATAATGTAAATCTGATGTATCTACAGATCAGTTCAGAAGCAGCAGAAGAAAGGAATTCAGAAAGTGCCAGAATAATGATAAATAAGTTATGCTACAAAGCATACGCGGGTTTGTTAAGGTGAAGTAGCGTATGCATGCGGAAAAGTATGTGCCAAGTCGCGTATGCCCTTTTGCGCTCCAAATTTAGAATACCAAGGGGTGTTACCATGGTATTGACCCATTTTATTGAGCGCTAGAATATCTATTTGATCCCGTCCAGGAATACCATTAGTAGTTGAGTGGTTTTGACTCATGGTATTGACAAAGGCTAAATCTATATAAGGAGAAGAAGATCATGGTGCAAGTGTGTGCATGAGTAAGGGTTGTGAATGAATAAATCTCTCTAAGGAATATCTGCATGGATGAACTCTGTTCTTGATTGATAGATCTGAATCTATGATGCACATATGAAGAAAATGATGAAGAGGGATCTCTAGATCTGAAATGTATATGTATTTTCTAGATCTGTTTATGGAATGTTTAGATCTGAGATGAGGCGAAATACTTTCTGAAGTAAAGGATGAAATATGAGTTGTTTATCTGATCTGAAGAGCTACACAGTCCTGAAAAGTTATAGATGTATACGCAGGTTCGCTTCAGTAAAAACGCGTGTATATGCGGGTCTTCTTAAGGAAAAGCGCATATGTGAAGATAGGGTTTTCTGAAGAATGCACAGAAGTATACGCGGGTTGGTGTGCATGAAAGTGTGTACATACGCAGGTTCAGTGAAGTAAAAGTGCGTATGGAATCTAGGGTTTGCTGAAGTAAGTGTAATGAACTATCTAATCTATTTTGTTGTTTAACTGCTATCTGTCAATGATGTATTCATACAGAACTGGGTTGTTTGAATAATGAATATGTTGTTGATTGAAGATCAAGTTGTTGGTTGATTGATTGATGATTCAATGAATGAATTGATGGGGTTATAAGTTTCATTTTGATATATGATGAGCTTAAATGTGTGGAGTGGGTCCAGTCTGAAAATCTGATGAAAAGAGGCCTACAAGTTGTGTTGTATGGAAGCTGTTGGATCCAGTATGAAAATTGATGAAACGTAGTCCATGGTGGTGCTCAGGGTCGAAGCCTTCAGTGAGGGGGTTGTAGCTCCCTTTCAGTGGTAGCTGGTAAACAAGTGCAGGGGGTAGTGGCTCCCTTCCAGGAGAGGCTGGTAAACGAGAGCAGGGGGTAGTGGCTCCCTTCCAGGAGAGGCTGGTAAACGAGAGCAGGGGGTTGTAGCTCCCTTCCAGGAGAGGCTGGTAAATGAGAGAAGGTTTTAGCCTTCTGCAAGTGGGTGCCTACGTGCTGGTATGAGTCTGCGCCAGTACATGGTTGTACGATGTTTTCTTTATAATAAAATATTGAAGACTGAGACGACGGCAGTGGTGGTTTTCTCCCGAATTGGGTTTCCACCTTAAATCCTGGTGTTCATGTGTGTTTCTTATGTGTGATGATTTATTTTTCTCTTACTGTACATGTTTACTACTTACTAAACATCTAATGAATGAATGATGCAATGATCTAAGCTAAGAATTGTCAGCATAATGAAATCTATGTTAATACGCGAGTTTTATTAAGGATATATGCATGTATACGCGATTTGACTTCATTAAAGTAGTGTATGGGTTTTAGAGAAAGAAAAAGTAAAAAAATTTCAGTCTGCACTAAATACTGATTCACCCCCCCCTCTCAGTATTTTTCACAACAATTGGTATCAGAGCAAGTCCTTTTGCAGAAGCTTGATTGCTTGAAGGAGATCCGTCACAATGGGAAGTCAGGAAGGAGTAATTTCTCTAAGGCCACCTTTATTCAATGGAAGTAATCTGTTATTCTGGAAGATACAAAAAAAATCATATTTGCAAAGTCTTGGTTCAGAAGTATGGGCAATCGTGGAAGAAGGTTATAGGTGTCCGGCAACTATTCCTACTGATGCAGCAGAAAGGAAGTTGTCAAGGAATCAAGTTACATATCAGAAGAAGAAGAAAAAAATTTTGTGAGAAGACTCCAACCAGGTACTGGAAGATTCAAAGGTAATCTTCCCTTCAAATTTTTTAATTGTGGAAGAGTTGGTCATTATGCTGCTTAATGTCCTTATGAAGAAAATCATGATAAAGGGAAACAATTTGAAAAGGGAAAGAGCTATTATAAAAATGAAGATAATGATGAAATGTCAAATGAGGATGAAGAAGATCCTGACCAAGATCTGCTAGTACTCATGGCAAGGAAGCAAAAGAAGAAGGCTACTCAAAGAAAGGAGATATCTCAGAAAACATGTGAAGCAGAAAATGAAGAAGATGAAAAAGGTACTAATCTTTGTGATTCACTTCCTTATGCAAGCAATGGTGAAGATAGTGAAAATAATAGTGAAAGTAATAGTATGGGTCTAGAAGAAAATCTCAAGATTAAAGTTGAAGATCAACAAAGATCATTTAAAAGGGAGGAATCTATCTACAAAGAGATGATCGCTAGTATGAATTGTCAGATAGAAATGTATCAAAGACGGATAGAAATGTATCAAAAAGTAACCAATCGAAGTGAAAGACTTGAAGCAGAAATCATCTCTCTGAAAGAAGATCTGGAAGCATCAAATAAGAAGAATGAAGAACTTCTACAATCATTTGAAAAAGAAGGACGTGAAGCAGAAATCATCTCGCTCAAAACAGATCTGGAAAATTCAAATAAGAAGAATGAAGAACTTTTACAAATTTTTGAAGAACAAGAAAATGGGTTGAAAGAAGAGATTTTAAAATTGAATGATCAAGTAGAAGAAGGAAAAAGGGTTGAAGAAAGTATGAAGAAGCAATGCCAAAGATTGGAGGTTGAGGTAAATATTCTCAAAGGTAAATTAGAAGAAAAAGATAAACTCTTGAGGTTTCAAGATAGTACTAAGATTCTGGATAATATTCTTAGTAGTCAAAGGTCGCCTTCTATTAAATTTGGTATTGGTTTTCATGAAACTGTTAAAGGAGAATCTATTTCACAAGGAAGTGCTAAAGATTCAAAAGATATCAATGCAAAACCTGAAGTGTTGAAAGAAGCAAAAGAGCAACCAACAATTATGAACTCTCAAAATAAATCATTCCCTCCTTTGATCAATAATGTTGAGTGCTTTAAATGTCACAATTATGGGCATGTTGCAGCCAAATGCAGAAGCATATTGTTTCAGTCACAAACAAACAGATTCTACTTAGAAAGTTACTCTGGTTTCTTTAAGGGATATTGTTTTTCATGCAGCAAGTATGGTCATAAAGCAGCTGATTGCAATAGAAGAAAGAATAGAAAAACACATTCTGATCCCTATGCTTACTTTTCTGGTCACGCAAGATGTTATGCTTGTAACAAGTATGGACATGCAGAAAAATAATGCAGGATGAACAGATCTGAGAAATTGGAGAATTTTCAGCACACTAAAAGAAATTTCAAGCAAAGCTGGAAAAGGAAGGAGGACCAGTCAGAAACATAGGGAATATTGACCCTACTGCAGTCATCCGCTTATAAAGCTTACTTCTCATAATGACTGCAGGATGATGTGAGATACATTATAGGGATTAGTAATGTATCATCACAGGGGGAGAAATGTATGATGATTCCCATGGTTGGTTTGGTAATTCTGGTTGTGTTTATTTCTGACAGTGCATCTGATGTGACAAGAAAAGACAGGTACAACTGGTACAAATTCAGGGGGAGATGGAGTGAAATTTTCAGTATTTCACTTTCCATATGCGGTTTTCGTGAACAAAAGCCGCGTATACACGCGAGTTACGCTGAAGACAGAAGTGTATGCCTTTCTGTTAAGGAAATTAGTAAGACAGCTAAAGATCAAGAACACAAGTTTAGGGGGAGTATCAATCTAATAGCTAATGTTTGCATTGTTGGCATTGTATCTGATTATTCCTTAGCTCTTGCTCAAAATGATGATGACATGATACATGGTTTCTTATGATGAGATAATGGATGAGCCCTGTTTGCTTTTTTCTGAAAAGTATCTTTTGTTTTCACACATGGATGGGTTGGAAGTCTTATGATTCAGAGATAAGGATAGATCATGCAGAGTTTGTTGCTGATGACTTTTGTCACTATTGAGACCTTTTATACATAATTCCTACACATGTTACATCATGATTATGAATCATGAAGATCTTGGTGATATCGGATCACATGGATGATTGCTTAATACATATTGTCTATTGAAGAAGTTGTTCTGGTCTGATAATTCCTCTTGGGAAGAATATGTTGATGTTGCAAAAAGTCTGAAGGATTGGTTACTGATGTGCTTATGCTACAGCTGTTGGATGACACTTGAAAACACAACTACATTGTCCTATCCTTCTTCTCTCATATATTCCAGGGAAGCATTCGAATATCTTAGATAGAAGTTGAGAGTAGTCTCTCCCATGCAAAGGATCAGATCTGGTTAAATTTCAGAAGATTAAGTTGGATACGCAGATTTCCTGAAAGACAATCGCGTATATATGCGAGTTCATACACAGAAAACCACGTATGGGTATTTGCTGACAAAATTCTTCTGGGTCAGCATTCTTTCAGCACAGCTGCTGTACTGTTTGGTATCTCTGGTGGTGTTCCAGTTTTCATAATTCTGTTTCATTCTCTGATATTGTTGATGAAGATGCCTTGATTATTTGTTTTTGAAAGTGTTCAAGATGCACAAGATAAGGGGGAGCATTGGTCATGTGGAAAGGATGCATTGTTGGCATTCTCTTGATTTGCTGTGATCTGATCTCATGATTGAGATTCCTTGATCTTGATTATAAAAAGTCATATTTGCAATTTGATGAAAAGGTCATGTTGAGACCTATGATGTAAAATTTTAACATTCAGTCATGTAAGGACTTGTTCAAATGTGTAAACTCACTTGGTTGGGTACTTGAGTCAAATTTGTAAACCCACTTGGTTGGGTAGTTGAGTCAAAATGTGTAAACCCACTTGGTTGGGTACTTCAGTCACATATGTAAATCCACTTGGTTTGATCATTGATGTAAGTATGAGTCCTTGGTGATAGGAAAGGTCATAGAGTCATGTAATTCATTGAAAAAATATGTTTGAAGATTCAGCATGAACTCAGGGGGAGCATGGTAACTTGAATGCACATCAGATCTACAGAGCTCTTCTTTCTACATGAGGAGAAAAACCTTGTTTTGGTTTTCATCTGCCCTTTTCCCTTGATGTCAAAGGGGGAGAGTAACATGGTGTTTGAATAAGGGGATAGCATCATGTTTTTTTCATAATGGTTATATTCAATGTATCTATCTGTTGTGATGATCAAACACCATCATGGTTGCCATCAAGTCCAAAGGGGGAGATTGTTGGCATATGTTGTCCTTGATGGAAACCTACTTGATGAAGTTGATGGTAACCTAATTGATGAAATAATATTGTTGGCAATATGATGCAGTGTTGAGATTGCAACAAGATTATGAGCTTAGTGGATAGAAGTCGCCTTCACTAAGTGGGCCCGCAGGCTATTTTTGGCGCAAAGTCTATTTTTAGACTATGTCTATTTTTAGACTATGTCTATTTTTAGACATGTGGGTCATGATTCTATGAGTTGCAGGATGTTATTTGTGGAGGGTTGGTCAAGTTGGAAAAATAGATGGACTTCTATTTTTAGACATAGTGGGCAGAATCTATTTTTAGATTTCCAGTCTAAAAATAGGGATGTCAAATATTATTAGCTCTTAATACTATTTAGACTCTAAACATTATCTTATTCTCTTGGAGCACTTCAGTTTGATGCCTAGAAGTGGCACATGTAGCTGACAGAAGGAATTACGCAATTACTAGGGTTTAGTGGAGCTATTGCATGGAGGACTTCAGTTAGAACTCATGTGACAGAGTTTGGTGGAGTTGATTGAGGAGTTAATGGAGTTGTGTTCAGTTTAACTAATCTAAACATAGTTGAGCTATTTGTATTCAGTTAAACTAATTGATACAATTAGTGAGAGTGGTGTGAATTAATTATTAATTAATTCACTAATTAAATACTCATTAATCAACTAAAGAATACATCAGTTAACTTCAGTGCATGGACAGTTTCAATGGAGACCAGTGCAGGAATAGGTGAAAGAGCAGGTTAACTATCAGTTGTGACTATACTGTTGCTATTTGCAACACACAGATAGGTGGAGTAAGCCCATGAGGATTTCGCAGTTCAGGCTGGTGGTTTATCTATATAAAGAGGCCATCCCATAGCATTGAAACAAGAAATAGAGGTTGGCTATCAAGTGGCAAAAGGTTGGAGCATGAGTTTTGCTAGATCTAGCTTGATAGTGTGTAGCAAGTGAGGTAGTGCTGAGAGCTTGCAAAGAGCTTTGTACTATGATTGTTACATGATCTCCATGACATGTATAATATACGAATAGTTGGGGTTTTCAGCTTTAAGCTTTCCCATTAAATACTGTGTTCATATGTGTGAGTGTTTGTGGTTTTAATGTATGCATGCAATTGATTTTATTTCCGCATGTGATGATCAATAGTAGAAGAGATTATATATTATGCATGAAGCTAAAATAGTGTGTGATCAGAAGAATCTCGTTGAATAATATATCAGTTATTCAAATTTTCTACATGGTATCAGAGCGATATTTATCATCGGAGTAAATTGCAGAACATTGAAGCAGTTGAGTTTTGTGCTGATGGAATTCGAATTTGCAACAGTGTTTTCTTGGTGTCGAAGTTGAGATGTCTTTCAACGGATTGCGATTGGAGTATGCCCTTGAGGAAAACTCGAATTATATTGAATTGAAGGATAGGATGGAGGCGGTGCTGGATGATAATGGGTTGAAGGAGTTCATAGATGTTGAAGTCCAAAAGCCTACTTCCAGTGATGCTGCCGCACTTGACGTATGGCAAAAGAAGACAGCAAAGTGTCGAAGGATTCTGTTGGAGGGCGTGAAGGATCACATAGTATATAGAATTCATGGTAATTCTTCTCCATTCTTGATGTGGAAAGCTTTGACATATTTATTCCAAAGCAAGAGCGACCAGAGGAAGTTGGCGCTCAAGGACAAACTCAGGAACATAAAGATGGAGAAAGGCGACAGTATGCCCAAGTACCTCACGAAGTTCATCCAATGCAGGGCTGAACTGGGAAGTGTGGGGGTGACTTTTGATGATGATAACTTGGTGAGCTTGGCTCTCCTTGGGCTTCCAAAGAGTTGGCACTCCTATCAAGACTCTGTCAATGGTCGGGAGAAATTGCCAGGATGGGAGCGACTTTGGTCGGATCTTGTGCAAGAGGAGATAAGGCGAAGTACCAGGGACGGATCTTCATAAAAGGCATCTGATGAAGAGAATTGCGCTTTGGCTTCCAAAGCAAAGAAGGGGAAGAGCAAGAAAGCTTCTCAATCCGGTGCGAAAGGTAAGAAGTAGGACATGTCCAAGGTGAAGTGCTTTCACTGTCACCAACACGGACATTATGCCACAAATTGTCCATAGAAGAAGAAAAATAAGCAGGCTGCTGGGACTGCAACTGGAGAGGCCCTAGCCTCACAGTTTGAGCTGGATTTTTTTCTGATCGCATGCTTGGCTTCAAGTGTGATGGGATCACTGTGGTTCTTGGACAGTGGTGCGTCTTTTCACATGACAAGAGATCGAGATTTGTTTACTGATCTGGATGAGAAAGATCTTGGAGTGCACATCGAGATGGGCGATGATGGTAGATACAGTGCGACCGGTATCGGTACCATTTCCTTTGAGAGGGAGTCTGGTAAACCCTTCAGATTGAAGGATGCGATGCATGTTCCAGGATTGAAGAAGAATCTTATCTCTGTGGCGATGTTAGAAGACAAGGGATATGATGTTTTCTTTAGCAAGGGAAAGGCTTTCCTGCGCAGTAAGGAAACTGGTGAGACCCGGAGGATAGGGGTTCGAGTTAGGAACCTTTATCAATTGCAGGTAGATGGCTGCGTAGCAATGGCAGGCAAGGCAGAAGGAGTGGTGAGCCGGGATGATGGCGAGTTGTGGCACCGGAGATTGGGCCACCTTCACCATGGAGCTTTGAAGATACTGCAGCAGATTTCCTCACGGGCTTCCTAAGGGTACTCTTGCGCAGTTAGATCAGTGCAAGGGATGTACCTTGGGAAAATTTGTGAAAGCCACCTTTCACGAGAAGGATAGTCGCGCCACGACGATCCTTGAGTGAATTCACACAGACGTGTGTGGACCTTTCTCAGTAGCTTCGACAGCAAAGCACAGGTATTATGTGATATTTGTTGATCATTTTCTCGGAAGTGTTGGATCTTCTTCATGCAGAAGAAGAGCGAGACATACTCAAAGTTCTGTGAGTTCAAGGCACTAGTTGAGAAAGAATCGGGGAAGCAGGTGAAGGCTCTTAGGAGCGACAATGGTGGTGAATTCATCTCTAGAGAATTCAAGGACTTTTGCAGCGCAGAAGGAATTCGAAGAGAGCTCATAGCACCTCATAACCCATAGAAGAATGGGGTTGCTGAGTGGAAGAATAGAACGATCGTGGGTGTTGCACGGGCGATGTTGCATGATCAGGGCCTACCCATTCAATTGTGGGCGGAGGCATGCAATACTACAGTATATGTGCAGAACCATTTTCCTCACAGGATACTTGGCATGAGTACACCCGAGGAGGCATTTTCTGGTAAGAGGCCTGATATTTCCCATTTGAGGATTTTTGGTTCACCTGTTTACATTCATGTGACGAAGGATGCCAGGAAGAAGCTGGAGCCGACTGCGGAGGTTGGGATATTTTTGGGGTACACTGATACACCCCACAACTATCGTGTGTATTTTCCAGACAGTCGCAAGACTGTTGTGCGACGGGATATCAAATTTCAGGAGGAGAAAGCCATGAAGTGTTCGCTTGAAAGGGAGCCACACTTGCATGCAGATGAGGAGCTATTAGTTCCTAAGGATGAGCTTCAGGATGTGGATCAGCCACAAGAGGAAGTTCATGGAGTGGAAGAGACCACTCATGCAGCGCCAACCATCAGAGGGCGGAAGCGCACTACAGAAGCTGAGCGACTGGCTCAAGATGCAGAGAAGGTTGTAGGACCACCTACATCACAGCGCAGACAGAGACAGTCACCGGACCGGTACACTGGATACATGGCTTTTGTGAGCAAATGTGTCATGACAGAGCCATCCTCTTTCGAGGAAGCTGTGGAGGACCCCGCATGGGTAGATGCCATGGTGGAAGAGTATGATTCGATTGTCAGAAACAGTGCATGGGAGATTGTCCTGAGACCGGAGGGGAAATCAGTGGTGGGTTCGAGATGGATCTACAAAGTGAAGCAGGCAGCTGACGGGAGTGTGGAGAAGTACAAGGCAAGATTTGTTTCCCGAGGCTTTTCACAGATAGAGGGGATCGATTATGAGGAGACCTTTGCACCTGTCGCAAGGTATTCTTCCATACGAACGATTCTTGCTCTCTCAGCGCAGATGGGGTGGCACATTCATCAGATGGATGTGAAGACTGTGTTCCTCAACGGAGTCATTGAGGAGGAGGTGTACATAGAGCAGCCCGAAGGTTTCGAGATCTTCAGCAGCGAGTCGCATGTGTGTAGGCTCAAGAGAGCGTTGTATGGGTTAAAACAAGCACCTCGTGCTTGGTACACACGGATAGACAGTTATTTCACCGGACTTGGATTCTCCAAGAGTGAGGCGGATCCTAACCTATACCAGATTGTGGTGGAGGGTAAGTTGTTGATCATTGTACTTTATGTAGATGATTTTATTTTGATAGGTGATGAGCTGTTGATACTCTCATGCAAGGAGGATCTTGCAAAAGAGTTTGAGATGAAGGACTTGGGCCTCCTTCATTATTTCCTGGGATTGGAAATTTGGCAGCGCAGTGATGGACTGTTTGTTTCTCAGGGTAAGTATGCCCGGGAGATACTGGAGAATTTCAACATGCATGGCTGCAAGCCTGTTGATACTCCTCTTCCTGGTGGATGGAGGAAGGAGGATGCTACTTCGGCGGAGGTAGTGGATGCCACTATTTATCGACAATTGGTGGGGTCGCTTATGTATCTGGTCAATACACGACCCGACATATGCTATGCTGTTAACCAGCTTTCACAAGCTATGGTTAAGCCTACCAAGCTCTACTGGAAGGCAGGCAAGCATGTATTGAGATATCTCAGAGGCACATCGAGATATGGATCATGGTACAGACAGGAGGATGAGTTGAGGCGGCATGGCTTCACGGATCGGTATCATCATATCAGAGATTGTGTGCAGCGGAAGATCATGTTACTTTCATATATTCCCACGGAGGATCAGGATGCTGATATCTTGACGAAGGCACTCACTAGGAGAAAATTCGAATACCACAGAGGCAGGATAGGGGTGGAAGATAATCCTTATCTTGTTGAGAGGGAGTGTTGATATTGCAACAAGATGATGAGCTTAGTGGAAAGAAGTCGCCTTCACTAAGTGGGCCCGCAGGCTATTTTTGGCGCAAAGTCTATTTTTAGACATATGGATCATGATTCTATGAGTTGCAGGATGCTATTTGTGGAGGGTTGGTCAAGTTGGAAAAATAGATGGACTTCTATTTTTAGACATATTGGGCGGAATATATTTTTAGATTGCCAGTCTAAAAATAGGGATGTCAAATATTATTAGCTCTTAATAATATTTAGACTCTAAACATTATCTTATTCTCTTGGAGCACTTCAATTTGATGCCTAGAAGTGGCACATGCAGCTGACAGAAGGAATTACGTAATTCCTAGGGTTTAGTGGAGCTATTGCATGGAGGACTTCAGCTAGAACTCATGTGACAGAGTTTGGTGGAGTTGATTGAGGAGTTAATGGAGTTGTGTTCAGTTTAACTAATCTAAACATAGTTGAGCTATTTGTATTCAGTTAAACTAATTGATACAATTAGTGAGAGTGGTGTGAATTAATTATTAATTAATTCACTAATTAAATACTCATTAATCAACTAAAGAATACATCAGTTAACTTCAGTGCATGGACAGTTTCAATGGAGACCAGTGCAGGAATAGGTGAAAGAGCAGGTTAACTATCAGTTGTGACTATACTGTTGCTATTTGCAACACACAGATAGGTGGAGTAAGCCCATGAGGATTGCACAGTTCAGGCTGGTGGTTTATCTATATAAAGAGGCCATCCCATAGCATTGAAATAAGCAATAGAGGTTGGCTATCAAGTGGCAAAAGGTTGGAGCATGAGTTTTGCTAGATCTAGCTTGATAGTGTGTAGCAAGTGAGGTAGTGCTGAGAGCTTGCAAAGAGCTTTGTACTATGATTGTTACATGATCTCCATGACATATAATATACAGATAGTTGGGGTTTTCGGCTTTAAGATTTCCCATTAAATATTGTGTTCATATGTGTGATTGTTTGTGGTTTTAATGTATGCATGCAATTGATTTTATTTCTGCATGTGATGATCAATGGTAGAAGAGATTATGTATTGTGCATGAAGCTAAAATTGTGTGTGATCGGGAGAATCTCGGTGAATAATATCTCAGTTATTCAATTTTCTACATACGAGTAACATGTGATGGAAACCTACTTGTTAAAGTTGATGACAACCTTCTTGATGAGTTAAAGGAGATTGTTGGCAATGTGATACAATGTGTTGACTTTGATGGAACACCTTGTCAAGTTGTTCGTGATGGAGAAAGTGACTTGATGAGTTGTTAATAATGTAAATACGAAGTGTATCTACGGATGATTCGACGCAAACGAGAGAAGAAAGGAATTCGGAAAGTGCAGAATAATGATAAATAAGTTATGCTACAAAACATCTCGAGGGTTTGTTAAGGTGAAGTAACATATACGAGAAAATTAACGTGCCAAGTCGCGTATGTGCCCCTCCAAATTTAGAATACAAGGGGTATTACCATGGTATTGACCCATTTTATTGAGCGGAATATCATTGATCCCATCGAGGAATAGCATTAGTAGTTGTGTGGTTTCAACTCATGGTATTGACAAAGGCTTAATCTATTTAAGGAGATGAAGATCATAGTGCAAGGCATGCATGAGTAAGGGTTGTTAATGAATAAATCTCTCTAAGGAATATCTGCATGGATGAACTCTGTTCTTGATTGATAGATCTGAATCTATGATGCACCTATGAAGAAAATGATGAAGAGGGATCTCTAGATCTGAAATGTATATGTATTTTCTAGATCTGTTTATTGAATGTTTAGATCTGAGATGAGGCGAAATACTTTCTGAAGTAAAGGATGAAATCTGAGTTGTTTATCTGATCTGAAGAGCTACACAGTCCTGAAAAGTTACAGATGTATACGCAGGTTCGCTTCAGTAAAAACGCGTGTATAGGCGGGTTTGCCTAAGGAAAAGCGCATATGTGAAGATAGGGTTTTCTGAAGAATGCACAGAAGTATACGCGGGTTGGTGTGCATGAAAGCGCGTACATACGCAGGTTCAGTGAAGTAAAAGCGCGTATGGAATCTAGGGTTTTCTGAAGTAAGTGTAATGAACTATCTGATCTATTTTTCTATTTAACTGCTATCTGTCAATGATGTATTCATACAGAACTGGGTTGTTTGAATAATGAATATGCTGCTGATTGAAGATCAAGTTGTTGGTTGATTGATTGATGATTCAATGAATGAATTGATGGGGTTATAAGTTTCAGTTTGATATTTGATGAGCTTAAATGTGTGGAGTGGGTCGAGTCTGAAAATCTGATGAAAATAGGCCTACAAGTTGTGTTGTATGGAAGTTGTTGGATCCAGTATGAAAATTGATGAAACGCGGTCCATGGTGATGCTGAGGGTCGAAGCCTTCAGTGAGGGGGTTGTATCTCCCTTCCAGTGGTAGATGGTAAACAAGTGCAGGGGGTAGTGGCTCCTGTTAGTTCCCAAATCCACCTCAGGCTGAAGTAAGGCAGAAATAGGACAACACCAAACCACGCTCAGCCTCGTAGCTAGCCCTACGAGGACAGGAGAGGGCTCTCTCCGGGTCAATCTCAATGAAAATATTCAAAGGGGCTTGAGATGACTAAAAAAACAACTGATCTTAGGCTAGATAAACAAATAGGAGGATTTGATTTTGATTATTCGGGATTTTGTTGGAAAAAGGGGAAAGACAATTTCGGGCTTGGGGATGAGGCCAAATTCTTGCAGAGTTCAAGTTGGGGCAGGAAAGGTAATGACTTTGATGTCTTAGATCAAATGAATGGATTGAAAAGACTGCTAAGGAGTTGAAGAGGGAAAGAGAGTGCAAGGATCCTCTTCAAACTGACGAAAAACATATAAAACTAAACAAAAGTCTAAGGCAGAGCACCAGCAAATCAATGAATTCTACCTCAGTTAATCATTTGTTTAATTCAGAAGTAAAGAGAAGGGAAATGGCATACATATAACATTAATGAAACTTACAATAACATGAGAATAACATCATCAAACCTCAGAAGCCAAAAGGATCCCAACAAGTGCTGCAAAACTCAGGTCTTTCCTTTGCCAAAAACTGAAAATGGATATACAATGGAGTGCCAAAATTTTCCCAAGAGTCCAACCCAGAAAATGCCTCAAAAGATACAATATATAGACCATCCTAACCCCTTCTCATGCCTCTAGGGGTCGAGCTCATCATTCTAGGAGCTGTTTGAACCAATTATAAACATGGAACTGAAATCTAGGCAGCCAAACAACTTGCCTCTATATGCTAGGAAACTTATCCATTCACTCAATTTTCACTTTTTAGTGAATGAATCCTCTAGAACAAGTAAAAACATGCCAAATTTACATCATATCCACAAAATTACATCAAGATAGATCAAAAATTACATCCAAAAGTGAAACTAGTCAAACTGGCTGAATTTCTGAGCTGAAAAGTGAAATTTGGGACAAAATCCTCTATGCGTCTCGCCCAAATTCTCTATGCGTCGTGCCAGTTGGAGCCTATTTTTGGGGCACTTCCTGAAGTCAAAATTGTGCTCATGATAGTTTTTTGGAAATCCCTGGATGTCTGCTATCCAACCCAAGTGGAATTTTTCAATTTGGAGTTCATTTGCCCCTCCAAAACTGCAATCTCCCAAGACTGGTTCCTGCTGGTGCAAAAAGTGGTAGAAAGGCCATTTTTGGAGTGTTTTTGACCTTTAAGACCACCCAGAACTTCATGAAATCTCTCATCCATTCATGAGCATGCATAATTTACCATAACAAACCCAAAAATATCAAGTTTTCCTCTAGAAGATGTCCCAATCATAAGCGCGCGTCGGGCGGAAAAACCTGTTTTGCAACCAAAATTTTCAAAATGAAAAAATTTTCTCCAAATTTGCTGAAATTCGGAGTGAAGGTCTCTCATCATGTCTCATGCTTAGCCAAGGAAGCTTCGGCCAAGATTCAGAGTGGATCAGGCCTTTTCCGATGTTTCAGTGCTCTTCTCAACCTCGCTTTCAGGATCTTCATCTTGGCTCTGCAAACGTGTGTGCGGGCCCAATAGTGATTCTTCATATGTCTGAGCATGTCCTTGTCCTTTTTCGCCTTCGCCAACAGCTTCTCCATATTAATGTTGGCTCTCGTAAGGAAAATCTCTCGCTCAAATGGTGTCATGTCACCTGGTCTCTTACGGGCCAATTCACTCTCTTCACAGATTCTCTGCAATTACGTGAGTGTGTGCTAATCCTCCAGTTGTTTATTCCGCTGCTCCAAGTAATTTATAACCCACTGAGCTCTCTAAAATTTCTCGGTCAGTGTGTCGATCTCAGCTTTCTGCTCCTGGATGATCTCTTTCAGCTTTGAGCTGGGAGAGCTCGAATCAACATCTATCAATATAAAATCAGTATCCTGGCCTCCTTAAGGGCCCTAATCGTGCATAGGCCTCTTGCCTCTGTCCTGAACCTGTACATGTGTTGATGTAGAAGGCGAGACCCCTTCCACACCAAGTGGAGATAGTACTCGCGCTGCTGATGAAGGCAATGAGACCCCTTCCACCCCTAGTGGAGATAGTACTCGTCGTGCTGCTACAAATAAGGCTCTGTAGCCTCTCTGATATGTCACACACACTGGAGCAATGATAGGCTCAGTCTCAGGAAACTCAAACTGATGTGAAGGCTCTCCCTCATCATGAAAAATCTCGGGAGGAGGCTGAGGGGCTGCAAAGAAGTCACGGGAAATGAACTCATCCCATGCGATGCCCTGCAATCCAAGCTGATGTACTACAATGATTTTAATGAGCGCATAATGATAAATGTTGTTATGTTGCTGCTCTGGAGTCTTCTTCTACACCAGGGTAGTCATCCGCTCTATGTTTCGACACATGAAGTATGGAATATTCATCAGTCGCACTCTCGTGAAATGCATCAAAAGTCTGATATGGTATGCATAAAGACGTGAGAATCTACCCTCACAGCTGAAGTATCTAATGATGAGTTTCATTAATGGCGCATAGGACTCCTTCAAATGAGAGAAATGATCTCTTACGGAGGGATGTAAAGCCCGACTCTAACATTGGCTCCAATGGGGATGGTAGCTCCTTGGAGGTGCCAAGAACGGTAGATCTTTGGGAGAGCAGACCAATGCTTTCGTCCATTGGGCTATGGAATCGATTATTTTGACAAAACAACTCAAGACTGTTGACTGAATTTATTTGACTGAAACTTTGACTCAAACTGACTCAACCTTTAAAATAGAAATGACTGAACCAGACTGACTAAACAGACTCAAACCAAACTTAAATCCTTCTTCATAATTATAGCCTTCACTTCGGGCCCCAGACTGAAGAAAATACCACAGCAACACACTTGCAATGAAACTGAAATAAAATGTTGCCTTTGGCTGCTTCTTTATTTACAAACTCTACCCTACTTTGTTGCAGAGCCAATAGATCAAGTACTGCTGTAATGCCAGATCAACCATTCAAGTAACTGTGACAAGGATGTTGCTTGAGAGTGCTTCCACCAGGACACAGATGTAATTTCTGGTAGCCATACATGCACATAATGAGTCTGGTTATGTAAAAGACAATTTGATCTATCATTCAGACTGAAAAACATTTCCATGTACGTTGCAATAGGATCGTAAAAGCCAGACTCTATTTGCTGCCCCAACTCTGCAATACATACTTCCAGTTGCACACTATCAATGCAAATATCCACGGGCAGCTCTATTGTATCTTTTTTTGAAGGAGGGAGAGTTTCCAAGAACTTTTTGGGATCTCGGAATTCATATGATTGGATAGCCTCTCTGATATGTCACACACACTGGAGCACTGATAGGCTCAATCTCGGGAAACTCAAACTGATGTGAAGGCTCTCCCTCATCATGAAAAATCTCGGGAGGAGGCTGAGGGGCTGCAAAGAAGTCACGGGAAATGAACTCATCCCATGCGATGCCCTGCAATCCAAGCTGATGTACTACAATGATTTTAATGAGCGCATAATGATAAATGTTGTTATGTTGCTGCTCTGGAGTCTTCTTCTACACCAGGGTAGTCATCCGCTCTATGTTTCGACACATGAAGTATGGAATATTCATCAGTCGCACTCTCGTGAAATGCATCAAAAGTCTGATATGGTATGCATAAAGACGTGAGAATCTACCCTCACAGCTGAAGTATCTAATGATGAGTTTCATTAATGGCGCATAGGACTCCTTCAGAAACCGGAATGGAAATACTCTGCTCAACTGCCTCAAATATCCAGGCCTGATGTAAGGTTCGTAATATGCTCTATCCAGCTGATGTCTCTTATTCCACTCCTCACCTATGTTTGGCATCCCGGTTGCCTCAGAAATGGTCTCTGGTGTCAAGGTGAAGTTCACTCCAGCAAGGTTTACATGACCATCACGCAAATGTAGGACAAATAAGCGAACCAACTCCTGATGGTGTTGAATCTGAGATATCATCTCACAATACCGAAAACATGAATGTTGCTGAAAGCATGTCATTGCAAGCGGGCAGGCCTGCAATTGAGCCAAAGAAGTGGGCTCCTCTCTGACGTGCCTGCCACTTTTATGAGACCTCCTCGGTACATTTAGCTCGGTGGTTGAGTCACTGTCTTGCTCATATCCCTGCTCATATGATGAATTTGTCTCTGACATGGTGCTGAAAACAAGGTGTTTTGACAAGTATATGCTGATATATGTATGGTGAAAACAAGAGTTTGTTTTTCAATACCAAGTGTGCCACATATGTAATGAAAGGCTATAAGGAAATATCACAATGAATACAATAGAATGTCAAGTGAATTTGGAGTGGAAGAACAGTCACTCACTGCTTGGGGAACTTCAGGATTTGGACCTTTTATAAGTGATATGGGAATGAGTGATAGTGATGGGGGTAGTTTTTAGGAATAAGATTAAATGAAATGGCAAAACGTTCCTGAGTTAAGTGGAATCAAGGAAAATGAAACAGCCCTGGAATGTTGTGGAAATTAGGATTTTATCAATGAAGGGAAGTGGTGGCAAGTGATAGGGTTAGGGGATTTAAAACATGGGAACAAATGGTATAAGGGATACGGGACAGCGGGAATAGGAGAAAAACTATGGTATGATAGTGGGACAGTGAGGAAAGGGAGAATATAGTGGTCAATAGCAATAGTATAGCACCAAACAAATCTCAACACCTCTTTACAAACCCTATGGAGCAGATTTTAATAGGGGTATAGGGTTTATGTTTCACCAACTCAATTCTTTGATGTCTTCGCTTCTAAACCACAGCACACATAACTAAAAATCATTGAACAAGATTTTGTCAACTTACTTGGAGAAAATTGAGCTGAAACAAATCGAGTTTTATGGAGCGAAGATGAGTTTCGGCCTTTGGGGCTCTATGCACCGCGCACAAGCCCAATGCGCCGCGCTCTGTGGGTGCGTCGTGCCCTTGAGAAATTAAACTGCGTATTTCGACTCAATGCGCCGCGCTATGTGGGTGCGTCATGGCCTATCCCAATGCGCCGCGCTTAACTTAAACACACAGTCTACCCTTCTAAAACACAGTTTCGTCCCTCAAAGCTTCAACATCGACTTTCTTCTTGGATTTTCTGAATGTCTCTTGATGCAAATGAATAAATATCTTTGAGAAATATCTTGAAAAGAGATGGTTTTAATTTTTTCTTCTCAAAACCCATTTTGTAATGTTTTTAGCTTTGGCACTTTTTGCATTTAAATCAACTTCTATCCTTTAGTTTCCTCACTGAGTTTCTGAGTTTGAATGACGAAATTGGTTGATTTTTGCAGGGATGGTGGCATTGAACTTCGGCAAAGGAAGACCAAAGTCTGCTTTTGAATTCTTCATGGCAAAAAAACTTTAAAAATACATATTTATTACAAAAACAAATTTGACAATTTCTTCTTCAAAACAGAGTTTTGAAGAAGAAACGTCCTCGAGCATATTTGACGATGTAAATCTTGAAATAAAACTTGTTGAAAACATCCTCATGGCCTGCGGGCATTATTTAACATTATTGAAGACCAAACCCTAGACCTAGAAAGTGAAATGACTCTTTTGACCAAAATAACCATCTATGACTGTAAATGACATAAACTGAACTTTGATGGATTTTGATAAATTTTGACCAACCCAGCATGTACAAACATGAGGGAAAACGAGAGAACAAAGCCCTTCCGTTAGACAATGGCATGCCCCTAACGGAATGCAGGTGAATGAGCGGAATGAGACACCTAAACAATGAAATGCAATAAGAGAAATGATCTCTGACGGAGGGATGTAAAGCCCGACTCTAACATTGGCTCCAATGGGGATGGTAGCTCCTTGGAGGTGCCAAGAACGGCAGATATTTGGGAGAGCAGACTAGTGCTTTCGTCCATTGGGCTATGGAATCGATTATTTTGAAAAAACAACTCAAGACTGTTGACTGAATTTATTTGACTGAAACTTTGACTCAAACTCACTCAACCTTTAAAATAGAAATTACTAAACTAGACTGACTAAACAGACTCAAACCAAACATAAATCCTTCTTCAGAATTATAGCCTTCACTTCGGGCCCCATACTGAAGAAAATACCACAGCAACACACTTGCAATGAAACTGAAATAAAATTTTGCCTTTGGTTGCTTATTTATTTAAAAACTCTACCCTACTTTGTTGCAGAGCCAATAGATCAAGTAATGCTGTAATGCCGAATCAACCATTCAAGTAACTGTGACAAGGATCCTGCTTGAGAGTGCTTCCACCAGGACACAGATGTAATTGATGGCAGCCATACATGCACATAATGAGTCTGGTTATGTAAAAGACAATTTGATCTATCATTCAGACTGAAAAACATTTCCATGTACGTTGCAATAGGATCGTAAAAGCCAGACTCTGTTTGCTGCCCCAACTCTGCAATACATACTTCCAGTTGCACACTATCAATGCAAATATCCACGGGCAGCTCTATTGTTTCTTTTTTTGAAGGAGGGAGAGTTTCCAAGAACTTTTTGGGATCTCGGAATTCATATGATTGGATATGATCATTTAAATTTTGAATCTCCTTCTCAAATTTTTCAACAACTAACTCGCAGAAACCAGTTTTAGCTTCAGGAGGAAACTTCAGAGATTTCAAACATTGAAGCACGACAATGAAAAATCCTTCATCAATTTCAATATCCACTAACTCATCTCTAACTTCTTTTAAAACCTCACAAAGCGCGGGGTCTACCACATACCCTACCATTGCATGAATGGATCAGTGAGCACTGGAATCTCTGAATTGAGTTGGAGTCGCCAAGTGAATATTTCAGCCTTCATATGTCTGATCGTTGTCCACCATCAACAATCAGATCTGAACTTCATACATGTACTGGGGAAATTCACAAGTCAAGTGTCACATTCACAAGCTAGACCGGAGATTGACTGAAGCAGCATTTATCTACTTCCGCCAATGCAAGGCAAAAGCGTTTCGAAAGCTACCTGGCGTAACTTCAGGCTCCGTCTTTAACTTATGAAAAAAATAACACCAACAAGAAAACCATTTTTCCCCAGTATGGTCGCCACTATGTTAGTTCCCAAATCCACCTCAGGCTGAAGTAAGGCAGAAAGAGGACAACACCAAACCACGCTCAGCCTCGTAGCTAGCCCTACGAGGACAGGAGAGGGCTCTCTCCGGGTCAATCTCAATGAAAATATTCAAAGGGGCTTGAGATGACTAAAACAAAAACTGATCTTAGGCTAGATAAACAAATAGGAGGATTTGATTTTGATTTTTCGGGATTTTGTTGGAAAAAGGGGAAAGACAATTTCAGGCTTGGGGATGAGGCCAAATTCTTGCAGAGTTCAAGTTGGGGCAGGGAAGGCAATGACTTTGATGTCTTAGATCAAATGAATGGATTGAAAAGACTGCTGAGGAGCTGAAGAGGGCAAGAGAGTGCAAGGATCCTCTTCAAACTGACGAAAAACAGATAAAACTAAACAAAATTCTAAGGCAGAGCACCAGCAAATCAATGAATTCTACCTCAGTTACTCATTTGTTTAATTCAGAAGTAAAGAGAAGGGAAATGGCATACATATAACATTAATTAGACTTACAATAACATGAGAAGAACATCATCAAAACTCATAAGCCACAAGGATCCCAACAAGTGCTGCAAAACTCTGGTCTTTCCTTTGCCAAAAACTGAAAATGGATATACAATGCAATTCCAAACTTTTCCCAAGAGTCCAACCCTGAAAATGCCTCAAAAGATACAATATATAGACCATCCTAACCCCTTCCCATGCCTCTAGGGGTCGATCTCATCATTCTAGGAGCTTTTTGAACCAATTCTAAACATGGAACTGAAATCTAGGCAGCCAAACAACTTGCCTCTATATGCTAGGAAACTGATCCATTCACTCAATTTTCACTTTTTAGTGAATGAATCCTCTAGAAAAAGTAAAAACATGCCAAATTTACATCATGGGAACAAAATTACATCAATATAGATCAATAATTACATCCAAAAGTGAAACTAGTCAAATCGTCGACCGAGCTCAAAAGTGAAATTTGGGCCAAAATCCTCTATGCGCTCGCGCCCCAAATTCTCTATGCGCCACGCTCGCCTGAGCTCTGCTTTTGGGGCACTTTCTGAAGTCCAAATTGAGCTCATGATAACTATTGGAAATCCCTGGATGTCCGATATCCAACCTGGCATAATTTTTCAATTTGGAGTTCATTTGCCCTCCAAACCGCAATCTCCCAAGACCCGGTTCCTCATTGGCAGTGCGGCGTAAAGGCCATTTTTGGAGTGTTTTTGACATTTAAGACCACCCAGAACTTCATGAAATCTCTCAGCCATTCCTAAGCATGCATAATTTACCATAAAAAACCCAAAAATATCAATTTTTCCTCCAGAAGATGTCCCAATCATAAGCGCGCGTCGGGTGGCGCGACGCATCGGGCGGAAAAACCTGTTTTGCAACTAAAATTTTCAAAATGACAAAATTTTCTCCAAATTTGCTGAAATTCGGAGTGAAGATCTCTCATCATGTCTCATGCTCATCCAAGCAAGCTTCAGCCAAGATTCAGAGTGGATCAAGCCTTTTCCGACGTTTCAGTGCTCTTCTCAACCTCGCTTTCAGGATCTTCATTCTGGCTCTGCAAACGTGTGTGCGGGCCCAATAGTGATTATTCATATGTCTGAGCATGTCCTTGTCCTTTTTTTCCTTTTCCAACAGCTTCTCCAGATGAGGTTTGGCTCTCTTAAGGCAAATCTCTCGCTCAAATGGTGTCATGTCACCTGGTCTCTTTCGGGCCAATTCACGGTCTTCACGGATTCTCTGCAATTCCGTGAGTGTGTGCTGATCCTCCAGTTTTTTATTCCACTGATCCAAGTAATTTATAACCCACTGAGCTCTCTGCAATTTCTCGGTCAGCGTGTCGATCTCAGCTTTCTGCTCCTGGATGATCTCTTTCAGCTTTGAGCTGGGAGAGCTCAAATCAACATCTATCAATATAAAATCAGTATCCTGGCCTCCTGAAGGGCCCTCATCGTGCATAGGCCTCTTGCCTTTGTCCTGAACCTATACATGTTCTGATGTAGAAGGCGAGACCCCTTCCACACCAATTGGAGATAGTACTTGTGCTGCTGATGAAGGGAACAAGACCCCTTCCACCCCTAGTGGAGATAGTACTCGTCGTGCTGCTGCAAATAAGGCTCTGTAGCCTCTCTGATATGTCAGACACACTGGAGCACTGATAGGCTCAGTCTCGGGAAACTCAAACTAATGCGAAGGCTCTCCCTCATCATGAACAATCTCGGGAGGAGGCTGAGGGGCTGCAAAGAAGTCACGAGAAATGAACTCATCCCATGCGATGCCCTGCAATCCAAGCTGATGTACTACAATGATTTTAATGAGCGCATAATGATAAATGATGTTATGTTGCTGCTCTGGAGTCTTCTTCTGCACCAGGGTAGTCATCCGCTCTATGTTTCAACACATGAAGTATGGAATATTCATCAGTCGCACTCTCGTGAAATGCATCAAAATTCTGATATGGTATGCATAAAGACATGAGAATCTACCCTCACAGCTGAAGTATCTAATGATGAGTTTCATTAATGGTGCATAGGACTCCTTCAGAAACCGGAACGGGAATACTCTGCTCAACTGCCTCAAATATCCAGGTCTGATGTAAGGCTCATAATATGCTCTATCCAGCTGTTGTCTCTTATTCCACTCCTCACCTATGTTTGGCATCCCGGTTGCCTCAGAAATGGTCTTCCGGTGTCGAAGGTGAAGTTCACTCCAAAGAAGGTTTACATGACCATCACACAAATGTAAAACAACAAGCGAACCAACTCCTCCTTGTTAAACCGAGATATCATCGATATCATCTCACAACACCGAAACATGAATGTTGTCGAAAGCACAAGTCATCGTGCGTGTGCCTGCAATTGAGCCAAAGAAGTGGGCTCCTCTCTGACGTGCCTGCCACTTTTATGAGACCTCCTCGGTACATTTAGCTCGGTGGTTGAGTCACTGTCTTGCTCATATCCCTGCTCATATGATGAATTTATCTCTGACATGGTGCTAGAAACAAGGTATTTTGACAAGTATATGCTGATATATGTATGGTGAAAACAAGAGTTTGTTTTTCAATACCAAGTGTGCCACATATGTAATGAAAAGCTGCAAGGAAATATCACAATGAATTCAATAGACTGTCAAGTGAATTTGGAGTGGAAGAGCAGTCACTCACTGCTTGGGGAACTTCGGGATTTGGACCTTTTATAAGTGATATGGGAATGAGTGATAGTGATGGGGGTAGTTTTTAGGAATAAGAGTAAATGAAATGGAAAAACATTCCTGAGTTAAGTGGAATCAAGGAAAATGAAACAGCCCTGGAATGTTGTGGAAATTAGGATTTTATCAATGAAGGGAAGTGGTGGCAAGTGATAGGGTTAGAGGATTTAAAACATGGGAACAAAGGGTATAAGGGATATGGGACAGTGGGAATAGGAGAAAAACTGTGGTATGATAGTGGGACAGTGAGGAAAGGGAGAATATAGTGGTCAATAGCAATAGTATAGCACCAAACAACTCTCAACACCTCTTTACAAACCCTATGGAGAAGATTTTAATAGGGGTATAGGGTTTATGTTTCACCAACTCAATTCTTTGATGTCTTCGCTTCTAAACCACAGCACACATAACTAAAAATCATTGAACAGGCTTTTGTCAACTTACTTGGAGAAAATTGAGCTGAAACAAATCGAGTTTTATGGAGCGAAGATGAGTTTCGGCCTTTGGGGCTCTGTGCGCCGTGCACAAGCCCAATGTGCCGCGCTCTGTGGGTGCGTTGCGCCCTTGAGAAATTACACTACGTATTTCGGCTCTATGCGCCGCGCTGTGTGGGTGCGCCGCGGCCTATCCCAATGCGCCGCGCTTAACTTAAACACACAGTCTACCCTTCTAAAACACAGTTTCGTCCCTCAAAGCTTCAACATTGACTTTCTTCTTGGATTTTCTGAATGTCTCTTGATGCAAATGAATAAATATCTTTGAGAAATATCTTGAAAAGAGATGGTTTTAATTTTTTCTTCTCAAAACCCATTTTGTAATGTTTTTAGCTTTGGCACTTTTTGCATTTAAATCAACTTCTATCCTTTAGTTTCCTCACTGAGTTTCTGAGTTTGAATGACGAAATTGGTTGATTTTTGCAGGGATGGTGGCATTGAACTTCGGCAAAGGAAGACCAAAGTCTGCTTTTGAATTCTTCATGGCAAAAAAACTTTAAAAATACATATTTATTACAAAAACAAATTTGACAATTTCTTCTTCAAAACAGAGTTTTGAAGAAGAAACGTCCTCGAGCATATTTGACGATGTAAATCTTGAAATAAAACTTGTTGAAAACATCCTCATGGCCTGCGGGCATTATTTAACATTATTGAAGACCAAACCCTAGACCTAGAAAGTGAAATGACTCTTTTGACCAAAATAACCATCTATGACTGTAAATGACATAAACTGAACTTTGATGGATTTTGATAAATTTTGACCAACCCAGCATGTACAAACATGAGGGAAAACGAGAGAACAAAGCCCTTCCGTTAGACAATGGCATGCCCCTAACGGAATGCAGGTGAATGAGCGGAATGAGACACCTAAACAATGAAATGCAATAAGAGAAATGATCTCTGACGGAGGGATGTAAAGCCCGACTCTAACATTGGCTCCAATGGGGATGGTAGCTCCTTGGAGGTGCCAAGAACGGCAGATATTTGGGAGAGCAGACTAGTGCTTTCGTCCATTGGGCTATGGAATCGATTATTTTGAAAAAACAACTCAAGACTGTTGACTGAATTTATTTGACTGAAACTTTGACTCAAACTCACTCAACCTTTAAAATAGAAATTACTAAACTAGACTGACTAAACAGACTCAAACCAAACATAAATCCTTCTTCAGAATTATAGCCTTCACTTCGGGCCCCATACTGAAGAAAATACCACAGCAACACACTTGCAATGAAACTGAAATAAAATTTTGCCTTTGGTTGCTTATTTATTTAAAAACTCTACCCTACTTTGTTGCAGAGCCAATAGATCAAGTAATGCTGTAATGCCGAATCAACCATTCAAGTAACTGTGACAAGGATCCTGCTTGAGAGTGCTTCCACCAGGACACAGATGTAATTGATGGCAGCCATACATGCACATAATGAGTCTGGTTATGTAAAAGACAATTTGATCTATCATTCAGACTGAAAAACATTTCCATGTACGTTGCAATAGGATCGTAAAAGCCAGACTCTGTTTGCTGCCCCAACTCTGCAATACATACTTCCAGTTGCACACTATCAATGCAAATATCCACGGGCAGCTCTATTGTTTCTTTTTTTGAAGGAGGGAGAGTTTCCAAGAACTTTTTGGGATCTCGGAATTCATATGATTGGATATGATCATTTAAATTTTGAATCTCCTTCTCAAATTTTTCAACAACTAACTCGCAGAAACCAGTTTTAGCTTCAGGAGGAAACTTCAGAGATTTCAAACATTGAAGCACGACAATGAAAAATCCTTCATCAATTTCAATATCCACTAACTCATCTCTAACTTCTTTTAAAACCTCACAAAGCGCGGGGTCTACCACATACCCTACCATTGCATGAATGGATCAGTGAGCACTGGAATCTCTGAATTGAGTTGGAGTCGCCAAGTGAATATTTCAGCCTTCATATGTCTGATCGTTGTCCACCATCAACAATCAGATCTGAACTTCATACATGTACTGGGGAAATTCACAAGTCAAGTGTCACATTCACAAGCTAGACCGGAGATTGACTGAAGCAGCATTTATCTACTTCCGCCAATGCAAGGCAAAAGCGTTTCGAAAGCTACCTGGCGTAACTTCAGGCTCCGTCTTTAACTTATGAAAAAAATAACACCAACAAGAAAACCATTTTTCCCCAGTATGGTCGCCACTATGTTAGTTCCCAAATCCACCTCAGGCTGAAGTAAGGCAGAAAGAGGACAACACCAAACCACGCTCAGCCTCGTAGCTAGCCCTACGAGGACAGGAGAGGGCTCTCTCCGGGTCAATCTCAATGAAAATATTCAAAGGGGCTTGAGATGACTAAAACAACAACTGATCTTAGGCTAGATAAACAAATAGGAGGGTTTGATTTTGATTTTTAGGGGTTTTTGTTGGAAAAAAGGGAAAAACAATTTTGGGCTTGGGGATGAGGCCAAATTCTTGCAGAGTTCAAGTTGGGGTAGGGTAGGCAATGACTTTGATGTCTTAGATCAAATGAATGGATTGAAAAGACTGCTAATTAGCTGAAGAGGGAAAGAGAGTGCAAGGATCCTCTTCAAACTGACGAAAAACATGTAAACTAAACAAAAGTTTAAGGCGGAGCACCAGCAAACTAATGAATTCTACCTCAATTACTCATTTGTTTAATTCAGAAGCAAAGAGAAGGGAAATGGCATACATATAACATTAATGAAACTTAAAATAACATGAGAATAACATCATCAAAACTCAGAAGCCACAAGGATCCCAACAAGTGTTGCAAAACTCTGGTCTTTCCTTTGCCAAAAACTGAAAATGGATATACAATGGAGTGCCAAACTTTTCCCAAGAGTCCAACCCTGAAAATGCCTCAAAAGATACAATATATAGACCATCCTAACCCCTTCCCATGCCTCTAGGGGTCGAGCTCATCCTTCTAGGAGCTGTTTCAACCAATTCTAAACATGGAACTGAAATCTAGGCAGCCAAACAACTTGCCTCTATATGCTAGGAAACTGATCCATTCACTTAATTTTCACTTTTTAGTGAATGAATCCTATAGAAAAAGTAAAAACATGCCAAATTTACATCATAGCTACAAAATTACATCAATATAGATCAATAATTACATCCAAAAGTGAGACTAGTCAAACTGGCCGAATTTCTGAGCTGAAAAGTGAAATTTGGGCAAAATTCCTCTATGCGCCGCGCCAGAAAACTCAATGCGCCGCGCCACTTTGAGCCTATTTTTGGGGCACTTCCTGAAGTCCAAAATGAGCTCATGATAGCTCGTTGGAAATCCTTGGATGTCTGCTATCCCACCCAAGTGCAATTTTTCAATTTGGAGTTCATTTTCCCCTCCAAAACTGCAATCTCCCAAAACTGGTTCCTGCTGGTGCAAAAATTGGCAGAAAGGCCATTTTTGGAGTGTTTTTGACCTTTAAGACCACGCAGAACTTCATGAAATCTCTCAGCCATTCCTGAGCATGCATAATTTACCATAAAAAACCCAAAAATATCAAGTTTTCCTCCAGAAGATGTCCCAATCATAAGCGCGCGTCGGGTGGCGCGACGCGTCGGGCGGAAAAACCTGTTTTGCAACCAAAATTTTCAAAATGAAAAAATTTTCTCCAAATTTGCTGAAATTCGGAGTGAAGGTCTCTCATCATGTCTCATTCTCAACCAAGGAAGCTTCGGCCAAGATTCGGAGTGGATCAGGCCTTTTCCGACGTTTCAGTGCTCTTCTCAACCTCGCTTTCAGGATCTTCATCCTGGCTCTAGAAACGTGTGTGTGGACCCAATAGTGATTCTTCATATGTCTGAGCATGTCCTTTTCCTTGTTGGCCTTCGCCAACAGCTTCTCCAGATGAATTTTGGCTCTCGTAAGGCAAATATCTCGCTCAAATGGTGTCATGTCACCTGGTCTCTTTCGGGCCAATTCACGGTCTTCATGGATTCTCTGCAATTCCGTGAGTGTGTGCTGATCCTCCAGTTGTTTATTCCGCTCCTCCAAGTAATTTATAACCCACTGAGCTCTCTGAAATTTCTCAGTCAGCGTGTTGATCTCAGCTTTCTACTCCTGGATGATCTCTTTCAGCTTTGAGCTGGGAGAGCTCGAATCAACATCTATCAATATAAAATCAGTATCCTGGCCTCCTGAAGGGCCCTCATCGTGCATAGGCCTCTTGCCTTTGTCCTGAACCTATACCTGTGCTGATGTAGAAGGAAATACCCCTTCCACACCAAGTGGAGATAGTACTCGTGCTGCTGATGAAGGCAACGACACCCCTTCCACCCCTGGTGGAGATAGTACTCGTCGTGCTGCTGCAAATAAGGCTCTGTAGCCTCTCTGATATGTCACACACACTGGAGCACTGATAGGCTCAGTCTCAGGAAACTCAAACTGATGCGAAGGCTCTCCCTCATCATGAACAATCTTAGGAGGAGGCTGAGGGGCTGCAAAGAAGTCACGGGAAATGAACTCATCCCATGCGATGCCCTACAATCCAAGATGATGTACTACAATGATTTTAATGAGCGCATAATGATAAATGTTGTTATGTTGCTGCTCTGGAGTCTTCTTCTGCACCAGGGTAGTCATCCGATCTATGTTTCGACACATGAAGTATGGAATATTCATCAGTCGCACTCTTGTGAAATGCATCAAAAGTCTGATATGGTATGCATAAAGACGTGAGAATCTACCCTCACAACTGAAGTATCTAATGATGAGTTTCATTAATGGCGCATAGGACTCCTTCAGAAACCGGAACGGGAATACTCTGCTCAACTACCTCAAATATCCAAGTCTAATGTAAGGCTCATAATATGCTCTATCCAGCTGTTGTCTCTTATTCCACTCCTCACCTATGTTTGGCATCCCGGTTGCCTCAGAAATGGTCTCTGGTGTCAAGGTGAAGTTCACTCCAGCAAGGTTTACATGACCATCACGCAAATTTAAAACAAATAAGCGAACCAACTCCTAATGGCACTGAATCTGAGATATCATCTCATAATACCGAAAACATGAATGTTGCTGAAAGCATGTCATTGCAAGCGGGCAGGCCTGCAATTGAGCCAAAGAAGTGGGCTCCTCTCTGACGTGCCTGCCACTTTTATGAGACCTCCTCGGTACATTTAGCTCGGTGGTTGAGTCACTGTCTTTCTGATATCCCTGCTCATATGATGAATTTGTCTCTGGCATGGTGTTAAAAACAAGGTGTTTTGACAAGTATATGCTGATATATGTATGGTGAAAACAAGAGTTTGTTTTTCAATACCAAGTGTGCCACATATGTAATCAAAGGCTGCAAGGAAATATCACAATGAATACAATAGACTATCAAGTGAATTTGGAGTGGAAGAATAGTCACTCACTGCTTGGGGAACTTCGGGATTTGGACCTTTTATAAGTGATATGGGAATGAGTGATAGTGATGGGGGTAGTTTTTAGGAATAACAGTAAATGAAATGGCAAAACATTCCTGAGTTAAGTGGAATCAAGGAAAATGAAACAGCCCTGGAATGTTGTGGAAATTAGGATTTTATCAATGAAGGGAAGTGGTGGCAAGTGATAGGGTTAGGGGATTTAAAACATGGGAACAAAGGGTATAAGGGATATGGGACAGCAGGAATAGGAGAAAAAATGTGGTATGATAGTGGGACAGTGAGGAAAGGGAGAATATAGTGGTCAATAGCAATAGTATAGCACCAAACAACTCTCAACACCTCTTTACAAACCCTATGGAGCAGATTTTAATAGGGGTATAGGGTTTATGTTTCACCAACTCAATTATTTGAGGTCTTCGCTTCTAAACCACAGCACACATAACTAAAAATCATTGAACAGGCTTTTGTCAACTTACTTGGAGAAAATTGAGTTGAAACAAATCGAGTTTTATGGAGCGAAGATGAGTTTCGGCCTTTGGGGCTCTATGCGCCGTGCACAAGCCCAATGCACCGCGCTCTGTGGGTGCGCCGTGCCCTTGAGAAATTACACTTCGTATTTCAGCTCTATGCGCCGCGCTGTGTGGGTGCGCCGCGGCCTATCCCAATGCGCCGCACTTAAGTTAGACACACAGTTTGCCCTTCTAAAACATAGTTTCGTCCCTCAAAGCTTCGACATCGACTTTCTTCTTGGATTTTCTGAATGTCTCTTGATGCAAATGAATAAATATCTTTGAGAAATATCTTGAAAAGAGATGGTTTTAATTTTTTCTTCTCAAAACCCATTTTGTAATGTTTTTAGCTTTGGCACTTTTTGCATTTAAATCAACTTCTATCCTTTAGTTTCCTCACTGAGTTTCTGAGTTTGAATGACGAAATTGGTTGATTTTTGCAGGGATGGTGGCATTGAACTTCGGCAAAGGAAGACCAAAGTCTGCTTTTGAATTCTTCATGGCAAAAAAACTTTAAAAATACATATTTATTACAAAAACAAATTTGACAATTTCTTCTTCAAAACAGAGTTTTGAAGAAGAAACGTCCTCGAGCATATTTGACGATGTAAATCTTGAAATAAAACTTGTTGAAAACATCCTCATGGCCTGCGGGCATTATTTAACATTATTGAAGACCAAACCCTAGACCTAGAAAGTGAAATGACTCTTTTGACCAAAATAACCATCTATGACTGTAAATGACATAAACTGAACTTTGATGGATTTTGATAAATTTTGACCAACCCAGCATGTACAAACATGAGGGAAAACGAGAGAACAAAGCCCTTCCGTTAGACAATGGCATGCCCCTAACGGAATGCAGGTGAATGAGCGGAATGAGACACCTAAACAATGAAATGCAATAAGAGAAATGATCTCTGACGGAGGGATGTAAAGCCCGACTCTAACATTGGCTCCAATGGGGATGGTAGCTCCTTGGAGGTGCCAAGAACGGCAGATATTTGGGAGAGCAGACTAGTGCTTTCGTCCATTGGGCTATGGAATCGATTATTTTGAAAAAACAACTCAAGACTGTTGACTGAATTTATTTGACTGAAACTTTGACTCAAACTCACTCAACCTTTAAAATAGAAATTACTAAACTAGACTGACTAAACAGACTCAAACCAAACATAAATCCTTCTTCAGAATTATAGCCTTCACTTCGGGCCCCATACTGAAGAAAATACCACAGCAACACACTTGCAATGAAACTGAAATAAAATTTTGCCTTTGGTTGCTTATTTATTTAAAAACTCTACCCTACTTTGTTGCAGAGCCAATAGATCAAGTAATGCTGTAATGCCGAATCAACCATTCAAGTAACTGTGACAAGGATCCTGCTTGAGAGTGCTTCCACCAGGACACAGATGTAATTGATGGCAGCCATACATGCACATAATGAGTCTGGTTATGTAAAAGACAATTTGATCTATCATTCAGACTGAAAAACATTTCCATGTACGTTGCAATAGGATCGTAAAAGCCAGACTCTGTTTGCTGCCCCAACTCTGCAATACATACTTCCAGTTGCACACTATCAATGCAAATATCCACGGGCAGCTCTATTGTTTCTTTTTTTGAAGGAGGGAGAGTTTCCAAGAACTTTTTGGGATCTCGGAATTCATATGATTGGATATGATCATTTAAATTTTGAATCTCCTTCTCAAATTTTTCAACAACTAACTCGCAGAAACCAGTTTTAGCTTCAGGAGGAAACTTCAGAGATTTCAAACATTGAAGCACGACAATGAAAAATCCTTCATCAATTTCAATATCCACTAACTCATCTCTAACTTCTTTTAAAACCTCACAAAGCGCGGGGTCTACCACATACCCTACCATTGCATGAATGGATCAGTGAGCACTGGAATCTCTGAATTGAGTTGGAGTCGCCAAGTGAATATTTCAGCCTTCATATGTCTGATCGTTGTCCACCATCAACAATCAGATCTGAACTTCATACATGTACTGGGGAAATTCACAAGTCAAGTGTCACATTCACAAGCTAGACCGGAGATTGACTGAAGCAGCATTTATCTACTTCCGCCAATGCAAGGCAAAAGCGTTTCGAAAGCTACCTGGCGTAACTTCAGGCTCCGTCTTTAACTTATGAAAAAAATAACACCAACAAGAAAACCATTTTTCCCCAGTATGGTCGCCACTATGTTAGTTCCCAAATCCACCTCAGGCTGAAGTAAGGCAGAAAGAGGACAACACCAAACCACGCTCAGCCTCGTAGCTAGCCCTACGAGGACAGGAGAGGGCTCTCTCCGGGTCAATCTCAATGAAAATATTCAAAGGGGCTTGAGATGACTAAAACAACAACTGATCTTAGGCTAGATAAACAAATAGGAGGGTTTGATTTTGATTTTTAGGGGTTTTTGTTGGAAAAAAGGGAAAAACAATTTTGGGCTTGGGGATGAGGCCAAATTCTTGCAGAGTTCAAGTTGGGGTAGGGTAGGCAATGACTTTGATGTCTTAGATCAAATGAATGGATTGAAAAGACTGCTAATTAGCTGAAGAGGGAAAGAGAGTGCAAGGATCCTCTTCAAACTGACGAAAAACATGTAAACTAAACAAAAGTTTAAGGCGGAGCACCAGCAAACTAATGAATTCTACCTCAATTACTCATTTGTTTAATTCAGAAGCAAAGAGAAGGGAAATGGCATACATATAACATTAATGAAACTTAAAATAACATGAGAATAACATCATCAAAACTCAGAAGCCACAAGGATCCCAACAAGTGTTGCAAAACTCTGGTCTTTCCTTTGCCAAAAACTGAAAATGGATATACAATGGAGTGCCAAACTTTTCCCAAGAGTCCAACCCTGAAAATGCCTCAAAAGATACAATATATAGACCATCCTAACCCCTTCCCATGCCTCTAGGGGTCGAGCTCATCCTTCTAGGAGCTGTTTCAACCAATTCTAAACATGGAACTGAAATCTAGGCAGCCAAACAACTTGCCTCTATATGCTAGGAAACTGATCCATTCACTTAATTTTCACTTTTTAGTGAATGAATCCTATAGAAAAAGTAAAAACATGCCAAATTTACATCATAGCTACAAAATTACATCAATATAGATCAATAATTACATCCAAAAGTGAGACTAGTCAAACTGGCCGAATTTCTGAGCTGAAAAGTGAAATTTGGGCAAAATTCCTCTATGCGCCGCGCCAGAAAACTCAATGCGCCGCGCCACTTTGAGCCTATTTTTGGGGCACTTCCTGAAGTCCAAAATGAGCTCATGATAGCTCGTTGGAAATCCTTGGATGTCTGCTATCCCACCCAAGTGCAATTTTTCAATTTGGAGTTCATTTTCCCCTCCAAAACTGCAATCTCCCAAAACTGGTTCCTGCTGGTGCAAAAATTGGCAGAAAGGCCATTTTTGGAGTGTTTTTGACCTTTAAGACCACGCAGAACTTCATGAAATCTCTCAGCCATTCCTGAGCATGCATAATTTACCATAAAAAACCCAAAAATATCAAGTTTTCCTCCAGAAGATGTCCCAATCATAAGCGCGCGTCGGGTGGCGCGACGCGTCGGGCGGAAAAACCTGTTTTGCAACCAAAATTTTCAAAATGAAAAAATTTTCTCCAAATTTGCTGAAATTCGGAGTGAAGGTCTCTCATCATGTCTCATTCTCAACCAAGGAAGCTTCGGCCAAGATTCGGAGTGGATCAGGCCTTTTCCGACGTTTCAGTGCTCTTCTCAACCTCGCTTTCAGGATCTTCATCCTGGCTCTAGAAACGTGTGTGTGGACCCAATAGTGATTCTTCATATGTCTGAGCATGTCCTTTTCCTTGTTGGCCTTCGCCAACAGCTTCTCCAGATGAATTTTGGCTCTCGTAAGGCAAATATCTCGCTCAAATGGTGTCATGTCACCTGGTCTCTTTCGGGCCAATTCACGGTCTTCATGGATTCTCTGCAATTCCGTGAGTGTGTGCTGATCCTCCAGTTGTTTATTCCGCTCCTCCAAGTAATTTATAACCCACTGAGCTCTCTGAAATTTCTCAGTCAGCGTGTTGATCTCAGCTTTCTACTCCTGGATGATCTCTTTCAGCTTTGAGCTGGGAGAGCTCGAATCAACATCTATCAATATAAAATCAGTATCCTGGCCTCCTGAAGGGCCCTCATCGTGCATAGGCCTCTTGCCTTTGTCCTGAACCTATACCTGTGCTGATGTAGAAGGAAATACCCCTTCCACACCAAGTGGAGATAGTACTCGTGCTGCTGATGAAGGCAACGACACCCCTTCCACCCCTGGTGGAGATAGTACTCGTCGTGCTGCTGCAAATAAGGCTCTGTAGCCTCTCTGATATGTCACACACACTGGAGCACTGATAGGCTCAGTCTCAGGAAACTCAAACTGATGCGAAGGCTCTCCCTCATCATGAACAATCTTAGGAGGAGGCTGAGGGGCTGCAAAGAAGTCACGGGAAATGAACTCATCCCATGCGATGCCCTACAATCCAAGATGATGTACTACAATGATTTTAATGAGCGCATAATGATAAATGTTGTTATGTTGCTGCTCTGGAGTCTTCTTCTGCACCAGGGTAGTCATCCGATCTATGTTTCGACACATGAAGTATGGAATATTCATCAGTCGCACTCTTGTGAAATGCATCAAAAGTCTGATATGGTATGCATAAAGACGTGAGAATCTACCCTCACAACTGAAGTATCTAATGATGAGTTTCATTAATGGCGCATAGGACTCCTTCAGAAACCGGAACGGGAATACTCTGCTCAACTACCTCAAATATCCAAGTCTAATGTAAGGCTCATAATATGCTCTATCCAGCTGTTGTCTCTTATTCCACTCCTCACCTATGTTTGGCATCCCGGTTGCCTCAGAAATGGTCTCTGGTGTCAAGGTGAAGTTCACTCCAGCAAGGTTTACATGACCATCACGCAAATTTAAAACAAATAAGCGAACCAACTCCTAATGGCACTGAATCTGAGATATCATCTCATAATACCGAAAACATGAATGTTGCTGAAAGCATGTCATTGCAAGCGGGCAGGCCTGCAATTGAGCCAAAGAAGTGGGCTCCTCTCTGACGTGCCTGCCACTTTTATGAGACCTCCTCGGTACATTTAGCTCGGTGGTTGAGTCACTGTCTTTCTGATATCCCTGCTCATATGATGAATTTGTCTCTGGCATGGTGTTAAAAACAAGGTGTTTTGACAAGTATATGCTGATATATGTATGGTGAAAACAAGAGTTTGTTTTTCAATACCAAGTGTGCCACATATGTAATCAAAGGCTGCAAGGAAATATCACAATGAATACAATAGACTATCAAGTGAATTTGGAGTGGAAGAATAGTCACTCACTGCTTGGGGAACTTCGGGATTTGGACCTTTTATAAGTGATATGGGAATGAGTGATAGTGATGGGGGTAGTTTTTAGGAATAACAGTAAATGAAATGGCAAAACATTCCTGAGTTAAGTGGAATCAAGGAAAATGAAACAGCCCTGGAATGTTGTGGAAATTAGGATTTTATCAATGAAGGGAAGTGGTGGCAAGTGATAGGGTTAGGGGATTTAAAACATGGGAACAAAGGGTATAAGGGATATGGGACAGCAGGAATAGGAGAAAAAATGTGGTATGATAGTGGGACAGTGAGGAAAGGGAGAATATAGTGGTCAATAGCAATAGTATAGCACCAAACAACTCTCAACACCTCTTTACAAACCCTATGGAGCAGATTTTAATAGGGGTATAGGGTTTATGTTTCACCAACTCAATTATTTGAGGTCTTCGCTTCTAAACCACAGCACACATAACTAAAAATCATTGAACAGGCTTTTGTCAACTTACTTGGAGAAAATTGAGTTGAAACAAATCGAGTTTTATGGAGCGAAGATGAGTTTCGGCCTTTGGGGCTCTATGCGCCGTGCACAAGCCCAATGCACCGCGCTCTGTGGGTGCGCCGTGCCCTTGAGAAATTACACTTCGTATTTCAGCTCTATGCGCCGCGCTGTGTGGGTGCGCCGCGGCCTATCCCAATGCGCCGCACTTAAGTTAGACACACAGTTTGCCCTTCTAAAACATAGTTTCGTCCCTCAAAGCTTCGACATCGACTTTCTTCTTGGATTTTCTGAATGTCTCTTGATGCAAATGAATAAATATCTTTGAGAAATATCTTGAAAAGAGATGGTTTTAATTTTTGCTTCTCAAACCCATTTTGTAATGTTTTTAGCTTTGGCACTTTTTGCATTTAATTCAACTTCTGTCTTTTTGTTTCCTCACTGACTTTCTGAGTTTGAATGATGAAATTGGTTGATTTTTGCAGGGATGCTGGAATTGAACTTCGGCAAAGGAAAACCAGAGTCTGCTTTTGAAGTCTTCATGGCGAAAAAACTTTAAAAATACATATTTATTACAAAAACAAATTTGACAATTTCTTCTTCAAAACAGAGTTTTGAAGAAGAAACGTCCTCGAGCATATTTGACGATGTAAATCTTGAAATAAAACTTGTTGAAAACATCCTCATGGCCTGCGAGCATTATTTAACATTACTGAAGACCAAACCCTAGACCTAGAAAGTGAAATGACTCTTTTGACCAAAATAACCATCTATGACTGTAAATGACATAAACTGAACTTTGATGGATTTTGATAAATTTTGACCAACCCAGCAAGTACAAACATGAGGGAAAACGAGAGAACAAAGCCCTTCCATCAGACAATGGCATGCCCCTAACGGAATGCAGGTGAATGAGCGGAATGAGACACCTAAACAATGAAATGCAATAAGAGAAATGATCTCTGACGGAGGGATGTAAAGCCTGACTCTAACAGCTCCCTTCCAGGAGAGGCTAGTAAACAAATTAGGTAGTGGCCCCCTTCGAAGGAGAAAATTTGTGCTGAGCAGGGGGTCGTAGCTCCCTTCCAGGAGAGGCTGGTAAATGAGAGAAGGTTGTAGCCTTCTGCAGGTGGGTGCCTGTGTGTTGGTATGAGTCTGCGCCAGTACATGGTTGTACGATGTTTTCTTTATAATAAAATATTGAAGACTGAGACGACGGCAGTGGTGGTTTTCTCCTGACTTGGGTTTCCACCTTAAATCCCGGTGTTCATGTGTGTTGCTTATGTGTGATGGTTTATTCTGTTATTACTACACATGCTTATTTCTTACTAAACATCTAATTAATGAATGATGCAATGATCTAAGCTAAGAATTATCAGCATAATGAAATCTATGTTAATACGTGAGTTTTATTAAGGATATCTGGTGGCCATCTGTGAGTTTCCCCTTCAGCTTAAAGTAGCGTGTAAACTTTAGAGAAGAAAATGTAAAGAATTTCAGTCGCACTAAATATGATTCCTCCCCCTCTCAATATTTTTCCCAACAATAAGTGGGATGCCTGTTGTGTCCGGACAATGTCTCTTCCCATTCTTTGTGATATACCTTTGGATGTCCACTGTTGAGTGGGAACTACCCCAATAGCGAGTGAGGCATGTCTCAATCGCAAATGGGTATTGCAAGTATGGTGGTGAACGCGAGGGGTAGAGCGAGGGAGGCGATTTTCCAGTGCCTTGAATGCCTTAGAGGTTTCGGCCAAAAGAATTTTGCTCTCGCTCCTCCCTTGGTGACTTGACTCAAGGGCCAAGTGATATGATAGAATCCCAACACGAACCTCCGGTAGAAATTAGCAAGACCCAGAAAGCTGCGAAGCTCTGTTATAGTGGTTGGGGCTGGCCAATCCCGAATGACTTGGATCTTGGCTGGATCCACATGCACCCCTCTTTCATCAATAATGTATCCCAGATATTGAACCTGGGTCATGCCCAAAGTGCACTTCTCCAAATTGGCACACAACTTGTGTTGCCGCAGTGTTTGGAGGACTTGTCGGATGTGGTGAAGGTGCTCTTCCCAAGTCTGGCTGAAGATCAGAATGTCATCCAAGTACACCACTACAAATGAGTTGGTGAATGGCCGCAAGATGTCGTCCATCATCCTCATGAAGGTTGTGGGAGCATTCGTCAACCCGAAAGGCAGTACCAGCCATTCGAAAAGGCCTTTCTTGGCTTTGAAGGTAGTCTTCCACACATCTGAGGTTTAATCAGTACCTGGTGATACCCCGACTTCAAGTCAATCTTGCTGAAATATTTTGCACCTTTGAGTTGGTCCAGAAGGTCATCAATCCGTGGGATTGGGTACCTATTCTGGACAGTGATCTTGTTTAGTGCCTGATAGTCAATACAGAGTCTCCACGTCCCATCCTTCTTCTGTACCAACACGATCGGGCTCCCACAGGGTGATGAACTTGGTTGGATGTGACCTTTCTGTAGCAGCTCCTGAATCTTCCTCTTGATTTCATCGTTCTCTAGAACAGAGCACCGATAGATCGGTCCATTGGGTAGCGGCGCACCTTGGGTCAGATCAATCGGGTGCTTGACCTGAAAGTGAAAATAAACCCCTGTGGGTGAGGTGAAGATGTCCCTGTACTCCTTCACAACCTTATCCATTTGTTGTTGTCGTGCAGAGGAGCCTTGTCTGGAGGTCGTGGCCATAGTATTCTTCTTTCCCTGGGGGCAGATCATCAGGAAAACGAATTTCCTGGTTTGGGAAATGAGCTTACTGCATTGTTTTACAGTAACCAAAGAGATAGCGGCAGAAGGTGGTACCTCTGGTATCCTGTACAACTTATTTCCCAAAGTAACAATAACAACGCGAGGTCAAGACTCATACATAGCATGACGCTTCCACAAGTATGGTTTTCCTAATAATACATCAGAAACATCAATAGGAGCAACGTCACATAATACCTCATCCGGGAAGGGCTTTATGCTATAGGGAAGAAGGCACTGCTGGCTGACGCGGAGATCTGATCCTTGGTGAAGCCACCCGATGGTGTATGGATGTGGGTGAGTTGTGGTTGGCAAGCCCAACCGCTTCACGACGTCTGCTGAAATGAGGTTCTTTTGGCTCCCATTGTCAATAATGAACTGTACCGGGGAGCCCTTTACCCACATCTGGGAGTGGAAGAGACGTTCCTCCTCCTCTGGATCTTCCGGTTCCTCCTTCTAGATCTTCCTAGTGGCAACAGTGGCATTGGGATCCGCATCAATAATCTGTTTCCCTTTGTCATTTCCCTTGTCAGGTTCTGATTCAGAGTCGGAGCATGCATCTGACTCAGAAGCCCGCATCTCGGCCACCAGCGACTGCTTGGCCCAACACTCACTTGTGTTTTGAGTGGAGCTCTTATGGAACTCACACCACTTTCCCGTGTCCTTCTTTGGCTTTGCGGTGTTGTTCTTTTCTTGTGGCTTCGACAAGTTGTCTTGAGTCGCCATGCCTTGGCTCTGTCCTTTGTTCTGCGGTTTGGGAGCACCTTTCCCTTGCTTGTGATTCGTAGATCCAAAGTCTCGCTTCTTCTGTTTGAATTTCTGCTCAATCTTGGCAGTATACTGGTATGTCGTACCAAGCAAGGATATTTCGAGGAACTCCATTTCCTCCTGAATGTATCTGTGCAGACAACAGCGATACTTTAGCACCAGATGTTTCTCTAAATCTTTGATACCCAACTTGGTGCGCAGGGTATGGAACAGATTCGTCATCTCATGCACATCTTGATCCCTTTGTTGTCGCAGCGTGGTCCATTGTATGTACTTTTCCTCATAGCTCCCCACGGGATATTATTGTTCCTTGATGGCGTCTCGAAAAGAATTTTGAGTGGGTACGGCAGAGAACAGAGAGGGTTTTGTCTCGTCATTTTTCTCACAGTGGGTTTCCCACCAGTCCTTGACATGGGGGACAGCTTTGAGGAGTACAAAAATAATCTTCTCCCTGTCGAAAAAGTCATGAACCGAGAAATATCCTTCTAATAGATTCAACCATCTATCTATGGCATCTTCATCTATTTGATCCTCAAATATGGGAATTTCAAAATTTACTTGTACCTTAAAAGGAGTCGCACCTCCAGAGTGGCTGCTGGATGCAGATGCACCGTCAGTGGGCAGCTGTTGAAGGATCTGGGCAAAGTTATCCATCATCGCGTTCCTTTGTTTTTAAAGGGCCTCCTCGAGCAATATTTTGATAGGATCTCCTGCTCCCTCATCTTTCTTTTCATCCCCCATAGGCGTCCGTCGAGGTTTGCGAGGCTGATCTTGCAAAGGTTCCACTAGATCGAGCCCTAACTCCTTATACCCCAACCTCATTGGGGACATGCAAAGAAGGATCGAGAAAAAGAAGACTGCTCTGATACCACTGATCTGGATTTATGTAGGAACGCAATAGAATAAACACATAACCATAAATACATAGATGCAGCGGAAATTACACTTCATTTCATTAATATCAAAGAACTAAAATTTGCTTACAGATAGAATGGAAATAAAACTAGCTAGGGCACTGGTAGCTATCTTTGAGAAGAGATGTGGTGGCTATAGGCCTTTGAATTGAGTTACAATGAGGCTCGAGGGCCTATTTATTATTTAGAAACAATGGGAAATCCTAAACATCCAAAACCCTAGCCCTAGGAGATGAAGCGCCAAAACTATGGGCCCCGTTTGGGTAAATTGGTGTTTCAACTTCCCAGGGGCGTAACTTTGGCATACGATCTCCATTTGACGTGTACCATACCTCGTTAGCAATATCTATCCAAGGAATACAAATTCTGAACAAGAAACATCGGTCCATGGACCCATGTTGCTCTCCATTTTCCCAAAAAACGTCGTTTAGGGCCTCAAAACAACTCCGGAAGTTCAGGACCCGAAAAACTACTAAAAATAGTAACTTGTGCCGAAACTGAAAAACTGAAAGAGACAATGTTGGGGGCCCAAGTGGAATAGGCAAGTGACCACCAATATCCACCTGGATCATGATTGCTATAAAAGCACTCCAGACACCTAGGGCTTTGAAGAAAGTGGCCAGAGAAGGTAAAATGGTAAGTTGAACTCCATGGTGGAAGCAAAAGAGGATTTTGAAGATGCTACTATATGGTTGAATCCCAAAAGTGTCAAGTGAGAATTTCAACCCTCAAGGAGCATAATAAAATTCAACTTTATGACTTAAGCAAACCTGCAAGAAAAAGTGTAAAGAATATCAATGAGAAAGGTGAAATGACTTTAAAACATTAGAAACTAGGTTTAGAAAGATAAATAAATTTTCCATTTGCCTATAAAGCCCATCTAACACTTCAAGAGATTCATTACCACCTTTAAAAAGACCAAGAGCACTAAGGAGAGAAGAAATTTTGAGTTTTCAAGTTGTAAGGTAAACTTGACTCGGGATAGAGTCAATGTTGACTAAGATAAATAGTAGTGGTTTTGGGGCACATGGTATTGTGCACCCATGGTTTTCAACCCATGGTATTGCATGTAATGGAGCCTATAAAAGGTTGGGAAGACTTCATTATAAGTTAGGCCTAGAGGTGAGATGTGAAAGCTCACTTGGCTGGATTGGCCAGGGTTTTGGCCGAGGATAATGAAATTTCATTGGATGGGTTTTGCCCTGGATTTGGGGTTTTCCTAGATAAACATTTGTGTTTATGTTTATGATTTGTTGCTGGCCTTTTATGTTTATTTCTCTCAATAAATTTTTTATTATTTCTGCTGTAATTTCTAACAAATGGTATTAGAGCCATATTTTGCTTCAGAGGGACGCTTCCGTTTCCATGGTTTTGTTGGCTTGTAAATGGAGATATGATTTGTTGTGGAGATATGATTTGTTGCACTAATTTAGATCTGGATTCTTCTTATTGAAGGTGAGTTAAAATCATACATCAAAATTGTTTCCCATGGTGAATGTTGGAAGCATCGGATCAGTGGGGAAAACAAGAAACAGAGTTGAGAAGGGATTCTCTTAACGTTCAGATCTGTGCCAAAGAAATTGATGTCAGGCTTGAGCTGCATAGATTTTAGATCCCATAAATGGTTCTACATTCTCGATGAAGCATTCTCCAGACTGCGTGAAGCCTGTTGTTGTCTAGTCATGTGTAGATCTGCATGATATCGACAAACAATGTGAATTTGTCATTGGTGAGCTAATGTGTCTATAGAGGAATATCGAGATAAGGTGGTCATTGATCGAAATGAAATTGTAGCCTTTTTCACACTAGAATGACATGAAAAACACGGATATATTCCTCAATTTGAGATCTAGATATGTGAGTGGTCCTAGGAATATGGCTAACGAGCGAGATCGTGTAATGGATGGCAAAGCATTATCCATGAAGCACCGTGGCGGTGTTGGTGAATGTGAAATCTGGTTATTATTGCAGGAAGAAAGAAAGTAGTCACGTCGAAGAGAGGTCGCAGAGGGAGTGTTGCAAACAAGCTCAAGATGTCACTGTCTAGTGGTGGCCATGATAAACTACGCAGACAACATTGGTGCCAAGATCCATTGTTGCTTCCACATGTAGATTTTTTGGAGATAACAATGTGTTGACGGGAAAATCTGTCCGGCCAACAGCAGGGGATCTCTCCAGTAAAAGGTCCCAATTAGACCTTGAACCGTTTGGAATAGGGGTCCCGTCCGGGGTGTGGGTCCGACTACCACTGATTTCTCCTTTGCTTTGGGTCTCGCTTAAACTCTATAAAACAGTGGGTACACACCTAATCAACTGATACAAGACATATGTTTGATGCATTAAATGTACATGCAGCACTATGAGTAGCAAGAGAAAATAATAAAGCATGAAGACCGAAGGAAGTGTTGTTAGCAACACTTCATTAGGGTCATGCTTGTAGACTGTTCTAACCGCAAAGGAAACAATTCTTCACGGCGAGAACACTCTTCACTTTCTAAAAGTTTAAATGATAACACAAACGCAGATAAACAAAGTCATCAACATTAGCTAAGAAAGTGAAATAATCTCAACCACCATTAACATACTCAGAAAACTGTTATGCAACTGTGATATGAATTGAAGATGCAGTTCCATTAATCTAAAGATATTCGGAAACTGAAGATATAATACTCAACAGTGCTCGTACATAAAACAACACCAGATCCAGAAAAGGGGTTTTACAGAATTCTTGTATTCATCATTAAATGTATATCTACTGGTAATACAATGCACTCAGCTCGAGTCCCAAACCAAAGCCCCTTTTACAAGCTCCTGAAGGAGTATTTATAATACAAAACCCACCCTTTGGGCTTCCTTGACTTTTCATCTTCTTGACCGTTGGGCTGCCTTGCGACCCAGTCTTTTCTGCGACCTACGACCTGAGCTGTTGTTGCGACCTTGCAACTTTGCGACTGAGTCGCAGGGTCGCGGGGTCGCAAAATGCATAAAATCGAAGAGATGCGACCTTGCGACTAGATCGCTGGGTCGTGGGGTCGCAAAAAGGAGGAAAACTGAAGAAACGCGACTTTGCGACCTTGCGGCTAGGTCGCTGGGTCGCAGGGTCGCAAAAGGCGGAAAAACCTAAGAGATGCGACCTTGCGACCTTGCGACTAGGTCGCTGGGTCGCAGGGTCACAAAAGGCGGAAAAATCAAAGATATGCGACCTTGCGACCTGCAGATCTGCGACCTGCGACCTTGGCAGATGTGCAACCTAGGGTTTTATCCTTTCCACCTTTCTCCTGTTGAGATAGTCGTAGCTACCGCCACATGAACCAGCACTTTCTGAGTGAGCGACAAACTTCCTTGTCTGGGTCATCATCACAATCTCCTCATGCTACCTGCGTGTAAGCATATTAGATTAGCTATTAGCCTCATCCACATAAATATGTTTATGCATGTTGAAGAAAATAAAGATGCAATAAATATATAAACGTAGATGCATAAAAGGTATATTGACACATAAACTCGGGAGCTTTTAAAGGTTAGCTTGGACCCCTGTATAGTCCTGTTCTGAAGGCAATATATGAACGATCGTGCATATCTACTATGTATTCCTCCACTGTCGCAAAATAACGCTTGAAGGCACGTATAGCTAGTCTTTAACATTTTTCAATGGAGACTACTGAAGCCCGGGGAGCTCCCATGCACTGCTATGTGCTGAGACAGGCTATGATGCACGAACCCCTCAAAGTATTTCGAGGCTGCGACAGGCCTCGCCATAGCTAATTGTTGTCATCCATTGCCTTCATCAAATGGGCATCGATTCACCGGTTTAACTGATTTCTTTCACAATGAGGTGTTAAAGATGCATTGTTCTTCATATGTAGAGATGCTAGTTTTGCTGCCAAACACCCTATGATGTAGTTATTTCGCCCAACCTTGAATCACACGAAGGTGCTAAAACAAAGCATTATAAACTTTTATACGCAGACATCTCTGTCATGCGTTGTGCTCCCATCCCTCATGATATTCAATCCTTCGGTGGCTAGTAAGGAGCGCAATCTGTAGGAGAGGGCATTGTGCCAATGCACTGTACTGAACCTTCTTTCACCTCCCAGGATGATCGACTGCCAGAATGTTCATTACATTCCAATGCAAATGACTTCGGCCTTCAGCAGGTGACTGTCTTCATTGAGGCATCGGAATTACTATTCGAAATACTTTGAATTTAGGAGGCGTGTAGATTGAACTCAGCGCAACGTATTGCAGAGGGAAAAAATTAACTCATAGGTTTTGTTTGTTGTGCTAACACAACCAGCATCAAAGGGATTCGATTTCTTTCCTGCACTGAAAATCGACCATGCCGAACGTTACTATTGCATACCAGACTTGAGTGGCTTAGAAAGGCATCAGATCCTTGCATGACGGGCTTTATTGCTAATGCAGAGTGAACGATCCCTGAAAAGCTATGTATCAGCGCCCTTTTCGATCAGAAACATCCGTTTGAGTGTAGCAGCATAATTTACGTTCATGCATGGCAGCACGCATGGGCAACCTTCATCCATGTAACGTGGCATGAAGCGTGGAGACTCGTTCTGTCCAATTCACCGTGGACGCGTGGAAGATCGCTGTGGCGTTGATTATGGAATTTTCTGATTTTACAATCATGCGAAATGTAACACTTCCACCTTTCGCGCGATAGTTATTCTAACATGCCGTCATAGATCTGCTACAAGATTTGACTCCGTGTTTTAAACGCACATTTTGATTATATATCTGCTCCACAGAATAAAACTTCGCCATAGAAACGTTTGCGCTCATTTGTAATGTTTTTCTCACATAATTCTTTTTATATGATATCGCTCCTCCAATCTTATATCGTTGGAAAACCATATGGTTCGTGCACCTTTTGAAACATGGTTGTATATTATCATATATCGAACCATGACTTTGGATCACCGAATATATATGTTTGCTCAAAACCTTTACTGTCGAACCTTGAGTTTTTGAATACGTAATTTCTGGACTACTATTGCCAAAAGCAGTGCCAGTACCAATACCAGAGTGAAAATTACCAAAATCATTGAATAGAAACTAAGAGCCAGCCGGTGACTTATAAGCCATGGTAGATCTATTTGAGAGAGTAGTGTTGCCTGGTTTCTCCAACTTTCAGATTTGTTTTCTTTATCAAACCAGTTTGTAACCCTGAAAGTAAAATGTGTTTATCTGTTACAAGTTCTCCGTGTACATCCCTCACTTCCATTTTGATAACTACTGGATTTGCATCCCAGTTGATTTCAATGGCTCCAAATTTTGGCTTTCCCTATACGCATGATTTATATCGACAATGTTTCCCAAACACTCTCATAGTACTGGGAGTCAACCTTGCTGCAAGTCTTACCAAAAACTAAAAGAAACGGAAGATGGCACGGCATATTCTACTGCCTGAGTAAGCCCACTTGAAGTTATATCATAGAGTGGATAACTGACACCACAATCATATCTTGTAATTTCACCACAATGGACATCTCCACTTATAAAAATAACTCCACTTCGATTGCTATCTGCAATAAGTTTGAAAAGGCGATCTCGTTCCTTTGGAAAGTGTGCCCAAGATTCTACGTAAAACAAAGGTTGAAATACAGTAGAAAAATTGGACATAACCTGAATGGAGGCCACGATGATGATAATTTGAGATAATTTATTCTTATCTCTTCTTCTAACCATGTCCATCGAGTTTCACCCAACATCTCACCATTACTAAGTAATGAATCTCTGTGGTATCTAGTGTCCAAAAGAATTACCTTCACTTGTTTTCCAATTGGTCCAAACATATATGAAGTGGACACGCCAGCTTGTTTACGTCTTGGACTATCTGAAATCTAGCATAAGTTTCTGGCTTACATTTTTGCCCCGGTACTCTTTTCCAGCATTATTCATTCCATAATCAGGGTCATCCCATGTTCCTATGACCTGAGCTCTCCTCCGTAACTGTGAATAACCGGGATTACTCTTGGCAAGATTATACCTAAACTCTATTTCTTTCTCCGAGTTGGGAGAAAACCTTTCCACATTTTTCCAGGGACCAAATGTCCTCTCTTTTCCGAAAATTCTCAATTTCCGTTTGCTGCCTGCATAGATATTGTCTCCCATCCACTATCGAACCTTTGCGCCCGCTCCATGTTTTAAAAATAACCTTTGACCATTTTATACGCTATGGAAATATTAAGCTCATTCGTAATGTTTTCCATATAATATTGACTCACCATTTTATATATTTCGGAACCTACATGGTCTTGCGCCTTGCATTAATATATACAACATCACCTTGGTCCATTGAATGTGCGCCCTTTATAATGTTATCACTTAGTTTTTCTCTGGAATACCTTATGGTCTTGAAACCATATGCTTTGAGCCTTGTTTTAATTTGATCACTTGCTTTACCTCATAATACGAAGGCTTCTTGTTTTGAAAGATCGAGAGTCGAAATATGCTTCTCAAGCCACATTGATGGCCCTTTTAATATTAACCCTTTCTATCTCGTGGTTCCGGAGGCTCTCTTTGCGTATGCATCAATGTGCCTGGCTACCAAAAGTGTATGCATTAAACATAACCTTCTAGGTGCAATTTGAAATTCTCCATCTCTAATAGTTTCATATAGACAATCTTTATGGACATGTAGGAGCAAAGGAGACTAGGGTTTTAAGGCCCTTTCGTTCCTCCACATGTACTCCTTGCAACCTAAATAATGCCACAGTATGTATCTCAAGATTAACAGATGTTGCTTCTCAAAGGTGCGTTGCCATATTTGAAACTTTGTCGTCGACTTACCACACCCATATGAGATTGTCATTCTCTAGGGAGATCTTCTGAGTCGGCTTTGTTCACCGGGCTATACTTCAGGCTAGATTCATCGAAGTGGAGAAATATGTTCCTTTGTGTGCACCCATCGACATTTAGATGATATGGTGCATGATATAGACATTTCCAAACGGAGCGTTTTTAAGCATCTGGTGCGCACTAGTGAAGAAATCTCTTGCATCAGTAACATAAAAGGTTCTCTCTGATCAATATGTATCACACCATCCTCCTTTTAATAGTACTGGTCACTTGCTCCTCCTCCTCCCCTATTCCGCAACCTTGGCTTTGTTACCGAGCTCAATTTTATTGCCCTCGATGTCATGACAAGATTGAGGAGTTTGTCACCCGTGGGGTCGACCTGCGTGGTATATTACAACATCATAATTACTCTTCAATAATGATGACCACAGATAAAACACATGAAACTAACAAGCTTAAGAGAAGTATTCAAACAACATGCTTAATGAACTACAGCAGGAGAGCTTTTACTTGTCAATACACAAAAGGTTTCCATTCAAACGTATGCATGGCAATCTCATTACACATGGCGCGACTGCGGTAAGAATGTTCGAGAGTACGCTAGATGATCCCTCCCACATATGGCGTGATTGCAGCGACAGCATCAAGTCATGGTGATGAGACAACTCGTGAGGGGTTAGGGATAGGTCGGCGGGATGTCGTTGACTGCAAGTCAGGTGAAAGACTTTAATGCCTAGGCGAGCAGAGGGGGAACCCGAAATTTTAAATATACCCAAAATTTTGGGTGGTGTTGTAGCGGCTACAAAAAATGGCGAACCACTGGTAGAATCCAGCATCTCTGTCAGTATCACAACAAAAGTCTGAGTCCGGATAGTAATGCAAGGGAATACTGAACAAGTTCCGCGGGTACCCTTTTTATTACTTTGGCCCTTTACAGGTATGCCTAATCCTTGTGCCTCAACTAAGTCCCGCTAATCAGAAACACATCAAAGAGAAAACTCACAGACGCCAGTAGCTGGTTGATGATGTGAAGAGCAAGGTAGTGGGCTTATTATTTTCAGGATTTTTTAAAGTAATTTTCTGGTGTTGCTCCGCTGCCAGCAGGCCTAGACAGTACCCCGGCGGAGTCACTTCAAGAAATCACAAACGTTGCTCCGCTGCCAGCGAGACTGGTCAGTACTCCGACGGAGTCGTTGCATCACCTCTCTACGCAGGAAGCCTTTCTCGATCCTTTACCCTTATTTGTTTCATGTGCTTGTAAAACTTATTTTCATGTGCTCGTGGCACTTATTTTCATGGGCGGATGAGGGATCTCGACTTATTTTACGAGCAAGAGAGGTTGTTTCTCGTGTTACAGAAACTGAAAGATATCCTGATTTGGGTTTGCCCTTGTGCCGAGCCTTCACATCCCATTTACCACAATAGGTGAAGCGTGCAAAACAGATCATTTTAGGGTGTCCAAGATGATGCTAGGCACAAGGCCTAGGCTACGGGTATGGGCCATTCAAACTTATTAGGTATCCCTCAAGAAACTGGCTTGTATCTCCCAAGCTAAATAATTTTAGACTCATAGGCATCTTGTTGAGAATGTGACCTCGACGACTTGACTTGAGAGAAAGCTGCCTCTTGAGATAGCCACCGCAACCTCACGAAAAATAACGGGGTTACTGTTTCAGCAATCAGGGCAAAACACGACCGCAAGGTGATAGGGTTTCCATGAGGGCTCATGCAGTGGCAGGCGATATGACAAAAATGATGTGAGAAAGAGAGTGTATGACGCAATGTAATAAGCGAGGCTCAAGATGCAATGCAACGCTGTGTGCAAGAGCGATCAACCAGTTGTAAGTGCAAATAAAAGCAGTGATTATTTATGCAAAAACAAGTAACTGAAAGGAAATGAAAGGAAAATACTTGTAACATGACGATGCCTAAAATTTTAATCGTAAAAAAAAATAGCAAACACGATTTTAAATCATAAAGTAAAAATTTTTCAAGTAAACCTAATTAACTTCGAACTAAAATTTTATTAATAGGTCCTAGCTAGCCTACACCTAAACCCTAGTTTAACCAATGATGCGGTCGGTTTATGTAAAATCAGTTTTCCAGTGCAGCGACCGCATTAATTTGCATCCTGCAACGACAACAATGATCAGGATCAGAGCCAGTATCCAAAAAAGTGCAGTAGCAACAAAACTTACCTGAGGAGCAGGTGCAACGGCAAGACGATCATAGATACTTGCCAAAGAACATGCCAGAATAGATTGTGCAAGCTGAATCCCACTCTCATCTCTATACATCGCAATATGTTCTTGAAACTCAACATTTATAAAAGACACACATCCATCCATGCACAATCTTAGGTCTGATGGGCGGTTGGTAAGCCATTGCATATTTGTAGGCAAATTCAGCGGATAAGGTTGGTCGAGAAAATCAACAACTTTATTGTGGTGGTGGGGATAATTGATTTCACGGAATGGAAGCACTGAGCGTGTGCCAGGGGAGTCACGGATGTGCTCATGGATTGTGGTGAGTTGCAAAATGTCAGTGGGCTTTGTATCAATTTGGTCAAAAGTTGGCGCACTGACAGATTGATAACCCAAAGTATCGGATTCTCCAGATTTTCCAGGGGGAGGAGAATTCGATGCGTTTATGCTGGAAGGAGCATGGTACTGGGGAGTCATTTCAGAAACGGTCGGCAGAAGCTGAAGCGTTTCGATTTTCTAGTGGGTACTTGAATCTTTCGAAAGAAAATCATCGAATTCAGGTGTCTTCATGGGGTCAGCAAAGAGATCCGAGTGACAGTCCTCGGTGGTATGATTAAAAATGTTTTCAGATAAGGAGTGATTGCTACAACCATTGGTTTGACCAAGTTGGGTACCTGGCATGCCAGGCTCCTCGGGAATTACCGTTTGAGAAGGATCAATAGAGGGAACATCTTGAGGTTGTTCTGACAAAAAATCGCTCCTATGGCTGTTTACATATTTTGAGTGAGACAGATCAGATCTCAAAGATTCGTCGATTTAAAACTGTGATTGTGAAACACCATCCACATGCTTATGATTGCCACAAATACCAGTATACGGAAATTTTGAATGTCTCGAAGAAATTACTGGGGTGGCGGGATCGGGACACCAACCGGGGAATAATGAACGAACAGATTGAGTCGCAGGGGCGTTAACCCTACAAGGCTTTTCAACACGTGCGTCTGTGTCATTTAGAGAAAACAATGATCTGGTAGGCCTTGTAAGGGAATCAAATTTATGCAGGGTAGGATTCGATTCATAATCAGTATGCGAATCAAATTTAGGTTTGTGTCCAGGGAGACACCGAGTGGGTTCGAGGTAGGTTTCATGAACCGAGAGAGATAATGAGCCACTGGGGTTTTCAAGATCTGATTTGACATGGTGCGTGAAAGATTCAAAGGTAGTGCAGTAGGTTTTATCCTCTTGCCAGTGTCTATCCTTGCTTAGAACTTTCGAGGTCACAACTCCACTACCCGAAAACTCAGGAGGAGGGGTGAGAATATCACAAATAGCAACACTCTCCTTGGAGGCCTGAATGTGGTCTGGATTCGGGGAGATGGACAACGAAGCATTAGGGACAAAATCTGAACAACCGGTAGCTTGCGGGTCATCATAGGGAACACTAGGATCTAACTTAAATTGTTCAAGGGAAATGAGAATCACATACTTGAACTGTTCACTTAAACATTTCCAATCGACAACCCTCTCAGGGAACTCAAAACAATAATGAACGAATCTGATAGAGAACTCATCTAAAGATTCCTGAGGTTCCATTCTGATGTCATTTAGCTTTATTACAATTTTATGAAGATCATACCTATGAAAATCTTGTTGTAATTCACTGGCGAGTTGTTCGAACGAATGGATGGAAGCTTCTGGCAATGTGCGGCACCATTGCTTAGCGCGACCCTCGAGAGTGAGGAAGAAAAGCAAACATATCAAACCTTCATTTTCAATTTCATAGCACTCACCAAAGTCATACAAATCTAAAAAGTGTTGGGTTATGGACACCCCATTTTCACCATCAAATTTTAACTGGGACAAGTGATACATAAGTTCATCGGGGATGAAGTGTCGAGGCTGATAAAACTCTGACAAACATCTCGAGAGAATGATTTGGGAACGAGCCATTATAGATATGAGATTAACTGCAGGCCCTAAGGGCTCATCTTGTCATCTGGCCCTGCTTCTAGCGCCAATTCTGTTGACGGGAAAATCTGTCTGGCCAACAGCAGGGGATCTCCCCGGTAAAAGGTCCCAATTAGACCTTGAACCGTTTGGAATAGGGATCCCGTCCGGGGTGTGGGTCCGGCTACCACTGATTTCTCCTTTTCTTTGGGTCTCGCTTAAACTCTATAAAACAGTGGGTACACACCTAATCAACTGATACAAGACATATGTTTGATGCATTAAATTTACATGCAGCACTATGAGTAGCAAGAGAAAATAATAAACCATGAAGACCAAAGGAAGTTTTGTTAGCAACACTTCATTAGGTTCATGCTTGTAGACTGTTCTGACCGCAAAGGAAACAATTCCTCACGGCGAGAACACTCTTCACTTCCTAAAAGTTTAAATGATAACACAAACGCAGATAAACAAAGTCATCAACATTATCTAAGAAAGTGAAATAAACTCAACCACCATTAACATACTCAGAAAACTGTTATGCAACTGTGATATGAATTGAAGATGCAGTTCCATTAATCTAAAGATATTCGGAAACTGAATATATAATACTCAACAGTGCTCGTACATAAAACAACACCAAATCCAGAAAAGGGGTTTTACAAAATGCTTGTATTCATCATTAAATGTATATCTACTGGTAATACAATGCACTCAGCTCGAGTCCCAAACCAAAGCCCCTTTTACAAGCTCCTGAAGGAGTATTTATAATACAAAACCTGCCCTTTGGGCTTCCTTGACTTTTCATATTATTGACCGTTGGCCTGCCTTGCGACCTAGTCTTTTCTGCGCCCTGCGACCTGCGACCTGACTGGGTCGCGGGGTCGCAAGTTGTAAGAAAATAAGAGATTGCGACCTTGCGACTTTGCGACTGAGTCGCGGGGTCGCGGGGTCGCAAAATGCATAAAACCGAAGAGATGCGACCTTTCGACTAGGTTGCTGGGTCGCGGGGTCGCAAAAAGGAGGAAAATCGAAGAAACGCAACCTTGCGACCTTGTGACTAGGTCTCTGGGTCGCGGGGTCGCAAAAGGAAGAAAAACCTAAGAGATGCGACCTTGCGACCTTGCGACTAGGTCGCTGGGTCGCAGGGTCGCAAAAGGCGGAAAAACCAAATATATGCAACCTTGCGACCTGCAGATCTGCGACCTACGACCTTGGCAGATGTGCGACTTGGGGTTTTATCCTTTCCACCTTTCTCCTGTTGAGATAGTCGTAGCTCCCGCCACATGAACCAACACATTCTGAGTGAGCGACAAACTTCCTTGTCTGGGTCGTCATCACAATCTCCTCATGCTACCTGCGTGTAAGCATATTAGATTAGCTATTAGCCTCATCCACATAGATATGTTTATGCATGTTGAAGAAAATAAATATGCAATAAATATATAAACGTAGATGCATAAAAGGTATATTGACACATAAAATTGGGAGCTTTTAAAGGTTAGCTTGGACCCCTGTATAGTTATGTTCTGAAGGAAATATATGAACGATCATGCATATCTACTATGTATTCCTCCACTATCACAAAAGAACGCTTGAAGGCACGTATAGCTAGTCTTTAACATTTTTCAATGGAGACTACTGAAGCCCGGGGAGCTCCCATGCACTGCTATGTGCTGAGACAGGCTATGATGCACGACCCCCTCAAAGTATTTCGAGGCTGTGACAGGCCTCGCCATAGATAATTGATGTCATCCCTTGCCTTCATCAGATGGGCATCGATTCACCGGTTTAACTAATTTCTTTCACAATGAGGTGTTAAATATGCATTGTTCTTCATATGTAGAGATGCTAGTTTTGCTGCCAAACACCCTGTGATGTAGTTATTTCGCCCAACCTTGAATCACACGAAGGTGCTGAAACAAAGCATTATAACCTTTTATACGCAGAAATCTCTGCCATGTGCTGTGCTCCCATGCCTCACGATATGCAATCCTTCAGTGGCCAGTAAGGAGCGCGATCTGTTGGAGAGGGCATTGTGCCAATGCACTGTACTGAACCTTCTTTCACCTCCCAGGATGATCGACTGCCAGAATGTTCATTACATTCCAATGAAAATGACTCTGGCCTTCAGCAGGTGACTGTCTTCATCGAGGCATCGGAATTACTAGTTGAAATACTTTGAATTTAGGAGGTGTGTAGATTGAACTCAGTGCAACGTATTGCAGAGGGCGAAAATTAACTCAAAGGTTTTGTTTGTTGTGCTAACACAACCAGCATCAAAGGGATTTGATTTCTTTCCTGCACTGAAAATCAACCATGTCCAACGTTACTATTGCATACCAGACTTGAGTGGCTCAGAAAGGCGTCAGATCCTTGCATGACGGGCTTTATTGCTAATGCAGAGCGAACGATCCCTGAAAAGCTGTGTATCAGCGCCCTTTTCGATCAGAAACATCCGTTTGAGTGTAGCAGCATAATTTACGTTCATGCATGGCAGCACACATGGGCAACCTGCGTCCATGTAATGCGGCATGAAGCGCAGAGACTTGTTCTGTCTAGGTCACCGTGGACGCGTGGAAGATCGATGTGGCGTTGATTATGGCATTTTCTGATTTTACAATCATGCGTATTGTAACTCACTCCAGCGAAACGTAACACTTCCGCCTTTCGCGCGATAGTTATTCTAACATGTCATCATAGATATACTGCAAGATTTGACTCTATGTTTTAAACGCACATTTTGATTATATATCTGCTCCACAGAATAAAACTTCGCCATAGAAACGTTTGCGCTCATTTGTAATGTTTTTCTCACATAATACTGTTTATATGATATCGCTCCTCCAATCTTATATCGTTGGAAAACCATATGGTTCGTGCACCGTTTGAAACATGGTTGTATATTATCATATATCGAACCATGACTTTGGATCACCGAATATATATGTTTGCTCAAAACCTTTACCGTCGAACCTTGAGTTTTTGAATACGTAATTTCTGGACTGCTATTGCCAAAAGCAGTACCAGTACCAATACCAGAGTGAAAATTACCAAAATCATTGAATAGAAACTAAGAGCCAGTCGGTGCCTTATAAGCCATGGTAGATCTATTCGAGAGAGCAGTGTTGCCTGGTTTCTCCAACTGTCAGATTTTTTTTCTTTATCAAACCAATTTGTAACTCTGAAAGTAAAATGTGTTTATCTGTTACAAGTTCTCCGTGTACATCCCTCACTTACATTTTGATAACTACTGGATTTGCATCCCAGTTGATTTCAATGGCTCCAAAGTTTGGCTTTCCGTATACGCATGATTTATATCGACAATGTTTCCCAAACACTCTCATAGTACTGGGAGTCAACCTTGCTGCAAGTCTTACCAAAAACTAAAAGAAACGGAAGATGGCACGGCATATTCTACTGCCTGAGTAAGCCCACTTGAAGTTATATCATAGAGTGGATAACTGACACCACAATCATATCTTGTAATTTCACCACAATGGACATCTCCACTTATAAAAATAACTCCACTTCGATTGCTATCTGCAATAAGTTTGAAAAGGCGATCTCGTTCCTTTGGAAAGTGTGCCCAAGATTCTACGTAAAACAAAGGTTGAAATACAGTAGAAAAATTGGACATAACCTGAATGGAGGCCACGATGATGATAATTTGAGATAATTTATTCTTATCTCTTCTTCTAACCATGTCCATCGAGTTTCACCCAACATCTCACCATTACTAAGTAATGAATCTCTGTGGTATCTAGTGTCCAAAAGAATTACCTTCACTTGTTTTCCAATTGGTCCAAACATATATGAAGCATACACGCCGGCTTGTTTACGTCTTGGACTATCTGAAATCTAGCATAAGTCTCTGGCTTACATTTTTTCCCCGGTACTCTTTTCCAGCATTATTTAGTCCACAATCATGGTCATCCCATGTTCCTATGACCTGAGCTCTCCTCCGTAACTGTGAATAACCGGGATTACTCTTGGCAAGATTATACCTAAACTCTATTTCTTTCTCCGAGTTGGGAGAAAACCTTTCCACGTTTTTCCAGGGACCAATTGTCCTCTCTTTTCCGAAAATTCTCAATTTCTGTTTGCTGTCTGCATAGATATTGTCTCCCATCCACTATCGAACCTTTGCACCTGCTCCATGTTTTAAAAATAACCTTTGACCATTTTATACGCTATGGAAATATTAAGCTCATTCGTAATTTTTTCCATATAGTCTTGACTCACCATTTTATATGTTTTGGAACCTACATGGTCTTGCGCCTTGCATTAATATATACAACATCACCTTGGTCCATTAAATGTGTGCCCTTTATAATGTTATCACTTAGTTTTTCTCCAGGATACCTTATGGTCTTGAAACCATATGCTTTTGAGCCTTGTTTTAATTTTATCACTTGCTTTACCTCATAACACGAAGGCTTCTTGTTTTGGAAGATCGAGAGTCGAAATATGCTTCTCAAGCCACATTGATGGCCCTTTTAATATTAACCCTTTCTATCTCGTGGTTCCGGAGGCTCTCTTTGCGTATGCATCAATGTGCCTGGCTACCAAAATTGTATGCATTAAACATAAGCTTCTAGGTTCAATTTGAAATTCTCCATCTCTAATAGTTTCGTATAGACAATCTTTATGGACATGTAGGAGCAAAGGAGACTAGGGTTTTAAGGCCCTTTCGTTCCTCCACATGTACTCCTTGCAACCTAAATAATGCCACAGTATGTATCTCAAGATTAACAGATGTTGCTTCTCAAAGGTGTGTTGCCATATTTGAAACTCTGCCGTCGACTTACCACACCCATATGAGATTGTCATTCTCTAGGGAGATCTTCTGAGTCGGCTTTGTTCACCGGGCTATACTTTAGGCTAGATTCATCGAAGTGGCGAAATATGTTCCTTTGCGTGCACCCATCGACATTTAGATGATATGGTGCAGGATCTAGACATTTCCAAACGGAGCGTTTTTAAGCATCTGGTGCACACTAGTGAAGAAAGCTCTTTTATCAATAACATAGAAGGTTCTCTCTGATCAACATGTATCACACCATCCTCCTTTTAACAGTACTGGTCGCTTGCTCCTCCTCCTCCCCTGTTCCGCAACCTTGGCTTTGTTACCGAGCTCAATTTTATTGCCCTCGATGTCATGACAAGATTGAGGAGTTTGTCACCCGTGGGGTCGACCTGCGTGGAATATTAAAACATCATAATTACTCTTCAATAATGATGAAAACAGATAAAACACATGAAAATAACAAGCTTAAGATAAGTATTCAAACAACATGCTTAATGACCTACAGCAGGAGAGCTTTTACTCATTAATACACAAAAGGTTTTCGTTCAAACGTATGCATGGCAATCTCATTACACATGGTGCGACTGCGTTAAGAATGTTCGAGCGTACGCTAGATGATCCCTCCCACATATGGCGTGATTGTAGCGACAGCATCAATTCATGGTGATGAGACAACTCGTGAGGGGTTGGGGATAGGTCAGCGGGATGTCGTTGACTGCAGGTCAGGTGAAAGACTTTAATGCCTAGGCGAGCAGAGGGGGAACCCGAAATTTTAAATATACCCAAAATTTTGGGTGGTGTTGTAGCGGCTACAACACAATGCTAGTTATTGCAGGTGGAAACTGTTGAGTTAGTGCAGTGTTAATGGAATTTTCTAGTTGGCGTGGACTCCTTGATGGTGGAGGATTAAAATCGATTGCATGGTAGTGTAGCAATAGGATCAGGATGAGATTCAACGACCCGACGATGCAGATGAAACACTATCCCTTCAAGGTGGTTGCAGGGATTGATGATAATCCCATGATGTTTCTATTCAGATGTGCGTATTGAGGATTTTTATGTCGTCAGGAAGCCAAATGTTTGATCAAATTCAATATGTTCTAGCAGAAGATATCGAAGCCATCGATTCAGGAGTAAGAATTAAGTCCTAGCTAGAGAAGCATTCAAATAATCTGAGCATAGAGCGATGGTAAGAAGATCCCGGTAAAGGATAATAGTTGCAGTAGAGGTGGTTTATCTACTTGTCACTACTCAAGAGGATGTCGTGGCGGAGGAGAACTATAGTGTGCCAAGGCTACATGTGGGCTCGTTCTCTCACACTTTTTTTTAGGGCTACGTGCCTGCTTAAATCTGTGTACTTTTTAATGACGAGAACCAGAAATCAAAATGGTCCAGCAAAATCATAGAGGGCATAGTTGCAGACATTCTTGGATCAAGCAATGATGAAGTAGCAAAGGCACTTGCAGCGATACAATCAAGCGTTGGTAGATCTAATCTTGAATGATACATCAAGAGTAAGATGTAAGGCCAAGAAAGAATAACAAAAGGTGAATTACAACATGATCAAGCAGTCAGATTGGATGTGCATAGGTCGAGATCCATTGATTAATGAGAAGACCGTAGCGCTGAAGAGATGCATAGCAGAGGTCGTTGAAAGGCTCATGAAAAATTAATTGCTTTTATTGCAGTTGGTGGGCAAATTCATGTACAACTATGATGTCCTCTTTGGAGAGGACATCATTAATGTAGAATATGGTCATATAAATAATAGCAACAATGAAACAAATACATATATATATATATATATATATATATATATATATATATATATGTACATATGTATGTATATATATATATATATGTACACACACACACACACACACACACACATATATATATATATATATATATATATATATATATATATATATATATGTACATATAGATATATATATATATATATATATATATACATACGTGAAAGCACATATATATATATATATATATATATATATATATATATATATATATATATATGTACATATATATGTATACATATATATATGTATATACATATGTACATATATACATATATATCTATATATATATATGTATACATATATATATGTACATATACATATATCTACATATATACATATATATATAATATTTTTTATATATATATGTCTACATATATATATACATATATATATATATATATATATATATATATATATATATATATATATATATATATATATATATATACAGATATGATATATATACATATATATGTACATAGATATATATATATACATATATATGTACACATATATATATAGATACATATATATGTACACATATATATATATACATATATATGTACATATATATATATATATATATATATATAGATACATATATATGTACATATATATCTATATACATATATATATATAGATATATATATATATATATATATATACATATATATATATATATATATATATATGTGTACATATATATGTACATATCTACATATATATCTACATATATATATATATATATATATATATATATATATATATATATTGGATTTAATTTATTACATGTAAATGGGCATACTGCTGTAAGACCTTGTATAACATGTGTATCCCTGGGTAATCACTGGTAAAGTCTGGGTTAGATCTAGGTGATAGGGGCGATGTCAAGTTAACAATTACCCTAGGTAAAAATTTGAGGGGGGGAAGAGCTAGAGTGAGCAAGGTTGTCTCACTTAGCAATTTTGGCTGGATTTAGTCAAGAAACCCCAAGTCAAGTTTAAGGGGGGAATTGTTAGGTAAACTTGACTCGGGATAAAGTCAATGTTGACTAGGATAAATAGTAGTGGTTTTAGGGCACATGGTATTGTGCACCCATGGTTTTTATCCCATGGTATTGCAAGTAATGGAGCCTATAAAAGGCTAGGAAGACTTCATTGTAAGGTAGGCCTAGAGGTGAGCGGTGAAAGCTCACTTGGCCGGATTGGCCAGGGTTTTGGCCAAGGATAATGAAATTTCATTGGTTGGGTTTTGCCCCAGATTTGGGGTTTTCCTAGATAAACATTTGTGTTTATGTTTATTATTTTTTGCTTGCCTTTTATGTTTATTTCTCTCAATAAATTGTTTATTATTTCTGCTGCAATTTCTAACACAAGAAAATTCAGGAATACTTTTTATGGCACTGCGCGCTCAGACTGGTGTTGTGCCCCTAGAAGTTGGTGCTGTGTGCTTGGATTTTTTTCTCCATTCAATTTGTGAAGCCGATGCGTGCATGGAAGGTGGCGCTGCACACTGGGGGAGGCGCTGCGCTCTTACCCGACACACTCTGTGAAAATTTTATAAGGTGCTACGCCCTCACAATTAGCATTGTGTGTTCAGCCTTGGCACTGCGCCCTCAGCTTTGGCACTGTGCCCTTGGCTAGGAAGGGTTTCTAAGCCCTCCAACCATTCAAACCACTTCAAAACCCTTTCAAGTTTCCTCCAAAGTCTTCTAAAGCTCTGGGATGAGGTAAGTATCTGATATACACTCATATTCAAGATATTTTGGTGATTTATTGATGAATGGAATTAAACCCTAATTAAAACCTAAGTTTCAAGTTGGATATCACTGTTTAAACCTCATTTCATATTCCTCGAAAGAGTGTCAGTGATAGAAAGGGTAATTGCACAGTTGGAGGGTTTTCATTGAGTTTTTTTAGCCTCTCACTCATTCTCACACACCTATACCCTCACTCACTCATCTCATTCACTTGCAAAGCTATCTTTTCATTACCATCCCTTCATATCATTTCCATTACACTCAGGGGTTTTATTAAATCATAGTTCACAATGTCTGAGGGTGAATACAGTGGTGTGGAGGCCCAAATGCCAAGAAGACATGATCACAAGGGAGGAAAGATAAATAGATTTGGACCCCTCAATACAATAGAGCTCATGTCATCTCCCCTTACTATTTCTTGTTTCAAGCATGTAGGATTCTTTTAATTTTGTGAAAAGGTGTAGCAGGTGAAAAACCACCCTGAGCTAACTAGACTATTTATCATTAACTTGCATGACAAACAAGTTAATATTGCATGGGTGACATTTGTGTTGTCTACATATGTCATTGCCAATGTCACAGGTATACTTAGTGTAGGGATAAATGGTTCAAGCAAGCAAACCTAGACATGAGCTACTTTGAGCCATATCTAAAACCTAGGTATAAAGACCACAGCAAATCCATCTTTCCTTTCTCTCACCTGCTTGATAGATATGCACCGATGATGAAGATTATCATGAAGTATTTCACATGTGAGGGAAGGTTCTCTTGTCTTTACTCATACCACATCATGTTTCTTATGCATTTTAATACAGTGAGGATGTTGCACATACCCTATTACCTTTACCAAAGCATTGAAAAAATGGCATACATAGTGAAAAATAGAAATTACCCTCAGTAGATGCAAAGCCTTTTCCATCACTCACTTATCAAAATGGTTGTTATGCACCAACTACAACAGAAAGGTATTCCATGGGAGACCTTCATTGCCAATGATGCTTTTACTGCTCTACAAGGCCTTCATCAGCAAGATATACCTTCCTCATCTCATCCTCCCATTCCTACTTATCCATCACTTCCTGTTGTTCCCACATCCCCACTCACTCACATTCCTTCACCCCATTTGTTAGGGTCCCGTGATTTGGCAGATTGGCAGACCAAATGACATGGTAAAATGGAACCAAGCTTTAGAGTCTAAGGACCTAGCCTTCCTGGTCTTAGAGAGGGATCTCTCTATTGGGTGCAAAGGATGTGTTCTTTTTGCTCTAGGATTTTGATTTTAGGCTAGTTATTAGGTGTAGGTTTTGTTGATTGTTTTGGTTGGGAAAGATGGTCAAATGGAATAGGTGGAGTGAGAGAATGTCAAAGCCATAGGGTTGTGGAGTCAAGTTAAAGTCAAGAGTGTCTAAATGATGAAACAGAGTGTGTTGCAGGGCCAATTTAGCAAGGTCAATGGATCCTTAAGGTGATGTATCAGGTGCATTGAACATTAAGTTTGGGAAACACTAAGAGGTCTTAAACATATTTAGTTTAAAATTTACAATCCATGAGGTAGGGAAAACCATTAAGCTCAATAAACCATAATCTAAACTAATAAATATCCAAGAGAAACATTTTAGTGATACATAGAAAGCATAAGAGCTTCTAACTTTATAAATTCACCTCCAAATTTTGGGAAAACACATAAGACAATACAAATAACTCAATTTATGGAGAGGGATCTCCTAAACAGCATATATTAAGTTATTGGGAACTCTGAAACAAATTTGTAAGCATGGACAAAGGGCAAGATCGAGCGAGACCTCTTTTACTTAACCTAACAATCAATATTCTATAGAAAGGCTTCAAGATAGGGTTTTGAAAACTTCAAATAAGCAGGGCATACCATGAATCATACTTGTAAGCTAGCATACTAACCATGCATGAAACAAAAACAAGTTTTGGTGGACCTAAGGAGCAGTAAAGAATTCCTTAATATGGCCAAAAAAGAAAACATGAAAGCTATAACAAATAGGAGGACTGAGGTGCCTCAAAGAACATGTCTCAACCTATACTTTTATGTTTAATAGCAGCCAAGAAACATGAAACATAATGATAACAAAGGAAACAATAGAAAAATTAGGAAGACATCACCATTCACAAAACTATGAAACCATGTATATTTCTCTTTAAGCTCATCAAATGCCAACAAAATACATAGGGGCCTCATGAAACCATGAAACCATGTATATTGCTCTTTAAGCTCATCAAATGCCAACAAAATACATAGGGGCCTCATGCTCTATTTATGGAGAAAATGAGGACTAAAACCCTAAATGTGGTAGGAAAATGTCAAATATAGTCATAAATATCATTTATGGCCAAGAGACCATGCAAGGCCCAAGGCACATGATATCCCAAGAAATAAATCCTAAAATAACTATTTGCACCTAATTCTAGCTTAATTTGCCTCAAAAAACTCAAAAATATGTATTTGCAATAAATGAGTGTGTTTTTTTTACTTTTGGTCCAAAACACACTAGGCAGCCTCTATGCGCAGTGCCACTTCAACAGAAAATAGGGTCTCTTGCAGTTGAGTTTTGGACCCCTTTCCGACACTAGATTTGGCTCTGTGATGGCTCGTTAGAAATCTTGATGAGTATAATTTATAGAAATGTTTGATTTGTGCTACGTGGATTCCATGTACCTATCCAAAAATCAAATCTCCCAACACTGCTCTGTGCACAGCGCTTGGTCTGAAAATGAGGCAGAAAGGTCAATTTTTTGAATTTTTTTACCTTTTGAGGGGGTAAAAATGCTCCAGATGATATGAAACTTGGTGAGCAGACTATTGGTGATTTTAGAAATCCAAAAATGAAAAATTTGAGAGCTGAGGAGCAACCAATGTTGTGCGTAGCGCCTAGGGTGCTGTGCATAGAGGGGTCAAAATTTGGAAATAAAAAAGTTGTCCAATTTGCCTCAAAATTTGTGGAGAGGTCCCTCAAGAGGTCTTGGACACATGTTGAGAATCCTCAACCAAAAATCCAAGGTTGTAATGCAATTTGGCTCTTTTTAGGTCTTCTAGCTCCATGAGGGCCTTTCTCAATTTGGCACAAGCAAGCATGTTTTTCCTTGCATAATGATTGGTCATTTTATTTTGTAGGGAAAGGCCTCTCTTTACCTCCTTGAAATGCTTATGCTCCTCTTTGCAATAGTGGATGACACGTTGTGCCATCTCAAAGTCTCTTTCCCACTCCTGAATTTGTACATCTTTCTCCATGAGAAGCAATCTAGTGTTCATCTCCTTGTCCTCATTGTCACTGTCTAAATCAATGAATTGAGGCCCTTGAGAAGTCCTCTTGATCCTTTTGCTTCTCCTTACCTTGACCTATTTCTGACCTTTGTCCATATTTTCCTTGCCTTTGTCTTTGTGCTTGATAGCTAGAGGAGAGATGGCCCCTTGCCTTTTTGAGGCAGCAAACACATTTCTTTTTCCTCTGTGGTAGGTGCATGTGAGAGGAGTGATGAGGGTGCCTTAATCCTTGATGAAGTCACAAGCCTTTTCATCTCTGTCATGGCTTTCATGAGTGACTTCATGCTCCATTGGGTCACTGATTTCTTGACCTTTAACCTCATCATCATCCTTGCTTTCCTCACTATTTTCTTCACTATCATCTTGGCTCTCAAAATGACCACTACCCTCCTCACGTGCCTCATTTTGGCTCTGTCCTTCACTGAGGTCTTCTTCTCTGTCACTTTCTGCACTATCACTTTGGATTTTTTCATCATTCAAAGGCTGATTAGTGCCATGACAGTCATGATAGTTGTCATGACTATCATGACTATTTCCTTTCTCATCATTGACTGTCTCCTTTGTGCCACTGTTGTGGTCACTGCCTTTATCTTCAAAATCTGTTTCAGCCTCATCATTTGTCTGCTCTTGGTCTTCAATTTCTTCATCTTCTCCCTCTGTCACTTCATTTTCATTTTCTTCATTCATTTCATCACTTTTTTCACTGTCATTGGGCTCACTGTCATGCTCAATTCATCACTGTCTTTTGCACCTTCCTGCTGACTGTCATCTTCATTGTTCTTTTCATAATCTTCTTGGATGTCATCACTATCACTGTTTTGATTCAACTGATCATTGTCTTCCTCTTTTTGAATGCCATTTTTATCTTCCTCCTCCATGTCATCATCATTAGGCTCTATTTTTTCCCCACTGTCTTTACCATTTTCATCACTTTCATCTTCTTGATGAAGCTTTTTACTTGCCTCATTGTTTTCTACTTTTGCCTCATTTTCATCGCTCTCTTCCATGCTATCATCATCCTCTTGGTCTTCCTCAGTAGATTATACCTCTTCCTCATTGTTGTTTGTTTGTTCTTCATGGCTATTGCCATCATCTTCTCCCTTAGCACTAATGTCCTCTTCCTTTTTTTCTTTATCTACCTCAGTTTCTACCTCACTGTCCTCTTTATCTCCACTGTCATCTGTTTGCTCTTCATTAGAGCTACTATCAGCTCCTTCACTTGATGCATTTGTAGAAGAGATAGAAGGTGAATTTCCTTATGGAGAAGGCATATGTGGATATTATGGAGGAGTGGAGGTAGGTGAGTGTGAAGTGGAAGGAAAATTTTGTTGAATGAAGCCTTGGGGATTAGCAAATACATCATGTGAGATAAAAACCTCCCAAGGGATTCCTTGCTACTCCAACTGGTGCAAGACAATCATTTTGATCAAGGAGTGGTGAAAAATACTCTACATTTGGTGGGCATAAATTCTCTTCTTGAATATTGAAGCCATCTTGTCAATGCTCCGGAATAGATAGTATGGTAGGTTCAGCAATTTTACTTTGGTGAAGTGCATCAGAAGCCTTATGTGGTATGACTAAACCCTAGAGTACCTACCCTCACAAGTGAAATATTTGATGATCTGCGTCATCAGTAGGGCATACCTCTCTAGTAGGTGGGAGAAGGGGAAAACAACCTTGCAGCCTTGTTGACAGCTAGGTTTGAGGTAGGGCTCATAGTAGCTCAAGTCCAACTTCTTATATTTAAACCATATCTCACCAATGTCTGGTATACCTGTGGCTTTAGAAATGGATTCAGATGAGAGTTCAAACTTCACTATTGCTAGGTTGAATTTCTGATTTTCTAAGTTGAGGATGAACAACCTAGTCAAGTCTGAGTGGCTTTGGACTTGTTTAACCTTCTCACAAAACTGATAACATCCAAGATCCTGAAAACATGCAAGGATAATGAGAGAGGAAGTAATTTGAGTGGTGTCTAAGGGCTCAAACCTATTATCCCTTCCTCCCTTGTGCTTTGGCTTGGTACGCCTTTGGCCTTCATCACTGCTGGTATGAATCTCTTCTTCAGACATGGTGATTGTTTTTAGCACAAAATTTTTTAGCTTGTTTGAGAGTTTTTAGGTCTAGGATGGAAAATGAGTGATGTGAGGACAAAATTTTACAAATTAGGGCTAAGATGAAGCATTCAAGGAGCATGTTCATCTTTTAGAAGCAGGTTTTTTGGCACTGAGAGTCTTTGCACCTTAAGACAACCCTTTCAAATTTGCAAACCCTACCCTAGGAGGTCAATAAATTGATTTTTATGGAGATTAGGGTTTCGTCACATCAGGCCTCTAAACATCTTCTTTCTTATGAAAATGATTGTTTGGAAGGTAAGAGAAAGAGCCACCAACCTTGTTTCATTGACTGTAGGATATTTGGAGGCAAAAACTCAAATTTTTTACCCTTTTTGAGCAAATTGGGCCAACTTCTATCTGTGCGTAGCACCTACCCAACTACTCGTTCAGGTCAGGTCAGGTTGGCCTATCGGAGAGCAGCGTCGGGTAAATTCGGGCTGGAAATGGGCCTGTAGGGCCTATTAGAGTGCAACGTCAAGTCAATTGTGTGGGCAGTCGGGTTGTTTCTGAGCCTGTGCGTAGCACCCGCTCAGGTGCGTAGCGCCACCATCCTGGTGCGCAGCGTAGTATTAAATAACATTAGCACTACCTCCTCTATGTGCAGCGCCGATGGCCAGGTGCATAGCGCTGACCTCAGTGCACAGCACCTGAGATTTTCTTCAAACTTGCACAAAAATCCTCAAAACTCGCTTTCAACGGCTGTCTTCTTCTCTGTAGGGGAAAATGAGGTTGAGGAAAAAAGGAAATGAGGATTTATAGCTTTTTGAAAAATAAATTTGTGAGCCCAAACCCTCTTTCTAAATTTTATTTCCCTTTACTTTTTCTCACTGTGCTTTTTGGCCTTTTAGTCTTGTAGGTGGCAGTTTGATATAAAAATGGTTTTTTTTTCCATTGCAGTAGTATCCTGATGTTCTCCTTGTGCTCACAAACCTTTCAACTAGTTCAAACAGGTGCCCTCAAACAAATTTGGAAAATGAAACCTCTTTATGATGTTTATCACTTGTAAATAGAAAATTTTGATTAATTTGACAATTTTTCCTGTGATTCACATTCTGTCCTGTTTTCTGTCTAAAACAGTGAACAACCTCCCAGCATAAAAAACCCTAATATCAAGCATCAATAGCCCCTTTAGTCTTTATGTGGGAAACAATTGTGAAAAACATTTGGTCTGTTTGTCCTCACAAACTTTCCTATAGGTAGCTTATCTTGACAATTCTGCAGAAGTGTCATTTTATGGCTAACCTATCTCTTTACAGAATATACTTTTGATCATGAAACTTTTGGAGGCTTTACTGCTCTTAAACAAGATACATGTTTGTTCTAGTTTGAAAATGATGTATGTCCAGTGAGGGAGGTGAGCTTTCTAAATCATTTTTGTGCTTTTGCTAGCCACTTCTGTTCTTGCATGTGCCTACACCATTTCTTCTTTTTGATCACTGTCTCTTTGGAGTTGGACAACTCATTTTATCAACCATGAAACTAGGTTTGTCATAGTTTCCTCCTTTGGCAATTTTTCCCTCATGCTTGCCTCCATGAACCTTTAAAAAAATTTATGTCCTTTCTTTGAGAAGACAAAATTGAACTGATATTTCTGTCTCTTTTTGTCCCTTTGGAAGCGGGGTACTAGTGTTTGAGTTTGCCTCCTTGGATCCCTTTAGTTCTCTGATTTTACCTTTTGATGAGGCGGAGTTATAGAGGATAGTTTGAAACGCTCTGCTTTTTGTACCAATACCCTTTACCCTTTAAAACCTTGATGATGTGGAAACAATGCCTCTTTTCCAAACCCTAGAGGGCAACTTGAAACCTTTGAAACCCTCTACTGCTATGAAGGAGGTTATGTGTCATCATTTGACCTGTTTTGTCAATTTTCCCAAACTCCTAGGCTTTAGGCCTGCTTAGAAAAAGGTAACTACTGTTGTCTTATAAGTTCTCAAAAACTTCTCAAAACTCATTAATCATGTCCTAAGGACCTTTAATAGTTCACTGATGGAGCTTGAGGTGGCCATTGCCCTTGTAACCCTAGTACTGATTCTTACTTGGTCAAAACAGTCATAAACCCTGATTCTCATCAAACATATGCTTACTCCGTTATTCTTGCTATGAATGGTCTTCTTGTGATGATTGTCTCATTACCTTACCTTATGCCAGGCTTATGGCCATTTGATCCTCTTGGAGAAATGTGAGCAAAGGGCAGTTGTCCCTTTGCAAGATTAATTTTTTTAGGCCAAAAAACCTTTCTTGAATAACCTTTTTGATCATTTTGGACAAGATCACCTGCCCTTTTCTTCTTTGAATGGATTTTCTTCATACAGAAAAATAGAGTTTGTAGGGCACCAAATCCACCCTATGACTTTGTGAAACCCTAGGTGACCTAGTGGAGAATTTCTTGGACTTGGTTTTTGGACTAAGACCTATAATTTTGAGATCATAAGTGTTAGATATATTTTATGATAAACTAATGAATCAAAGATCCAAAATCCAATGTACTTCATTTATCTAAAGAAACTACAAATATAGTTTGAGACCATCAGTGTTTAGAAGTATTTAAGGATACACAACAAAGCTATTTGTTTGGTGGGCTTAGGTAGCAGTGGGGAGTTTTTAGGCAAAACAAAACAAAGGATTTGGGCCAAAGGTTAAAAGATATAGAAAAAATGGATGATATGAGCCTCTAATGGGATTCTGAGACTGGTAAGCAGAGCTGGACATGATGGAAAGATGAAATAGTGAAAGACTACCCTTAAGGATGATGAAGGCAGTGAGATTTCTATAACTCACAATGTTCATGAACTTTGTCTCTAGAAATCTAGGGAAATCATTTATTCATCTATGAAGGAAAAAATTACTAATGACTAACACCATAATGACCCTTCCATGTCACCATCCACTCGCATTCCCTCACCTCATGATGATCCTCCTTCATCACCTTCTCACAACCCTTCACCCTCATCTCATGACACCACAGCATCAAACAATGAGGCAGATGGCAGGAGACAGATGACACTGAGATGGTTGACATAGAGCCTTTTCCTTTGACCTATCAAAGAGGTCGTAGGTAGGTGTTTGATCCACAAATTTTGGAAGGGGACCTTCCTTCTACATCAACAAAATAGCTTGACAAAGGTAAGGAAAAGGTTGAAGAGTAGGTCATTGTTGAAGAGGAGGAAGACAAGCATGAAATTGAACAAGAGTTTCAACTTATTGACCTTGAGAATGAGGATGATGAGAGGATTACAAGAAGGTTGATTAAGAGCAAGGATGCCCAGATTAGGGAGCTACAAACAAATCTTGGAGGGCAAAGAATGTGATCGATTTCCTTGAGGTGGAAACCAAGTAGTTAGAGACAAAGAAGGACATCAGTGAGGTCAGAGTTATCAGAGCTCGGAAAGAGGCTGAAAAGGCCAAGGCTAAGATAGATGAGACCTTGGGTACTCTATATGACATTGAGGATGAGGAAGAATAGCTTCCTATGAAAATGCCAAGAACAATTGGGTTGAAGAAGGCCAGGAAAGAGAGCAAGAGACAGCATTGGCAGAGCAGCTCACTCCAAGTGAGCTGCTTGCCATGGAAAACATTTATGACAGATAATATTGGTTATAGAGAGCCAATTTACACCTATAGGATCATCTTGAGAAGGAAAAAAGAAACATTTACCTTCAGAAGAAGATGGCAAGGCATTATGCCTTAAGAAATAGGATTGCAAGGGCTAAGCTCAAAAGAGCCCATGCAAAGATTCAAGCACAAAATGAGGCAAAGGAGAAAGAGAAACTTAACATCCTTACTTATATATCCCTCCAAGCCTCCCAAACATGATCAACAAGACAAAATCCAAATTTTGGCACTTGGTGCACATTTTGTAATTTTGATTGTTTGGATTGCAGAAAAAAGGGCCAAACGCGCAGCGCCACTAGCGCAGCGCTCTTTTTTGGGGCACTCAATTGAGAAATGGTTTACATTTTCATGTTTCTCATGCCTTTCACATCACCCACGGAACATTTGAGGTCATTTGGAGCATAATTGTTCCCTCAAAAGGGCCAAAAACCACCTAAAAACACTTTTCTGCCCTATTTTCAGCATTGGCGCTGCGCCCTTAGCAGTCTTGGGAGAATGGATTTTTTAGCAGTTAAATGGACTCCATTTTGAAAAATAAAGTTATATTTGGAAACTAGACAGGACAGTCTTTCCAATGAGATATCATGGAGCTCATTTGGACACCTGGAAGGCCTCCAAAACTCAGCTACAAAAGGGTGATTTTTCCATATTTGGCGCTGCACCCTTGTACCTTGGCATTGTGCGCTTGCCTGAAAGTCAACAAAACACATCAAAATTTATTGAAATAGATATTTTGAAGGATTTTCGGGACAAATGACTCCAAAGTTAGCTTAGAAGTTATGTTAGAAGCTATTTTTCATTTAATGAGTTTGGGATATTTGTGCCTTGGGCCTTGCATGGTCTCAATGGTCAAATGCATTTATGATGTAATTAATGACTTCTAAATCCCTAGATATGATTTACTTCACAATTTTGGCAGTTAAATATTGCATGTAAGCCTCATTGTGAGGGTTATTTGATTGTTGAGCTCAATATGATATATACTTTGAGTTTACTGAAGAAATTGGTTTTGGAGTGTTGTGATTGCTTTGGATTGAGAATCAATGGAGCAAGTGTATTCATGGAATTCATGAACCTGGTTAATGATGATGTTGTTCTAATTTAGTATTTGTTTCCTTCAGTTTTCATATTGTTTCATCCTTTCTTTGATAGAAGAACAAAAATTTTAGAGTAGGATATGATAGCTTGGCACCCTATTTCTATCTACATCCTTTATCTTTATGTTTTCCTGTAAATAGTTTGATTAAATAATTCTTAAATTCTCTTTAGTTTCACTGAACTATTACATCAAATGTTCTCTTTGTCTGAAAGTAATGATTAAATAAATCTTAATTGCTCTCTATGATTACTGGATTGTTGTCTCAAAGTTTATTTACTAGGGTTTGGTCAAAGAGATCTATGGTGTGCCCTGCACTTTGGTTCTTTCTCAAGCATAGTAATCTTAAAGGATTTTATTGTTCTAGTATGTTAAAGGATTTTTAATTGTCCTTTAAACCTACTAAATTCACAATTTAATTTTCATTTCATATCCACCTAAGCTATTAAGATCCATTTGGCTTTGTTAACTTTCCCTATGAAACACCCTTGATTCATTGTTGTCCCTTTTAAGCCTTTCATAGACCCCATAGCCCAATGGTTTGAACTTCTCTTACTCTATCTGTTCTTCTTAACAACCTACCCAACCAAACAAACAAACCCTATCAATTTAACTAGCCTGAAATCATCATCCTAAAACAAACAAGTCATATCTTTTATCAAATATAGAGAGAGCCATCTTTGAGTCCAAGAAGGCTAGGTCCTAGGACTCCAAAGTTGGTTTGATGTTACCCTTGTCTATTTGGTCTTGCCAATCTGCCAAATTATAGAGACCTAACATAATGGCGACTTCACTGGGGACTGAGTAAGTAACAGCTTAAATATTCCTTCAAAACTCAAAAATCCCATATCAAACTTAGATAAATCAAGTGTTAGCCAAAAAAGATATCTGGTTGATTTGCCATACTAGCACAATGGAAAACACACTAGGCAACACTCATTAAAAATCTTAGTATTACATAAAGAACTCAGAAAACCCAAAAATATCTCGAGATTGGTATCCAATTGTTGATGGTGGACAACAAACAAATCTTCAAAACACCTAGCATCATCCACCTAGTGACTCCACTGTCTTTCCAGTAGACCTGGTGACTCCACTGTTTCTCACAGACTCCCTTGGGAATGCATTAATCAATCCCAATACTATAAAGTCTAGTTACACACTGTGTGAAATCAGTATTCTTACATATAGGTCAGTTTTCAAAACTCGTATAAACTTTCAACCTCTCTATGTTGTGGGTCTGAAATCTGGCTTCACAAAGAATCTGCACCAGATCTCACCCTAACCCAAACCCTCCTACTATAGTTGATGACCCAGAAATAATCCTATGGAAAACCTCTAAGACTGAAGACTCAACTATTGTTAGACCAATTCACAAAGAAAGTTATGTCCCTGAAAACCTTACATCCTTGCAAGATATTCAATTTGACTTACACCATAGAAGAAACCTATTCAGAACTAAGTCTCAAAATTGGATAGAACAGACAGACCTTGAGCCTACAAAATTACAGCAGAGTCCTAGTAGAGAAGCCTCTCCTTCCACTCCTCCTGATTTTCAGCTTCTCCAACACTTTGACTCATTTCGATCTAAATCTATTCAATCTCAGTTAGCTGGTCCAAGTACATCTTCTACCCCCACTCATACATCCACTGTGCAAACCACTCCATTTCATCCTCCACCTCCACTCATAAACCCTCTTCTTGTAAATCCTCCTTGGGTTCCATTACCTCCTATCATGGCAGCATGGTATGCCCCCCTGGTACTACCACAACCTTTACTACCTATGCCACAGGACTATCAATCTAAAATCCCTCACTTAACTGGATTTGATTCTACAACTGCCCAATAACATGTAGACAAGATGAATGATGCATTTGACTACCAATAAATAGAAGAGGAAACCATAAAAATGAGAATGTTTGCCCAAATTTTAGGAGGAGAAGCACAGAAATCGTTCAAGAACTTAACTCCCAATAGCATTCATGATCTCCCTTCCCTTTATCAAAAATTCATAAACAAGTTGGAGACTAAGAAAAATCCTCTTCAAATCCTATCAAAGTATGATAACCTTAAGAGGAATGTTGGGGAAAGTGTCCAAGACTAATGCACTAGTTTCAATAATGTATATAATGCACTCCCTCCCCACATGAAACCCCCACAAGGCCTAGTCTTAGTAAAATTTACGAATGGATTTGATCCAGACATGTCTTATCAATTAAGAGAAAGGGATCCCCTTACCTTAGAGGACATGAAAAGGGGATAAGTAAGTGTAAAATCCAACCTAAATGCTAAAAGGGCTAGATTAAGAGCAAAGAAGAAGGTTACATACAAAGAGGAAACCATGGCCTCCACATCTGATGCTAAAATTGACAGTCTAGTTAGGACAATGGAAAGGATGATGGAGAGAATTAACTTGAATGAAAGAGCACCTCCTAGGGAAAATCAAAGAACCCCCAAAACAGAAATAGAAACCAAAACTTCAGAAGAGACCCTCCTCAAATCAGACAAAGAGAAAATGACTAGAAAATTAGACCTCCTTTCCAATAAAACTATGTAGATGAAGAGGAGAGAGAGAGACTGAGGAGCCGGAAGAAAGTCATGTCAATCTAATAGAGTCCAATAATGAGGATGTGTTTTTCTCATGGAAGAAGAAAAAGGTCTGTTTCCCTCAAACGAAACTGAAATAACTTATGAGGATTCTGAAGAATACAAACTAGGGTTTGAAAATGCCATCATGGAGGTGTATAGGCAGTATGACCTTAGAAGTGGGAAAACACAAGACATCCCCAAGAGGAACAAATCAGAAATTTCTACTAGGAAGACCCTTGAAAACATTCCTAGAAAGACAGTAGAAAATAAAAACACCATGGCTAAGAATGTTGATCAAAGAAAAAACAAAATTAGCCAACATAATGGTGACCAAAGCTGCCCTAGTACATCAACTAGTGGCCCTGAAAAAACTACTTTAACTAACATTCCAATTAAAACTCATCAAGCTAAGGTTGTTGAAAAGACCATGTATGATAAAATTGATGTAAATATGCCAAGAACACAAACACCATTCAGTATTGAGGGTGAAATTTCCAAGATCAAAATAGCCATACCCCTTACTGAACCGGTGACTCAAGATGTATATAGATCTCAAGTTTTGAAAACTTTAAAAATAGGAAATGACATCGATACTCTAAATCTAACTGATGACAAGCCAGAGTTGTTGTTTGGACCAAAAGTAGAGGGAAAATTCCAAGAGGCAGTTGTCCCTCCATTCTATGTTAGTTCGAACATTCATGACAAAATCTTACACAATGCTATGCTAGACTATGGTGCTTCACACAACCTTATGCCAAAGGTAGTGATGGAGAGATTATTCTCAAGACATTATGCAGCTTTGGAAAACTCATATATGCTTTTCTCAGCCACACAATATTTTCATTGTGTGCTATCAAAATGATTTTCAAAAATAGGGTATTCTTCCTCAATCTCAAAAGAGAAAGGTAGCAACACCCTCTCATTGTGTTCTGGCATTAAAAACTTTTGAAAAGACTGATCTTGATCATGAAGACTATAAGATTGAATTTGATCTTCTAAAACTTCAATGTCTTTTTCAATGTTCTTAGCAACTTCATCCAGAAATTTAATCTTATCTTCTGACTTGCACTCAAATGACTTCAGATTAGAAGACAAGGATAAAGAAAAATTTTCATTCACTTCCTCATTAGTGTGATCATTATTTGATGTAGGTTGATGCAAGGAATGACATGAAGAATAAACTTCTTCCTTTACCTGAGGATTATATCAATTATCTTCTAGTATTTCCTCTTGTTGTTTGAAATGAATCTCATATTACTAATGATCAAAACACTGACAATTCTGCTGCAAATTTTCATCAAACTCAGAGGATGTAACATGATTTTCATAAATAAACTCTTGTTGGGTTTCATTTTCATCAAATAGAGAGGTTATCATTTCTTCTTGGTGATGAAATGGATTTTCATGAACGGCCTCTAAAATTTTCTTATCCATGAACTCATCATCTTCATAAAAATTCTCCAAATATTCAATAAAACTCACACAATGTTTACAACAGTCTTTGACAAACAGTAAGGAGGGATGACACTCTTCATACATCTCATAAAATGCAACATGGAAATCAGCAAGAGAATATAATGAACCATTTGGTAGGCTTTCGTACCAAGACCAAGCTTTTCCCTCTAAAGTGACCATAAACATCTTCATGAGATAATCCTCAGGGAACTGAACCTTAAGTCTGTTTACATGCATATGGAATCTAACCAAATGAAGAGTAGCATTATCTTTCGTTTCATATTTAAATATGGGAAGATCAGTTAACCATTCGAACTTTGGCATAGTATTTTGAACCCAAGGATATGAGACCAATTCATAGTGGCATACCTGGCATTTATTCTTGCAATGGAACTCATCTTGAAACTTCATTAAGCTACTGATCTTCAAGCAGTGGAGTCACCTTCCAATTGATTATTTGATGTGTGGAGTCACCAGAGCATAAATACAACCAATATGTGTCTAAGTATCTGCTGCTCTCAGACCTCAGAACTGAAACTTTGTCGTTCTTCCCAGGGACAATTCACACCTTTGGTTCCCCGGCAATGGTGCCAAAATGTTATCATAAAAAATGAGTCTTGTTGGGATGCTTCAATGCTCAACTTGGAGTAACTCTTTCAAACCAAATTTTAACTAAAGCTTAGCCTCTTTAGTTTGAGAGGGCTCTCTCAAGGGGGTTTTATGGTTTAGATAATGACAGTACTAGATGGCTAACTCTATGAATTGTGTCTTGGTTTTGTATGTTTGCAGGTTGAAAATATGAAGACTTGCTACCATTGCGCTATGGAGTCAGTGACAGGGATCCCAATGAAAAAGGCTCTCCTTGTGGAATTTGAGGCATATAGATACTTAAATGGAAGTAGAATACACACATACAAAGTTTACTCAATATATATATTTTCAAAGGAAGTCAGAGCATGAAAAACATGAATTCTGAGTAATGAACATTAAGACACTGAAACCATGACATTGAGAAACATATCCAATAGTTTAGTGCTTGAAAGAAAGTCAGAGCATGCAAAGAAAGAATTCTGAGTAATCAAACATTAACATATTGACAAAAATTAATAAGATACATAGGGTTCATGAAAGTATCAAATGAATCTCAGGTGAAGGATGAAACCAATAGCCATTCTCCATTACTGATCAAAAACCTATTTACAATAGAAACAGTCAGCCATAACATATCCCAACCCACTCTAACTCTAAAACTAAGTCCTTTATAGAATGAGGACTCATACAAATGATATTTCACCTTGCTAACCTCGAATTCCCACCTCAGATACCTATTTCAAACATGATTCTATCTCTTGGAGACTTCCTAGGGATATTTATATTTTGTAGAGTTCGAATAGAAAAAGGACTCTTCTTTCATTAATAGTTCAACAAAACGATTAAATAACCCTTATCAACTATAACCAAATAATTCTGTAAGTGTACTAGAGTGTTGATGTGTCATTATTCCATGTGGATGCTGAGCTGGACCTCCTCCAAGTCGAATTTTTACACAAATCTTGTTAGTGAAAATTCTGAAAAAATAGGCTTCAATGATGAGTGTATAATTTCCAAACCCTGATATATTTGAAGAAACGGAGAGAGTTTTGGTAGATGGACCTGTTCTGAAGAAAAATCTCTTTCATATTTCCAAAATACTTTTTCATTTTCTCATAAACCTTAAAAAACAATTCTCTACGGAAATAGTTTTTCAGCAGTTTCATAGCGTGAAAATATGAGTGTATAATTTCCAAACCGTGATGGCTTTGCAGAAACTGAGAGAGGTTTTTGTATATAGACCTGTGCTAAAGAAAAAAATCTTTCATATTTCCAAAATACTTTTCCATTTTCTTATAAACCTTAAAAAAAAAAATCGCTACGAAAACGGTTTCAGCAGTTTCGTAGCATGCAAAGATTAGTGTATAATTTCCAAACCATGATGTCGTTGCAGAAACTGTGAGAGGTTTTTGTAGAGGAGGATGTGTAGAAGAAAAATATGTTTCATATTTCCAAAATACGTTTTCATTTGCTCAGAAAACTTAAAAAACAATTCACTACGAAAATAGTTTTTAGCAGTTTCGTAGCGTACTTTCGTAGCGTACAAAAAGGACCTTTGCCTTTAGAACTTCTGCTTCTTTTCTCTTTAATAGTCTTCATCATGTTCTGACACATCTTCCCTATCATTTCCTCCCCTTGGAAACTACCAAAAGTGGTTTTTTAAACAAAAATAAAGCTATAGGTGGTTTCGTAGCGTTTTCCTAGCTTCAAGCCTAGGAAACGCTATGAAACTGTCATAAACAGTGTAAATTCCAGATTTTTGCCTTATTTCAAAAATGTACCTTCCAGCTGCATAAAATTGGGTTTCAACATGCCTTTAACTTCTTAAAACATAAACAAACTCAATTTAAGAGCATTGACATGTTTCCTCTTCAAAAAACATCCTTTTCTCCTTTAGCAAGTTTATTCTTCACTAAAATGACTTTGTTTTTTCCAAAAACATAGGGTTCAAAGATGATATCGTTTCTCACTATACTTGATAGATATTGAAAAAATGAGGAGTTTTTTGTAGGTGAGTATGTCTTGAAGAAACACCTCCCTTGGGTTTTTGAAACACATCTCCAGCTGTCCATAATCGGCATTCTAAAAACATGTATAAAACATGAAAATTCTGCATTCTGAAACAGAAAACCCTCTTTTCGGAGTTGTAAGCTTGGGAAATGAAATATGTCAGAAAATGATAACTGATGGAACATGATGTGAAATATATGGAGGTAGTTTTGAGATGAAATGAGGGTGGTCTTAAAACTTAGGATAGGTTAAATATGGCCACTGCTGGTTCTGTATTCTGTAACTTGGGTCTCTGTGCTGAAGTTTGTAGCTTCACGATGCTATTGGGGGCACTGTAGGTGATCCTAGCACTGGCCTATGGGTAGGAGCTGCTGCTCTTCCACCTCTGATCCACCGACCATGTCAGAGCAAGGTCAATTTGGCAGTGTTGCAGGGGTTGCCGGGTAGCTGTTTTGGTGAAGCGGAAAGCGTCAAATGGCTCTAGAGGGGGATGACCCAATGGAGGTTATCGAATGTGTGGAGTAGCTACAAATTGAATTAGATGAGAGAAAATTTGATGCATGAAGGAGGCAAATTCTGTGTGAGAGGTAAATTGTTGTTCACACTAAAACAACTCAACCTTAGAGAACGAGCCGAGCATGGAAGAATGAGCACATGTAAGGTGCTTTCTTTAGGGAAATTTCGGTGCTGGACGTTGAGGAAATTTGGAATAATCCCTTGTGCGATGGAGAGATCGATGCTGAATTTTGAGTTGGTGCAGGAGCATGATAAGGCGGAGCTGAACAATTTGTTTCAACATTTATGCATATCCAGATCTGTGAGTGTTTTTTTTCCAAGAATCCTGGAAAAAAAGTGCAAGAGATTATTGTTTGGCACAAAGACACGTGAACGGGCTCAAATGTGAGCTGCATAGGATCAGATGTTAGAGGCGCACATGTTTGTGAAAGGATCAGGGTTCTGCTAAGAAAGATTAGAAATTAGTGAGTAGAGAGTTAAATATAACCTTTCATATGGACCAGATCTAGTGCTCTATTTAAACGTATTTTTAGTAGATCTGGAGATGATGGTGTTGGTGTTCTTCTAGGAGGCGTGGAAAAGAACGTGGAAATTTATACAGTCAACCCTAACGCCCAAGAGTCTCATGGTCATTTTTTCTCCTTGGATGTGGTATTGGGTGCCAGATCGTGGATCCTGCAAGTAATTCTTTATGGAAAGGCTCATGACAAATTAATGTAATCAGTGCCCATCAGGTATTGCAGCGGTGGATGAGAAATGGATCTATTTTGTTTTGGCAACATTTCTCAAGAGAATGTGCAGCGCGAACATTCAATCAACGTAAAATTGTGTTGGATAATACATGGCTTATTGGTTTTTTTAGTGGAGATAAAATCATCAAATGTGATCAAGACAGGAAGAAGACAAATTTGTAACAGTGACTTTCATGGTGATCAATGGACTGAAGAAATGTGCAAGATGAGAGAATTCTTACAAATAAAATAAAAAATGAAACAAAAAAAAATATATATTAATTATTATAATGGAGTTAATTTTATTACATGTAAATGGGCATACTGTAAGACTTGGTATGGCATGCGTGCCCCTGGGTAATCACTAGTAAAGTCTAGGTTAGATCTAGGTGATAGGGGGGATGTCAAGTTAAAAAATACCCTGGGTAAAAAAAATTTGAGGGGGGAAAGGGCTAGAGTGAGCGAGGTTGTCTCACTTAGCGATTTTGGCTGGATTTAGTCAAGAAACCCCAAGTCAAGTTTAAGGGGGGAATGTCGTTAGGAAATTATATATTACAAAGCAATGCAACAAATAAAATATGTGGAAAACAAAAGCACACAAAACACATAAAACCAGAGAGACACAGATATATGTGGTTCACCCAGTTTGGGCTACGTCCACCCCAAACAGCCAGTCCTTCCTTTCTATTATCCAGCAAAATGAAGAGACACAACCTATAGCAGATCCACTATAATATCCTCTGTTCTCTCTCACATTCTCCCTATCTATTTCTCACTTTTAGAATACGCATACAATACACAGCTACAATACAATACCCTCATACAAGTGAGGGGTTTCCTTCTAGGGCAAAAAACCCTAAACTAAACATAACTTCTACCGTCAGATCATTCGCCTAATGAACGGCCCAGATTGACTAGAAATTACTATACGTTTACAAGGCAATTTTACATATGTTTTTAGCTTCGAGGGCACTGCCCCTAAAACCCCCCACCAGGGGGGGGCTCCATAAAGTCGCAGATGCCCCCCCTGGACCCCCCAGGTAGCGTTTAATTATGGGTGGTGTTGCCACCCCATTAAGGTACAGGAGTCCAACACCATGATACAAAATAAACAAGATAATCATGCTCCACACCCAACAGTTTTCTCCGTCAAGAGAAATTCCTGCACTCTGCCAACTGTCTCACACTGATCTAGGAAAAATCAAACAAATACTTAGCCAATTCTATGCCTCTACTTAGAATACATTTCTCATGCATTCTTGGAGGAATTAAGCCCATATTAAATAGGAAAATACCTTGCCTTGATTGCACAATACTTCCTAGGCCTCCAACTGACTCTATAACTTACCTGTACAATTTTATAATTATACAATTGATAGTTATCACCCCTTTAACATAAGTCTCAACCAGGTCTTCCTCATAAATTACATGCAAAAACTCTTTATAAAGAATTATCACTTAACTGATTTATCACTCATTGTGAATTAAATTAGATTTAATTCATTGGACCTTTCTCTACCTCCTCACTCAGTTAAAACTAGTTAAATTTATTTTAACTCAATTAATTGATTTAACTAATTGAAACTCATGCATAACTACAACTCGACCCCTTTAAGTCATGGAATAACTCTACATGCCTCCTCTTTGACCCTCAACTCGAATTTCCTAAGATAACTCATTCATTCTGAATTAGTTAACTGATACAAGTTATTATGAGATGAAGTTACAATCTATCTTCCAATTTAATTAAGGGAAAAGTAAATCAAAAGCTCCCAATGGGTGCCATTTAAACACTCCCTCTCAATAAGATAGGTATTATCTACTACTCCGCTCCTATCTATGTGTAATTTGAATTTTCTTCTTTCCAACGCCTTCGTTAAGATGTTTGCATCCTGCTCCTCCATGGGAATGTACTATAATGTCATAATAGTCGTCTGAACATAATATATGAGATGGTGATACCGGATATCAATATTCTTGGACCTATCATGGAATACGGGATTGACCAAGAGTTTGATGGAACTCTGGTTATCACAATGTATCACCGTTGGATCCATCTATTGACCAAACAAACCAACAAGTATCTTCCTCATCTAGATGGACTTGCATGCTGCCTGACTGGCCGCTATGTACTCTGCCTCTGCTAAACTGATTTAAATTGATCTATGTTTCCTACTATACCAAGAAATTGTTGTTGATCATATGATTAGTATGCCTCCTAATGTTCTATTCATGTCAGATGGACTCCCTGCCCAATCTGCATTGGTGACTCCTTCAAGCTTCACTCCCTCTGTCCATCTGTACCATAATACATACTCTATAGTGCCCCTAATATATCTCAACACATGCTTCCCTGCCTTCCAAAAGATCTTGGTCAGCTTAACCATAGCTTGGATCAACTGGTTAACTGCATAGCATATGTAGGGTCATGTGTTCACCAAATAGATGAGTGAACCCAAAAGCTTCCTGTAAATAGTAACATCCACTACTTCGCCCGAAGTAGCATCCTCCTTCCTCCAATTTCCTCCAAGAGGAGTTTCCATGGGTTTTCTACCCTCGATGTGGAACTTCTTCAGAATCTCCTTAGCATACTTGCCCTGAGATTCAAATGGTTCCCCATCTCTTTTCCATATTTCCAATCCAAGGAAATAATGCAATAGTCCCATGTCATTCATCTCAAATTCTCTTGCAAGATCATCTTTGCAATATTTTATGAGTTTCTCATCACTTTTTAGTATTAGATCATGAACATAGAGTACAATAATCAAAATCTTACCATCGACCATAGGTTCGTATCCGTTTCACTCTTGGTGAAGCCCAACCTAGTGAAATAACCGTCAATCCTAGTATACCAATGTTATAACATCATTTATCACCTCTATATACTTGATGATCTATTTATTGGCCTCGGGAAACCCTTTCCATTCAGACATGGTCCTTTACCTAAAAAACAATTTTTCGAATTCCATACGCGACTCTGCCCTCTCAAAAGTGCGTGCAAACGCGGGTCCATGTAATATTCCCAATTATCCATGAGCTAGTTGGAATATTGATTTTTGTCTTTTTCTTTCTTGTTTAATGAATAAGAGGATAATGGAGATCCATAAATCTCCTTAATATGAATAAAATAAATGCCAATGTGAAAGGATGACATCTTTGCAACTTAATTGAGCACCCTTAGGTGTGAAAAGGGGCTGGAACACCTTGACTGGGTCAAATTTGACCAAATCAACAGCGTTGTCATGGAAAAGTGGCATTCAATGAGGGAAAGCACAGTTTTAGATGGAGACTCTAAGCATGGAAGTAGTGTCATTAATGGATGGGGCTTAGGGTTATAAAGCTCGTTTCTTATATAAGGAAGAGGATGGAAGCCATATTTCATTATGTTGATGTTATTATATTTCTGAATATATGGTCTGTTTAGACATATAGCTTTCTTCAGTTGTTTAGCTCATATTGTAGTGTTGTTTAGCACAAGGTGTTCATGATTGGGAATCCCACTTATTTCCTTGAGAGTCCTCGTAGGAAGAGAATTTCACTACCATTCCACAATCAGGCATTAGGCCAAAGCTTCAATCTTGTGGTACAACGCAGTTTCTGTTGAGAGATGTGCTAAGTTGCAGGTTGCGGCAGTGGAGAGTAGATCCGAGCGATTTTTGATCTATTTTTTAGTGGAGGAAGGTTTCCTTCCATTGGGAGGCTGGTGAGGAAGGCCCTTTAGCTTATTTTTAGTATTTGGCATTAGGCCACTTGAAAATTTACCCCTACAACGCAGTTTCTATCTTGGAATGCATTATTTTCAGAGAGGAGTTGCGGGGTGGTTTCAATACACCATTTGGGGAGGAGGATTTCTAGAGAAGGGATCAACATTTCATCTAGAGGATCTATTGAGGGAGGCTGTATTATTTTTCATATCAAATCAGCCAAACCTTTCCATTTCATATGTTGCAGTGAATCTTTATCCCTAGGGCTTTGATTCCCATCTTATATAGTGGTGCATTTCTGAAAACCCGCGTGGGTTCTTTATTGGAGGTTGTATGGAGCGTAGATATGTATTAGTTGTATCTTTTGAGGCATATAACAGCCATAGATCTTTTGTATATCCATTTTCTATAGCAATGCTTTTATAACTGCACTGTAGCATTCTTCTGACATTTTTGATATAGTAGAAACACCTCTTATTGTGGAATTTCTTCATTGGAGGCTTGTTATATCTTGTATTATGGTTTGTGGCCCATTATTTTATACATTTTTTTTGTTGTTTTCATGAATAGACAAGCTACATATTGGTCTTCATTATTGATGTAATGTTTTACACTGCTATTTCCATGGCTTTGGTCTATATTCCTGCTTTTCCCAATTTGGAATAACAGTGGTATCGAAGCATAATCTTGGCTCAGCATGTGCACATTTAAAATCCAATATGTCATCAAAAGAAGGATATCCTCTCATAGATAGAGAGAAGATGTATCTCAGAAGAATACATCGGAATTTTGACTATACAAATGATAAAGAAGACAAGGGTAGAACCCCTTTATCAAGAGAAGATGAAGAGAAGGAGTTTCCTAAGATCCTTCTTAGAACTATGCAAGACATTGCTAGAGAAATAAAGGAAATGAGGATGGATAGATATAAGGAATGCCCTAAATGATTTCTACATGGTGAAGGCTCCGACATTTCTCATCACTGGAGTGATCAACCAGTGAAGTAGCAACAACTTTTCCCAATGCTCTACAATGCCTACATTCTTAGCAGTGGGAAATGAATGTCTTCAAGAACACGAAACTCTTGAAGACTATTTCATGGAGTATGAGTCTCAATCTCAGAGATTCAAGGATCACTTGAGTTTTCAAGAATTTTTTCAGATTAAGGACAATAGGAGACCCAAACATCATAATAGAGGTGGAGGACTCATTCAGAACCATGATCTACACCGAACTATGGGTAGATTTTTCTTACCCAACTTTAATGGGTCATCTAAATGCACTGCCAAATCATGGGTAGAGAAGCTTGAAATCTACTTCCAGATGAAAAGAGTACCAGAGATGGAGGCCATAAAGATAGTAGCGATGCACGTTGAGGGTGAAGCACATGATTGGTGGTTCCAAGGCTTGTCTACATTTGGTCATGCCAATGTGACTGCATATTCGGAGTTCACAAGGAGGTTGGTGGAGAGGTTTCATAGAAGATATCCTGAGGCAACATTCATGGGGATAGAAAAGCTCAAACAATTAGGTAATCTAGAAACTTATATTTCTAAGTTTTTAAAACTTTTTGTTATGTTTCTTGATTTATCTGCAGCAAGAAGGGTTTATATGTTTATTGATGGGTTAGAAGAACCTCTTCATGTGTTGGTTAATTCTACCAAGCCCACTACCCTTCAAGATTCCATTGAAAGGGCTAGAGATCTATAAGATGCCTTGCCAAAAGCAAAGGAAAAATTTCAGAAAAATCCCTCTTTTGCATCAAAGGGAAAAGATGAGAAGGCTCCTCTTTCAAAGGAGAGCCAAAGTAAAACACCTCTTAGTGATGATGTCCAAAGAGATTTGAGGAGAAGGAAGCTTTTCTTCACATGCCAAAAATCATGGGCACCCAGACATAGATGTACAGTAGGAAAGGCACACTACATAGAGGTCTTCTTAGATGATGAGGAGGAGGAATAAGAAGCAACGAAAAGGGATGACAATGCTAGAATAGCAAGAGATGATCCACCACCACTAGGAGGTGAGGATGGAAAAATTTCTCCAATAGAGGGACTCTTGCATCAATGAGAGTGGTACCTAATTATTAGGAGACTTCCACACAGAAAACAGAATTAGATTTGTGCAGTGGAAGCACGGACAGGATAGTCCCATCTATTATGCATATGAGACTGACCCAAGAGACATCATTGTTTTGTGGCAAACCACCTGGGAGGCCACCTGATCTAGATTTGGTGAGGCATGTTTCACATTATGATGCACCATTCATTGATCCAAGAGGAATGGGAGTCTTGGGTAGACTCAAGGAGGAGGGATACATTCTCCCAACATCATCATTACCCACTCTCATTCCAAATTTTGCGCTGAGGAAGGAGCAACATGGGGAGGATAACAGCCTTCCAACGTTTACCTTTGGAATGGGAGATTTCAAATAGGAGGACAACCATATGAAAGATGTTTTATGTGATAGATCATCAGCGCTGTCACTATGGATGATAGATCCATATTGGAAATCCCAGTTGTTGGTGGATTATTCCAAGGATCTTTTTACAAGCATGATACTTGATGACCAACTTAAAGAGGAGGGCTATTCATTCCAAGATGAATTCATCTACTATCATGGTAGTATACTCTTATCTAGAGCTTCCAAGATCAAGGAGAAGTTGCTGCAAGCTGCACATGAAGATTTTCTCTTCAACCATACTTATTCCATGAGAGCCTACAACACTATCATGGAGGGATACAATTGGGAAGGCTTTGAAGAGGATATATATTAGCATTTGAGGAGATGCATGGATCATGTGGAGGTGGGAGAGATACATAACTCTATAGGGGAGTTATCACAGCCACCTCTTTCCTCTTTTGGAATGGGAGGGGATCTATCTATGGACCACTCCATTTGTATGAGCAGAAATTTTGGTAAGGAACATGTTTATGTGCATGATGTTTCACTTGATGATTATTTTCATTCCTTTACCATGTATATGCAGGACATTTCTCCAAGGAGGAGCATTCTTCCATATAAACTTCATGGCCAACTTTGGGCCATAAACATTGTTGAACATGGCCACTCCCTAGGAGGATATAGGGAGATGATTTACCATTCTAGGTGCACTCCAAAGGCACCAAACATTTCTCACCTTTTCAGAACTTGTGAGAAAACTTCGGCAACAAGTAAGTGGTGGGGAAACCACTTACCATATCACTATCTGATGTAGTCAGGAGATATACTTTGTTGGTTCCACATGTGGGACTATGATCCACCTCCATATTTACATATTTATGTTCATGTGTACTTGGTTTTGATCCCATACATTGATGATGTACTTATTCTTTTTATGGGAATGATTGGAGGGAGGATGGGAGGTTTGAATGTGCCCTTTAGGATAGAGATTCTCCATGTTCATTATGCTACATGTTTCAAGGAGGACATTGGGAAAACCATGATTGTTTCATTGGATCTATTGCTTCCTTGTGGGATGAATCATTAGCATCTCATGAGAACTTGGAAGGAGAACTTCATGGAGGGATGGATTGAGAGACACTTAGCTTATGAGGGAATCTTATCACATGAAGGTGTCACCAATGGTGGAGGAGAAGAGTTGGACCACTCACCTTGTTAGTTTCTTGAGGATAATCAACATTTGGGAGGGGAGGACTATAATATTCCCAACTAGCCATGAGCCGGTTGGAATATTAATTTTTTTTTTTTTGCTTTCCTGTTTAATGAATAAGAGGATAATGGAGATCCATAAATATCCTAAAATATGAATAAAATCAATGCCAATGTGAAAGGAGGAAATATTGGCAGCTTAATTGAGCACCCATAGGTGGGAAAAGGGGCTGGAACACCTTGACTAGGTCAACTTTGACCAAATCAACAACGTTGTCATGGAGTAGTGGAATTCAATGAGGGACATTGTAGTTTTAGATGGAGACTCTTTGCATGGAAGTAGTGTCATTAATTGATGGGGCTTAGGGTTAGAAATCTCATTTCTTATATAAGGAAGAGGATGGTAGCCATATTTCATTATGTTGATGTTATTATATTTTTTAATATATGGTCTATTTAGACATATAGCTTTCTTCAGTTGTTTAGCTAAGATTGGAGTGATGTTTAGCACAGGGTGTTCCTGATCAGGAATCCCACCTCTTTCCTTGAGAGGCCTCATAGGAAGAGCATTGCACTACCATTCCGCAATCAGACATTAGGCCAAAGCTTCAATCTTGTGGTATGATGCAGTTTCTGTTGAGAGATGTGCTGAGTTGCAGGTTGCAGCAGTGGAGATTAGATCCAGGTGATTTCTGATCTTTTTTTTAGTGGAGGAAGGTTCCCTTCCATTGGGAGGCTGGTGAGGAAGTCCCTTGAGCTTATTTGTAGTATTTGGAATCAAGCCACTTGATCATCTACCCCTACAATGGATTTTTTGTCTTAGACTACGTTATTTTCAGGGAGGAGTTGCAGGATGGTTTCAGTACACCATTTGGGGAGGAGGTTTTCTAGAGAAGGGATCAACCTTTCATCTAGAGGATCTATTGAAGGAGGCTGCATTATTTTTCATATCATATCAGCCAAACCTTTCTAGTTCATATGTTTCAGTAAATCTTCAGCCCTAGGGCTTTGATTCCCATATTGTATAGTGGTGCATTTCTGAAAACCCTCTTGGGTTCTTTATTGGAGGTTGTATAGAGCCTAGATTTGTATTATTTGTATCTTTTGAGGCATATAACAGCCATAAATATTTTGTATATCCATTTGTTGTAGAAGTTCTTTTATAACTGCGTTGTATCAGTCTTCTGACATTTCTGATATAGTAGCAGCACCTCTTATTGAGGGATTTCTTCATTGGAGTCTTGTTATATCTTTTATTATGGTTTGTGGCCCATTATTTTGTACATGTTTTTTGTTGTTTTCAGGAATAGAAAAGCTCCATATTGGTCTCCATTATTGATGTAATTTTTTACACTAATATTTCCATGGTTTTGGTCTATATTCCTGATTTTCCCGTTTTGGAATATTACAATCCATTTATACCCTCCCACATATATAATTTATAATATAAAGAAAATATAAAAATCCATATTTTCTAGTCGAGGATTACGGGTTACACCGGAAGCCTACCTACAGGAGCCCACGACAAAAAAAAAATCCAATTGAAAAAATTGTTTTGAGGAAGTATAAATACACCTCATGGGAAGGCCTAAGGGAGGAGAGATATAGATATTGATACTATAGCCTATTATTCCTAGATCAATTCAAATTATCCATGTGCCTCCTGCACTTCCCAAGTTGAGGAAACCCTTATTTCCCTCTTTGAGATGTTCACCTCCTTTATGTGGCATCCTTGTGCATCCTTATGGAAGAATATTGTTGAGGTTTGGGCTGGAGGGATACGAAGGACAATTTCGCTTGGATCCGTGGCTAAATCAGGTGGTATTCCTCCACATATTTTACATACATCAATAAAGAAGATTTGTCCCATTCGTGATGTAGTGATCTTTAATTCTTTTATACATGTTAATGATCTTGTTATAGTTGATTTCATGTTATTTTCTATAAGCTTATATGATCTAACAAATGACATCTAGAACATGCTTGCTATTACTACTATTCTATGTGATTTTCTTGAATGATTTGTAGGTTTTGAAGAAATGGAGAAGCAAAGGGTTTGAACCCTACGGGAACGACCTCAAACGTATGACATACGGGTAAGGTCACTTCTCCCAAGTTTACTAGTTTAAGCATTAGGACAAGTAGTTTTCTTACTTCTTGTTGTTGTATGCCTCTTGCTCTACTGGGGTCCTCAACCCAAACCCTAGGGTAATTCATCCCATAATATAAATGGTAACTCCGCTGGGGATTACATCCATGTAATTCCTAGTTTGGCTTTTTTCTATCTAGATTTGGGTTCTCTGATTGGCCTGGTCACTTTTCCAGTCTTATTAGTTCTTTATCCATCCAGGAAAAACTCTTGATCTTCTGGATCAGGCTTGGAATTTTTTTATTTTTTCTTTGCTCCCTCTTTCATGCACATTTTTTATTTTACACAATCGCGTATATATGCATTTTGTTCCAAAGAAACATGTGTATACGCAGGTTTCCTTGTACATAGTCATGTATGCACGCTGGTTTTTCATGGCCAAGCTGCTTATGGGAAGTTTTGAATGGAAATTTTATTTTTCGAATCCTGTAAGGTCTTTTTTCCTATTCTTGGCCACTTTTATTGAACCTTTGATGTGTTTGGGAAGTGTTTTTGTCATCTGTGTCTCAATTTCTCTATTTCTTGATTGAAAACCTAGTCAACCTAGGGTTTGCCTTACTTTATGAAGTTTCAATTTTGGGTTTTGCACCAGGGCTTCTTTCTGAGGTTCTTAGTTGTTCTGACATTTTAGGACAGTGAGTTAGTACCAATTTTCTCATGCTTAGCCTTGTTATTGCTTCCCTTTTTTTTTCTTATTGGATTTCGTGGTTTTCTTGGTTTCTTGAGAAGGACATTTCTGGCAAATCTTGAATTGTCTTCTTAGTTTTCTTGAAGTTTATTTGATTTTTGGAGTTTTATATTGTTGTTTAGATCATTTGTTTGAGTTAGTTACCTCTTTCCGTTTGTTAATTCCTGTCATGAAATTGATCTTGTTGGCTTATGGAATTTGAGGTCTCTTTTTTCTCAACCTGGTGATTTGGAGTTTTGAGTAGTTATTGCTTTCTCAAAGAGATTTTGTTGCTTCATTAAAAAGAAAAAAACTCAAAACACATTGTTGTTTTCATTTGATTTTTATTTCGGCTTTGTTTTATGGTTTTTCATTATTTTTGGAGAAAGTGTGAAGTTTTTCAATTGGTCGGATTGCTTGGTGTTCAGAGAATTTCTTTGTTGAATTTGTCTCTTCTTGTATCAAGTTTTTTTTGGAATTTTTGTTAAGGGGAGTTCTTGCTTTGAACTTGTCTTTGCTTTTGTGTGAAGTATTCAGACCTCTCCGTTGAGAAACTCATTTTCTTGTTCGATTAGAGTATTCCTAGAATCGTGCATTTGACATTTGTAGTTTTGCATTAGAGTAGTTACAGTGTTAATAATTTTTAGTCTTTTATTAGATTTTGAGTATGTGAGTGTGTATCTTGAAGAGAAAAGAAAATTTCTTGCTTTCATTATTTTTCCATAGAACCTATGTAGAAATCCATTTTCATCGAAGAAAAAGTTACATTTGCATGTAGCAGGTTTCTATTGATTTCTCTTTGCATCCAAAACATCACAAGTTGCATCTCCATTTTTACCCCTGACTTAAAAGAAAAACCCTTAAAATCAAGCGCATAATTTAAAATTAACTAGAATCTTTTTTAATTTTCATTAATATACATTAGCTAGTCTAGGTCATTAAGGCCTTAGAATAGGTGTGTGGAGAGTTAACTCTCCAAGGCCACTCCAAATTTAAAACTTAGAAGTTGATTAAATTGTGAAACCAAGCCTCGTTAAGTTTTCTGGGAAAGCTATCCTCCGGAGAGTCAAGGGCAAGGGCGAGTGAAAGAAGAGAAGAGAGATACCCCCTATCCTATTTTCTGGATCCCGACCAAAGACCATTCCACCTGGCTACCGATATGAAATTGTGACCTTAGTTTCTATTCCTAGGTGTCACATAGGTGACTGTGGGGGGGAATACCCATGGTACCTAAGGTAGATGTTGCATCACATTCATTAATACTTCTATAGGGTGTCTTTTTGAAGCTTGGGTACTTGCACCGGCAAAGGCTTTTGTTTGGAGGTCAACGTAATTGTTTCTATTACCTTTGCTAGTAGGCCTAGGGTGTAATTACCCTAGACTATTTTAGGAAGGTCCTTATTTTCACTTTCTTGTATTTTGTTGTCCATTCCTAATAACTCAGAGTGGAAATACCTGGGAGCTACTTGATTGCTAAATCTTAGGGACATTTTGCTGAGAGTTCTCTTTGCTCATAAACTGCCATAGTTTTGTATTTTTTTTTTGAGTCTATATAAGCTGTCATAATAATTAAAAGTGGTTGATTGATTAGTTCATCGATCTAGGAGGCTTCGTGGGATTTCTCCTGCAAGTGCCAAGCCTTCTTCTAAAAGGCATAGGAGCAATTCTACTGGTGATTTTCAATCAGAAGTAGCAAACACATCAGAGAGTGATCCTCCGCTTGGGGTTATTATTTCTGAGGTTAGTCCTAGTGTTATTCATGATTTAGAGAGGAATACTCCACTCCTTTCTAGGTTCCTTTTTCCAGAAGAAGAAGTTGAGGTTGAATAAATTCCCGAACCTCCAGTTACTCCTTCATCTCCTCTTCCTGCTAGTTTTCCAGATGTTTTATTATATGTTGGGCCTCTGTTTCACAAACCAACTAGCCCTCATATTTCTCCTTCTTTTCTTTCGATGGCCACTGCAGGGAACACTATTTCGGCTATGAGTACTTTGAGTGTGGATACTCCTCTTTCTGTAGAAGGAGGAGGTACCATTTCTATATCGACCATCACTCCTAGTACTGCAATTTTTGGCTCTACCTCCATTCCATCTACGAGTGGGGGAACCTAATATTTTGCTTCCCATATTGATCCCTTTTCATTTGGGATGCCTTCTAGTGAAATTCCCTCAGTTTATTTTACTGTTGCATCTTCTATCTCCACACCCATGTCCTCTATGGCTAGTGGATCAACCCCTTTTCAAGGTTTTCCCTTCAGAAGTGGTCATATTCCTCATTCTAACCCTTCCTTAGGTAATTTTCCTTCCTCCGCACAAACTCAAGGTTTTAATACTTTTCTAGGAGGTCAAAGTTCTAATGCTTTTCAAGGATAGAACCCTGATTTTAGTGGTTTAGGATCTGAGAATCAGTTCATGTATGGTCAACAGGGGAATGTTCCTTTCTCCTCCGTAGGTGCCTCTCAGTTTTTTTTCTCCTTTTGCTAATACATGGAACCATTACCAAGGGTTATAATCTTCTTTTATTACTTAGATTGGGGAAATGTTCCTATTTATGGTAACCCTGCGGTGGGAGGAGGTCCTAATCTGAGTTTCTCTGGACCACAAATTTTTCCTTATGGTCCAGCTTCTTCTACGAACAATCCCTGGTATCCTTGTGCCTCAGCAAATCCAAGTTACTCTTTTCAGAATGTTGCGAATCCTTCCCATGGTGGATGGAATTCTCAAGGTCCTCTGCGCTCACCATATCTGGAAACCCTAAATTTTCTAGATCTATCGATGTTGACTAATGATCCTATCTGATAATAGCTCGGGTTGGTCTCCAGTTCCTACGAAGCTTCTATCCAATATTCCAAAATTCAAAGGGAAGACTAGTGAGGATCCAATCGACCATGTTACCACTTTCCATTTATGGTGCTCATCAAACTCCCTTATTGACGATTCATTTAGGTATTTCAGTGCACCTTGACTATAAATGTTGGTAAATGGTGCGTTGAGCTTACTAGGAACACCTTTTCTTCATTTGGTGAGTTGGCTACCATGTTTTTTAATCATTTTTAGTTTCCCATTTGTTATGATACTAGAACTAGTATTTTTCCCAACTTCCAGCAAGATAAGGCAACACACATTTCTGATCATATTCAGGAATGGAGGAGAAGGAAGAGGTTCATTAAAGGCTATATTCCCAATGAATTCCTTATCAAATGGTTCCTCAAATATTTACAACCAGAAATATCAAAGGATGTATCTCTTTCTGAGGTATTCATTGATGAGCAGGCCATCTTTAGAGCCCAACAAGGGGAAATTATCTATTCTTTGTCTGGGATTCTTAATAAGATATTTCCTGATGCTCCTCATTCCAAGATATATTTTTCCAAACCAAATCCAAGTCCCCATGCTGATGAGCTTGTTGGTTCGATCGATAGTAATACGCCTAACCTTTTGAATCAATTGCAACAATTGTCTCTATAATATTCTCCTTCTATTCAGGCTATGACGTGAATGTCTACCCCTTCCCAGCCCTTAACGATTAATGATGTACATTCCTCTAACCCCAAGGGAAATCAAAAATCCGATGGGAAGAAGAAGGGATAGAATAAAAAGAAAGTTAAGGATGGGAAGGGTAATGCGAAAAAATCCAACGATAATGTTGGAGAGGATAAGAGAGAGTCGAAGAAGAAAATAAATTTTCCTTGCAAATTGTGCACTGGAGACCATCTCACTCATCTCTATCCTAAGATTTAGGATGCTCAACACTTGTTAGCTTAGCAGGGTTCCTCTAGTGCCTAGGATGTCCTGACTAACCCTTTTCCCCAAAGGCAACAAATGCTTACTGACGCGAATGCAAATAATGGAGCTCCACAGTGGGCAACCAGGAGGGAGAAATTTTTTCAACTGTATACTTGGTGAGTGATCACATTGATGTCGCTATAGGATCACATGTTTATGGTGAATTTGAATCTTCTAAGGCTAAGGCCACTCATGATACTTCTGATCCACTCCATATTGAAACTCCCATAGTTGAGCCTATACCTCACATGATAAAAGGTTCTGTTAAACGTTTGACAATCAAACCTAATGCCAATGTAGCTCAGAACTACTCTATTATAGAAGATTTGGCTCAGAGTCCGTTGTGTAGGTAAATCCCCTCTACAGACAGAGGCCATCCCTTTAGACTTGGAGTGGATCTAGCAACAAGGGAACAAGTTGGACTTTCAGAATCCTAGCTTATAAATTAAAATGAGTTAGGATAGATGGCCTACCTTGGTCCAACACTTTTGTTGTCATTTTCAGCAACAATCCGATGATCTTTGTCTTCACACGTCACGGTATTTCAATGGTAATGTCTGTGTACCTGCACAAGGATCAAGTGAACTATGACAGCATACGAAAACATATCTTCATTTATAGCTACTTGATTTGTCAAGGAGAATCAAACATTTTTCATATTATCAAACACAAAATTGGAACCAAAAAACTAGTCTTGCATTAATGATAGAGAAAATAAGTTTACAACCTTAAAGCCTTAACGTTGCATCCTCCTTCGACGGGTTCAGTCAAGCGCGTCTCAAGAATTCATCGGGAATCAGACTTGGTGAGGTAATGGGCCTAAAATCTCTCTCGACAATGGATTCCTCTCTGCCTTATTCTTCACACCAACTATAGTAAGGATTGTTCAACTAGTTGAAACCATGTGAGAAGGATGTATTTATAGGAGAGGAGGAGGTGGTTTAGGATCCCTCATAAGGTGGAAGGGAGGCCTTATCCTTTGGGGAGTTGCTCAATTATAGGAAATAAGAAGCCAAAGGAAGAACTTCGACGTTATTCAGTCGAACAAAGCATGATGAATCCACTCATGGAGTGGTTGGGCAAGGAAAATTCGTTTCTATTTTTAAAAAAATTCCAAAAATAGCTCGGTGTGGGTGATCCACTGAGACAGAGCGCCAATGGGCACGAGGAACAATGTTAATTTCTCTAGGGGTGCGACACCATAACTGCCTACTAGTGCCGACCCAAAATCATGTGTTTTTGAGATCCTACTTCAGGAATGATCAACAGAGAAAATAATATTCACATGCCAAGGGATGGAATGACACTTTTTTCAAGGTATGAAAATACACAAAATTCATTGAAATGGTCCTCCAATGTTCAGGATGGGGATTGTCGGGATGATGAAAAAATAGTGTGTCACAGATGCCCCCTAAAGCATGAGGTCCGAGAGAGAGGGAGGAGTGAAATGATTTACGAGAACATGCTCAAACCAAACACCACCATCGGAAGACCTGAAATTACAAGTACAACTGATATCTCTGATACATCAATATGTGGCATGGGCGCAGCCATCCATAATAGAGTACATATAATAACAAGATCTGAGGTATGGACGTAGCCATCCAGCAAGAAGGATCAAGAAATAGACTCAAGTATGGTCACAACCTTCTAATCAGAAGAGTCATGGGTATAGTCATGATAAACCAAATCATCTTGCAGCCTGGATTTTATCAGACAAAACCTAGGGTCTTGCACTCCATCTCGACCCGAAAAAGTACAAATTCAAGCATGCGAATGAGTGATATGAAGTCGAACATGAAAGAAAGCACCTGATTACTAGCCAACGATGAAAGTTATTAACAGGTGCGAGAGAAACCACCAATAATGAAAATGGCTCTCAAGGTACAACTAATACAAGTCATGAAATGTGAACAGTGAGCTGAATTGAAACACCCGTGAAATCAATCGATCGAAAGCCAATGATGAGGACCTGTTGTCGAATGCGAAGAACTTGCCATTTAGGCATGCAAGCTCCAAGGTACCGGAAGGGAGTCTCTAGATTAGCTTCCCGGATAATGAGTTGGTGTCGATAGGAAGTGACTTGGTCAAAGGAGGGCCATAATGCTTCCCACATCATTGACAAGAGATAGAGGAACAAGATGATAGTGATTAGGAATTTGGCTTCTGTGATCCATAAAATTGTGTATAAAATCTTTCGGTAAAAATCACATTCCAACAGATTTTGTCGACGCGTTTCGAACCAGCTATTGTGGTTCATCATCAGGACAAGATGATGATGATGATGTGGTTCATCTTATCCTGGTGATGAACCACAATATCTTGTTTGAAATGCGTCGACAAAATCTATTGGAATGTGATTTTCACCGAAATATTTTATACACAAAGATGATAGTGAATCAAGACCAAATAGAGGATCAGAGGTTGAAAACTGCAGAATGAAAATTCTCTTGAACATATTGATGACACGACTCTAGAACTTGGCAGCATTTGACATCAAGGTACCTGAGGTCATGATGACATGGGAAAGAACAGATGAGAGGTCAAAACAGATTACCCAAACCCATGGAAGCAGAAATGAAGAAATGGGATGTACCCAACCCGACACGAATTGTAGACGAGTGTCATATTCAAGAGCGACATACTGCCAACAAGATTGAGATCTGGTTCCATTTCCCCCCACCATTATTGGCGATTACCCCAATTATTTTTGGAAACAATATTGAAGGGGATATCATATGCTTGTCATATAAGTTTTTCCTTCGGACAAATCGAACCTAGTACATTTTACAAGCCCTAGGAAGGAGGAACTCGGTTACGTCATGGTAACGATGTCTGATTTCATGTAGGTTTAATGAGTCTAACAAAGGAAGAAATCGACACCTTTTAATGTTTAGAAAGTTTGAAAAGAAGCGGAAAAGAAAACTCTAGCAAGTCCCTTTTCGTAGGTAGTCTCACAGATCCAAAAAGGTAGAAAAATATATCTGAGAGAACCTTTTAGTCACGATAGGCTAAGGAATTCCTTTTTCATAAATAATCTATCCCAACCCGAAAAAGGGGTAAATGTATACTGGGTAGATATCGTTTCGCGGCCTTTAAGGAGTTCAAAATGACAAGAGTCTTGACAATATTTTCAATTTTTGAGAGTCAGAAAAGAGTTGAAAGATGACTCGAGGGGGTGATTTTTTTCATGTTTTTACCGAGTCTAAAAAGTAATAAAATACAACTCGTCACTTCATCTTCGTCTTGTTGAGGACCTGTTGTTGCACAATAAATGCATGTAAAACCCATTTTTCGAGATAAAATATTTAAAATAATCGAAAAATATGCTCAAAAACCTAATTAGGGTTCTAAAAAGTTTATAAAATTCCAAAAATAGTAAAAATAAATTACTTTTCACTTTTACCTCTTGTGAGCATTTTTACCCTTTTTTCAGTGTGATTTTGTGGAGCTGATAGCATACAATCTAGGAGGCCAATCGCAAATCCATCTTTTCCAGGTAAGAGCTCATGTCCTTGCTTGCATTTTGATGTAATTTTAATTACCTACAATCCATTTTTTTAGATTTATGGGGGATTTTTGTTTAATTTAGGGCATGGTGGTCTACGCGGGTTTCAAGCACAGACTCGCGCCAACCCGCGTTGAATACAAATGGGGGCACACCACTTGGCGCGACTATTTTTAAAGCAATCGCACCCACCATTACCATGAATTTTTTCTTATAAATTCAATTAAATAGCCCATTTTAAACCTTTTAAGGGTTAATAATTCGACTAATGAAAGCCACATTCATTTTTTTGCAGGTGTGTGAAAGAAAAATAGTGATCGAATGGAAGGAAAGAGAACATGGTGAAGAAGATGAGAAAGCCTTGGGAAATGTAAGATGCATGGATGTTCTCAGCGACTGCGGGCTTAAATTATTCTTCATGGAACCATGTCTCTGAGCTCAACTGGAGCTATTATAGTACCTGATCAGTGTATGGGACATTGATCGGGAAAGATTCATAATTCACGATCAAGAGCTAGAGATTGAGGTCTCAGATGTATACTTCATAACTGGATTATCATGGAGGGGGGCAGTACCAATCCTGACAGGTACTCAACCCACAATGGAAAACATGATCATGGTCATTGACAGAGTTTGCCGAGAAGCAAGGAAAGGATCCAAGAGCGGGAAGGTGGATATCCAAACCATTCCCAATTTGGCACTAAAGGTAGTGTTTCATACCATCACGTGAGTTTTTGGATCTCAAGCTCCACATGACGCCACAAAAACACAGTTACTTCTTGCCATAGATTGTATGGTACCAACTCTCTACAACTAGGCAAAGGAAGTAATGATCAATATGAAACGCCAATTGAAAAAATGCCAGAATGACAAGCTGAAATAGTTGGCTATGGGTCCATCTTGGTACCATTCACCTTGGAATGGTTACCCATCTTTCAATGTTAGGAAGTGATAGTTCCTACACCACTAGCCCAAGAGCCACGGATGGTCCGTTGGGTGGCTTTGATGACTAGATCAGGAGGCGGTCAACAGATATCCTGGAGGCCGAAATTCTTTGAATGGATCTGTCAACAACTCATTGTCATGGAGAACTAGCCCTATTCTGGCACAGAATTTACGGGTGATGCGGATCTCCCACTCCCAGCAGGAGAGGATTAGGATGAAGCATTGGGTAAAGCTCATTTTTTTATTTTGATGAGTATTATGAATTTTTTTTTATGATATATGTTCTGATGTTAATCCATGAATTTACAGATGTTGGCCCAGAAAGACCTGCTGGAATGTCTCCAATAGCACGAAGGATTCCTCGTGATTTTGATGTGGCCCCTCATGGCGAGGGAAGCGAGGAGGAGGAAATTGTACACAATATGGAGGGAATCACTAGTAGAATCCCAGACTATGTGAGATTTGATGATGTTCCTCACGCATACTAGAGGCACAATGCAAGGGTGTCAAACCATGTTCACCGCTTATTGATGCGGCTCATGCGTGCTGTTATCACTCATAATTTTTTGATTCATTACTTTACATGGTCATACAGTTCACTCCCCAAAAGGGTAAGGACTCCTAAAACCTTTTCAAGTTGGCATAGGAAATTTGATTTTTTCATATTTAACCTATCCTAAGTTTTAAGACCGCCCTCATTTCATCTCAAAAACACCTCCATATAGGTCACATCATGTTCATCAACCATCATTTGCTGACATATTTCATTCCCCAAGCTTACAACTCTGAAAAGAGGGTTTTCTGTTTTCAAAATGCAGAATTTTCATGTTTTATACATGTTTTTAGAATGTCGATTATGGACAGCTAGAGATGTGTTTCAAAAAAACAAGGGAGGTTTTTCTTCAAGACATGCTCACCTACAAAAATATCCTTCCTTTTTTCAATATCTATCAAGTATAGCAAGAAACGATATCATCTTTGAACCCTATGTTTTCGGAAAAAACAAAGTCATTTTAGTGAAGAATAAACTTGCTAAAGGAGAAAAGGATATTTCTTGAAGAGGAAACACCTCAAGGCTATTAAATTGATTTTGTTTATGTTTTAAGAAGTTAAAGGCATGTTGAAACCCAATTTTATGCATCTGGAAGGTACATTTTTTAAACAAGGCAAAAATCTGGAATTTACACTGTTTATGACAATTTTGTAGTGTTTCCTAGGCTTGAAGCCAGGAAAATGCTACGAAACCACCTATAGCTTTATTTTTGTTTAAAAAACCACTTTTGGTAGTTTCAAATGGGAAGAAATGATAAGGAAGATGTGTCAAAACATTATGAAGACCATGAAAGAGAAAATAAGCAGAAATTCTAAAGGCAAAGGTCATTTTTGTACGCTACGAAAGTACGCTACAAAACTGCTAAAAACTATTTTCGTAGCGAATTGTTTTTTAAGGTTTTTGAGCAAATGAAAACGTGTTTTGGAAATATGAAAGAGGTTTTTGTTCATCACAGGCTCCTCTATGAAAAAATCTCTTAGTTTATGCAATTACATCATGGTTTAGAAATTATACACTAATCTTTGCACGCTATGAAACTGCTGAAAACCGTTTTCGTAGCGAATTTGTTTTTAAAGGTTTATGAGAAAATGAAAACGTATTTTGGAAATATGAAAGATGAGTTTCTTCAGCACAAGTCCCTATACAAAAACCTCTCTCAGTTTCTGCAAATCCACCAAGGTTTGGAAATTATACACTCATCTTTTCACGCTACGAAACTACTGAAAGATTGTTTTCATAGAGAATTTTTTTTTAAGGTTTATGAGCAAATGAAAAATTATTTTGGAAATATGAAAGAGATTTTTCTTCAGCACAGGTCCATCTACCAAAACCTCTCTCCATTTCTGCAAATCTATCAGGGTTTTGAAATTATACACTCATCGTTGAAGCCTATTTTTTCAAAATTTTCACTAACCAGATTTGTGAAAAAATTGTAAAAAATTGACTTGGAGGAGGTCCAGCTCAACATCCACGTGGAATAATGACACATCAACACTCTAATACACTCATAAAATTATTTGGTTACAGTTGATAAGGGTTATTTAATTGGTTTGTTGAACTATTAATGAAAGAAGAGTCCTTTTTCTATTCAAACTCTGCAAAACAGAAATATCCCTAGGAAGTCTCCAAGAGATAGAATCATGTTTTAAATAGGTATTTGAGGTGGGAATTCGAGGCTAGCAAGGTGGCATATCATTTGTATGAGTTCTCATTCTATAAAGGACTTAGTTTTAGAGTTAGAGTGGGTTGGGATATGTTATGGCTGACTGCTGCTATTGTAAATAGGTTTTTGATCAGTAATGTAGAATGGCTATTGGTTTCATCCTTCACCTGAGATTCATTTCATACTTTCATGAATCCTATGTATCTTATTAATTTCCTGTCAATATGTTAATGTTTGATTACTCAGAATTCTTGATTTGCATGCTCTGACTTTCTTTCAAGCACTAAACTATTGGATATCTTTCTCAATGTCCTGGTTTCAGTATCTTAATTTTCATTACTCAGAATTCATGTTTTTCATGCTCTGACTTCCTTTGAAAATTTATATATTGAGTAAACTCTGTATGTGTGTATACTACTTTCATTTAAGTATCTATATACCTCAGCTTCCACAAGGAGATCCTTTTTCATTGGGATCCTTGTCACTGACTCCATAGCCCAATGGTAGCAAGTCTTCATCTTTTCAACCTGCAAACATACAAAACCAAGACACAATTCATAGATTTAGCCATCTAGTACTACCACTATCTAAATCATAAAACCCCCTTGAGAGAGCCCTCTCAGGCTGAAGAGGCTAAGCTTCAGTCAAAAGTTGGTTTGAAAGAGTTACTCCAAGTTGAGCATTGAAGCAGCCCAACAAGACTCATTTTTTATGATAACATTTTGGCACCGTTGTCGGGGAACCGAAGCTGTGAATTGTCCCTGGGAAGAACGACAAAGTTTCAGTTCTAAGGTCTGAGAGCAGCAAATAATTAGACACATATTGGCTGTATTTCTGCTCTGGTTATTCCACACATCAAATAATCAATTGGAAGGTGAATCCACTGCTTGAAGATCAGTAGCTTAATGAAGTTTCAAGATGAGTTCCATTACAAGAATAAATGCTAGGTATGCTCCTATGAATCGGTCTCATATCCCTAGTTTTCCAAATCCTATGCCAAAGGTCGAATGGTTAACTGATCTTCCCATATTTAAAGATGAAAAGAAAGACAATGTTGCTCTTCACTTGGTTAGATTCCATATGCATGTACACAGACTTAAGGTTTAGTTCCCTGAGGATTATCTCATGAAGATGTTTATAGTCACTTTAGAGGGAAAAGCTTGGTCTTGGTACGAAAGCCTACCAAATGGTTCATTATATTCTCTTGTTGATTTCCATGTTGCATTTTATGAGATGTATAAAGAGTGTCATCCCTCCTTATTGTTGGTCAAAGACTGTTGTAAACATTGTGTGATTTTTATTGAATATTTGGAGAATTGTTATGAATATGATGAGTTCATGGATAAAGAAATTTTAGAGGCCGTTCATGACAATCCCTTTCATCGCCAAGAATAAAGGATAACCTCTCTATTGGATGAAAATGAAACCCAACAGGAGTTTATTTATGAAAATCATGTTACATCCTCTGAGTTTGATGAAAATTTGCAGGAGAATTGTCAGTCTTTTGATCTTTAGTAATATGAGATTCGTTTCAATAAAAAGAGGAAATACTGGAAGATAATTGCTATAATCCTCAGGTAAAGGAAGAATTTTATTCTTCATGTCATTCCTTGCATCAGCCTACATCAAATAATGATCACACTAATGAGGAAGTGGATGAAAATTTTTCTTTATCCTTGTCTTCTAATCTGAAGTCATTTGAGTGCAAGTCAGAAGATAAGATTCAATTTGTGGATGAAGTTGCTAAGAAAAATGAAAAAGACATTGAAGTTTTAGAAGATCAAATTAAATCTTATAGTCTTCATGATCAAGATCAGTCTTTTCAAAATTTTTTAATGCCAGAACACAAGGAGAGGGTGTTGCTACCTTTCTCTTTTGAGATTGAGGAAGAATACCCTGTTTTTGAAAATCAGTTTGATAGCACACAATGGAAATCTTGTGTGGCTGAGTAAAGCATATATGAGTTGTTCCAAAAGTAAAATGATGACATTGTTGTTTGGCATCAATGGATCTCAATAATTTTTCTTCTCTCCTCGGCTTTCTTTGATAAAACTGATTTAAATCCTTTTGAGAACTCAACTCGAATCTTCTGCCTCCATAAGGAAATCAATCACCTACAAATAATAATAGTAGTGAAAATAATCCAATGTAACAATCAAGAAGTCAAAGCCTCAAAATATATATATATAGATATATATTTCCAAAAATATTTCTCACACTCCATTTTTTTTTTTTAAAGAGTAATCTTTATTTAAGACCAAATAGCAAATAGCAATGGACAAATTTGGAATGACTGATCTGTAATTGATTTGACACCAAAATAGCTGCTACAGTTATAGCTATAAAGAGTACTCCATATCCATAATATTCTCTGGTTCCAGCACTACTCTTCCTTCATAACCTTAAAAGACGTAAAAATTAGGAAATTAACTAGGGTGATATCAAATACCACCGAAGCTTGAAGATGCAGGCTTAGGGTGAGAAGAAATCCCACCGAAGATCCCTACATAAAATCCTCAAGCTGGCAGGATGCACAGCTCTGATACCACTGTAAGATCCCAAACCTTCATAATTTAATCAGATATAACACATTCTAGTGTTCTCAATAAAAATTACATTCAGTAAAAACCATGAACATAGATGGGATCTGGAAATGCAACCTTTTATTTTTATTATTAACTGAAAACAAAGATACATGCCCACACCAAAAATATCTAAGCCTTTGCAGTGGCATGCTCGGCTGCTCATTAAAACAGAAAACCAATATTGAAGCACAATCATGGACCCTGGATGGATCCACTAGACAAATTCACCACGGGGTTTTCGTCCCAGGATCAATGTTAGAATTGGTCTGGCCAAGTTCTCAACCCAAACACAATAAGATAGATAAAACGAGAATTATTCTAAATGCCTAGCTTCTCTCCCCTTTTATAGGCTTGATAGACTTTCTAGAGACCTTATTTTATTATTTTTCTCAAAAACCGACAAAAAATACCATAGGCCAATGCCATGGGAAAATACATGATAAATACCATGGATCAATTCTGTCCACTTTGACTAGATCAAGAAAGAGAATATAACAACTACATTATTGATGGACATTAAAGATGTTTGGCACCTATTTAACTAGACAACCCTAGCTCATAATACAAATAATAAGAATGAGGCTTACCTAATTTAGATCAAAGTTAACCCTAATATGTAATAGAGTTGGTTGAAATTCAAAGTTCTATAATAAATTTTGGTGAGAATCTAGTTATCCTAAAGATGCAATAAGATTAATCTTACCTACTATAATTGTTTCTAAAACTAGAATTTACACATGATTGATTATTTAATTATTAATTTCATTTTAGTATGATTGAACTCTTATAAACAACGAAAAGATTTAAATATATTAATTTTATAAATTATATATAAAAATTTTAACTTAAAAGATATCCATTAAAATTAAAAAAAAGAAAAAGATCATTGCGCTTTCGCACTGAAGCCACCTACCACAACCCACTTTTCTCATTAACTCCCCTAAGCAAGTCAAATACAATATTGTCCATGCTCGCCTATAAATGCATAGTGATAGGTTTACCAATATTTATCTAAACCGCCACGCAGGAGTGGATACCTTGAAAAAAGGGTCTTGGAATTTATATATAACTAACCAATCAAAGTTTTACGCACTAGCAATATTCTAACCAAAGATGAAAAAATCGCGATATTATCGCGATAATTTGAAATTATCGCGAGTTTTTCAGCCGAACGATAATATCGGCGATAATTTGAAACGATAAATTGAAATTATCGTTATCGCGATATTATCGCGATAATATCGAAATTATCGCGATTCGAACCGAAATTATCGTGGGAGGCTCGGACAGCGCGGTTATATGCCGGTTTTTGGGTTTTATTTTTTCATTTTTACTTTGACAGCGTGGGTTATGAGAGCCAAGGAGGAAAGGAGGAGAGCCAAGGAGGGAAGGAGGTGATTTACAAGCCCAAGATTGGACAAAAGTGAAGAATTTCTTGCAAGCCAAGCGAACAAAAATCGAATTTGGACCAAGTGTCTCCGGCAAAACGTTTTTCCAGGTATGGGCATCAAATTTGACCCATTTTTTTGTGTTTTTTTCTTGTTCTTCCATGGGTTTCTATTACCCATGTATTTTTCATCATTTGTGATTGCATTTGGTTGTGTTTTTTTTTTTTTTTTTGTTTTATTGAGAGGAGAGGGTTTATTTTGGTCAAAAATGCAAAAAATTGTTTGTTAAATTTTGTTTTTTATATTTCTTCTTGTGCTCTTAGGTTCTTCCCATTATTTTTGCTTGTGTTTCAACATGTATTTTTTCCTATTATTATTGCATTCAGTTGAGGGTTTTTTTTTTGTGAAAAAAATCAAAATGTTGCATGTAAAATTGTAATTTTTTTATTTTATTTTTTAACTGGCAATTTTTCTTGTGCCCTAGGTTCAAATTTCAACATTCAAAGTTCAAATTTTCCAACATGCCAAGGAAATTAGATCCTTTCTGGGAATTTGGTGACCCTGATGGGGGGTTTGACCGATTAAACTTGACTTGCAAATTATGTGGTCAACACATGGCAGGGGGGGTATACAGGTTGAAATACCACCTGGCACAAATTCCTGGGCATGAAGTAGGCCCTTGCATTAAAACCAATCCAGAAATAATCAGAAGAGCCATGATCTCATTGGAAGAAATGGAAGCCGCTAAAATCAGCAAAGCAGCTTTGAAGAGTCAAATATCAGCGTTTGGAGTTGAGCGTGAGAGTGGTAGTGGCTCTTCAGCATCAGCCTCTTCTACAGGCAGCCCCGCAGTTGCCTCATTTTTTGTTCCTAGAACCACTCCCGGAGCACAGCCATCTATCTCCTCCCTTATTAAAAAAAAGGAGAAGGAAGAAGCTGATAGGTTGTTGGGCAAACTGTTTCTTTGGAGTGATATTCCTTTCAATGTTGCCAGGAACAATCCATTTTATCAGGCTGCGATTGATGCTATCGCTGTTGTTGGCCCCGGATACAAAGCCCCTACATATCATGACCTTAAAGGGCGCATTCTGCAAAATGAGAAAGCTGACTGCACCAAGAGATTGGAAGACTTAAGGGCATCATGGGAAGTCACAGGATGCACTGTGATGTCAGATGGTTGGACTGATCAAAGGGGTAGGACCCTTCTTAACTTCTTGGTTAGTTGTCCCAAGGGGACAATGTTTATAAAATCTGTTGATGCATCTGCACATGTCAAAGATGCAAGATTATTATGTGATTTATTAGATGTGTTCATTATGGAGGTTGGGCCCCAAAATGTTGTCCAAATCATAACGGACAACGCTGCAAACTATGTTTCGGCTGGCAAGATGCTTATGGAGAGGTATCCGAGCATATTTTGGACACCTTGTGCTGCACATTGCCTTGATTTGATGTTGGAGGACATCGGAAAGCTTGATTTTGTCAAAGATATTGTAGAATCATCAAAGAGAATCACAAAATTTATATATAACCATGGATCCGTGCTTCATTTGATGAGGACATTCACCAACAATAAGGAGTTGGTGCGGCCTGCTATTACACGATTTGCCACTACTTTCATCTCTCTTCAATCCCTCTTGAATTCTAAGTGGGAATTGAAGAGAATGTTTGTTTCAGATGAGTGGCGTGTTTTGACTATCAGCCGCAAATTAGAGGGACAGGCCATCTGCAGGTTGGTGTCATATCAGGAAAGTTTTTGGGCTGGAGTGGAAGAGGTGTGCAGCATTAGTGAACCTTTGGTAAAGGTTCTTAGATTGGTGGATGGAGAGAAGCCCGCAATGGGCTACTTGTATGAGGCCATGGATAGGGCCAAAGAAGCTGTTCGCAGCTATTATGATGATAAGGGGTTTCAAAGACAACTTCTTTTATGGGAAGTGATTGATGATCGATGGAACAACACACTCCATCGTCCCATTCATGCTGCAGGGCTCTTCCTGAACCCCGCATTTGCTTATTCATGTGGTTTTGTATTTGATGTTGAGGTCATGGATGGCTTTTTCACTTGTGTTCAGAAGATGGTGCCAAGTCCATCAGAACGTGCAGAGATATCCAAAGAGATGGAGGTATACAGAATGGCAGGTGGCACCGTGAGCTTCGACATGGCCGTCCAGGATAGGACTGCTAAAATGCCAGGTAAGATTTTCATTATTTTAAAAATTTTCTTATGTTTGTAACTTTATAAATTATAAGTTTATCTTATTTGTTGTAACTTGTAACTTGTAGATGCATGGTGGAGGAGCTACGGTGGCAGAATACCAAAACTCCAAAAATTTGCCATTAGAATACTCAACCAAACATGTAGCGCTTCAGGATGCGAGCGCAACTGGAGTGTATTTGAAAAAATACACACCAAAAGGCGCAACAGGTAAAACACTTAACATATTCAAATTTCGAACTGATTTTTTCAATTCATTAAATATTTTTTTTTAAATATTTAATTTATTAATTTATGACCCTTGTACAGGTTGGAGGGTCAGCGGCTCAATGACATGGTTTACGTCTACTACAATCTTAGATTGTGGGTGAGACAACTTGAGAGGACCCCTGATGTGGAGGCCATCTCTTTAGATGCGATTGACACCACCGCTGAATGGAGGGTTGAGACTGAGAGGCCTGTCATGGAATCAGCCCCTGATTGGATAGAGGAGGAGGTAATGGAGGGGGAGGACGAGGAGGAGGATGAGCAGGAGCAGGAGGAGGAGGAGCAGGAGGAGGAGGTGACACCACCTACCACTACTACCGGTAGAGGACGTGGTCGGCCTCCTTTAGCTCCTAGTGGTTCAGGTTCCCGTTCCAGTTCTAGTGCTTCATTTTTTTCTTCTAGAGCACGACAGAGCCCATTGCCAGTCCCGCCAGCATCTTCATCTAGAGAGAAAGGCAAAGCTATTGTATTTTCTCGCAAGAGGGGCAGAGGAAATCATTGATCAATAGTATAGGACCATAGGTTATATGGTCACTGGTGCATTGACATTCCTTTGTATATGACTGTTGACATTATGACTCATGATATGAGATACATTATTATATTTTTTGTTGATATTTTGAGGCTGAGTTGACAGGATTTAGTTTTATGTGTGATGTAGCACTAGACATGATATTACACATCTTATATATTAGTTTTTTTTTCATATTTATGTGTCAATGCATTTATTTTATGCTGTAGATGCTTTAGATATTAAAAAAATTGAAAAAAAATGAATATTTTTGTATGTGACGATTTTTTGCCGATAATTACGATTTTTTCCCAATAATTCCGATTTTTTCCCCTCGCCGATAATATCCCGATAACGATTTTTTCATCTTTGATTCTAACTAAATGTGGATGGATGATTTTACGCACCAGCAATGGACTTTATGTTGTTTTCTCTTTCTCTATTTTTTTTAGAATTGATATTTTTGTAAATGTGGTAAAATACAAATTTTGAAATAACTTGAAAACGGGTTGTTTTAAATAATCAATTAATTTTAAAATAATTCAAAAATGAATATTGGTTTCACTAAATAAATTTATTAATATAATATAAAATGATTAAACTTTAACTTATATAGATAAATTATTTAAATTTTAATTTTAATTTTAATTATTAGTTATAAAAAAAATTAATATATAAAATATACTTATATATTTAAAAAATATATATTATAGAGATTTTTAAGCATAGAGATTTAACTTCATTTTATCAAGATTTTGTTATAATATTATTATTTAATACTATGGTTTACTAATACCACATATCTAAAAAAAAAACTTAATTTATATTGATATTATAATTTTTCAGTTAATAAATTTGATTAAAAATTTAAAAAAATAAATATAATTTTCTTCCTTTTATCCAACAGTTAGCAGTTGGTTTCACACAAATCTATGAAGTTTATGACTTGCCCTCCTCTCTATAAACCTAGTGACAAACAAAAAATTTAAGCCTTAAATCTCTCGATTTTTACAAACAAAAATAGTTTTATATAAAATTTAAATCTTTAATTAATTTAATTAAATTATGAATATTAATTAAAATAAATATTATTGTGAACCTAATCGTAATATGCTACAACTAACATCCAGCTCGTCTGCATGATTGATTATTAGTCCCTGTACATTGGCTGGAATGCATTTTCCTGTTTTTGGTGCAAAAGATTCTATTGTTTTGGGTAAATCTGATTCAGTAGAATTTTGGATTAAGTGTAGAAATTAAAAATTAAAATTGTAATGTAGAGTTATTTCAATGAGAATGGACTAACAATCCGTTTCATTACAAGTTTCAGCCAAATTAGCTGCCAGTGTAGCTGACATATCATTGTCCGAAGGAATACGGACTTTATCCCAGAAAATAATAGCCAACTCCCAACTCCATTAAACATCAACTGAAATCATTCGACGGATCTTGCACAGTCTCCACCAATCTGAGCGAATATCTAGTCTGTATGAGTATGTCAATGCATATCGTGGGACTCTCACACAATCTCATAGGGACTAAAGAATGGGGACCGTCATTTTATGCGGGATGCTGGAATTTCGAATCAACAAACCTAAAACTTTCAGACTACCTAATTGTTCCCGTAAGCCCTATGAAAGTGAAAAGCGCTGGGCCTAAAGAATTTTAAAAAGAAATGGAATGGGCCTAAAGATTTAGAAAGCACAAATTGGAAAAATTAATAATGGCTGCCGACATATTATAATAGAATACGATGCTTCCCTTCCTGTAAGATTCATGAGATCAATAATTTCAACCTTTTAAATGTTTACATTTAAGAGTTTCAAATATTTTAGTTATTAAAACGTTAACATTCAGGAGTTTCAAATATTTTAGTTATTTTTTTTTGACTGAGAAAAAACAACAAGTATTTGCATTAAGAAAAAAAAAATTGTTACATTCATCTACGATAAGAGTTTCAAATATTTTAGTTATTATTTTTTCAATTTAGAAAAAATAAGACTTTGCATTAAGGAAAAATTCATTTAAGATAAAAATCCTGTAATACTATGTAGATAGACCAAGTAGTTTAGAAAGTATGTCCATCAAATAAAAATAGAAAAAAAAAAATGATTGTATAGGATAGCAAAGAAAACTTGATTAGGTTTAGTGGTTTTTACAATGATAATCAAAATAAATAAATAATTTTTATATTTATTTTATAAATTTCTTTATATTTACAAAAGTTAAAAAAGAGATTTTATTTAGGTGAAGCTTATGGAACCAAATACCATAAGACATTATTATTAATACCATATGCTGAATACTATAGTCAAATATTATATTTATAAAAAAAAAGATAAACAAATAAACATAAATAAAAATAAATAAATAAAATATTAAAAAATATGATAAATACATAAAAACATAGCAAATATAATTTCAATTAAAAAAATTGAACAAAATAAATTTAATTCATAAAATAATTTTAATATTTTAATATTTATTTGTTAATATTAAATATCAATGTGTCCAAAGCAAATAAGTTTATTTAAACGATTATAAAGAACACTCATTATTAATTATTATTATTAAAAAGTTCTAAAAAATATCAATTTTTTTAAATCTTTAAAATTTATTTGTTAATGTTAAATATCAATTTGTCCAAAGCAAATCAGTTTATTTAAACGGTTATAAAAAACACTCATCATTAATTATTACTATTAAAAAGTTTTTAAAAAAATATCATTTTTTTAAAAACTCAAACTCTCAATATTAAAGAAAAAAATTATGAATAATTATTATCATTAAAATATCCTCGATCGGGTGATTAACGAAGGCATGTATGTGGACGGCTAGGATTGCTTGCTACAAGAAAGTAAATGTGGCCAGGAAACCCCCTACGAATATCACTCCACGTGTGTTAACAACAAAGTTTCATGGACCTACATTATTTCGCCACCTTGGAAGATCTTGCTTCCAAGTATTCAATGGAGAAATGATGATTGGCTTCCCTTTCCTATAACTCTTTTACTCCTCGTTATCATATTTCTCTAGAGGTTTTTTTTTTTCATCTTTAGGATGAATGGTATGTGTATCCTTCTTTCTTTACTATTTCTATCAAGTCTTTATGCGTTTTCTTCCCGTTATTTTTAATCTAGCTAACCTCAAAAGATCTCAAATCTTTCTATGGCTTTGCTTTTTAGTCCTTTTAAGCTTTGAATTTTTAATTCTTTAGACTAATATTTTTTTACATTGGTCACCATGACTTATTAGCAGCTCCATGGGGAAGAGGTGGGAGGACTTAATTCTAACGTAGGATATGAGTCAAGTTTTGAGTTGAGTTTTCACTTTCATATATGAGAATTAGATTTTTTTAGAATTAGAATATAAGTTTTTTCAAAAGTACAATATGAAATTAATGTTTTGGATTGTTAAATATTTGTAGGTTAAGTGGTGGGATTGATTGTTGTTATTTTCTTCATTTGATTTCTATTCTCTAATTATGATATGAGTTTCTTGTAATGCAGAATGAGATTCCTTCTAGATTCCTCTGTAGTAAGAGCAAGAAAGTGTTTTTTAAAGTTTAAAATTCAATGTCTTGGAATATCCTTGTAGTTAGCAAAGTCTAGCTTAGTAAAGAAGCGATATAAGAGCTCGTGGCTTGGGTGCTAGACACTGCACACATTGATATAAGAGCTTGTGGCTTGGGTGCTAGACACTGCACATATTGATATAAGAGCTTCTGGCTTGGGTGCTGGACATTGCACATATTGATATAAGACCTTTTGGCTTGGGTGCTAGACACTTTACACATGTGGGACAAATTGAACTATTACCTCGACACATTAGACCAGTACTAACAATTGAACATGCTCCTTGGGAAAGCGACCCTACAATTAGCTTATAGCATATTTAATAAGGATGAGGTTTACCCAATTGAGGTGGAATTTAGCCCTGATGGGTAGCCTAGTTGGTTGAAATCCTCCTGCCAAGGCATTGGCCCTCTGTCATGAGGGGTGGGTTCAATTCTCCTTGGGCCTTGTTGGTTGAAATCCCTTGACCCTTTGTCATGAGGGGTGGGTTCAATTCTCATTGGGCCCAAGCGTCCAATAATAAAGTCAACTAATAAGATGTTATTATACCATCTAAGAGTGTAGGTTCAATTCCTTGGGTCCAAACTCCCAATAATAAAGTCAACTAAGAAGATGTTATTAAACCTATCTAAGATCCTTACCACTAAAAAATGAAATAAAAATCTCACTTTCTTTCTAATAATAATTATAATTTTTTTTTGAAAAGCTAGTCATCCTAAACATACAATAAACTTAAATACTATAATTGATTGTAAAACTAAACTTGACATCTGATTAATTATTTAATTATTAATTTTATTTTAGTATAGTTGAATACTTGTAAACAATGAAAAAATGTAAATATATAGATGTTATAAATTATAAATAAAATTTTAAAAAATATTCATTAAAATTAAAAATTAAAAAAAAATCACCCCACCCAACCCCCAAAGCAAGTCAAATACAATATTGTCCATGCTCATATATATACCGATAAATGCATTGTGATACGCTCACGAATATTTATCTAACCGACGACTGAGGCGGATACCTTAAAAAATGCCTTGGAATTTATATCTAACCGACCAATCAAAGTTTTACGCACTAGCAATATTCTACCTAAATGTGGATGGAAAATTTTACAAACTACCAAAATTATTTATAAACTTAGCGAAATGAAAATTTCTGGAATTGATATTTTTGTAAATGTGGTAAAATACAAATTCAGAAATAACTTGAAATGAGGTTTTTATAAAGAGTCAATTAATTTAAAAAAAAATTCTGGAATTGATATTTTTGCAAATGTAATAAAATACTAATTCTGAAATAACTTGAAAAGAGGTTTTTTTAAATAATCAATTAATTTTAAAATAATTTTAAAATGATTTTTTTTACTAAGTAAATTTGTTGATATAATATAAAATGATTAAACTCTAACTTATTAAAATATAAATATAGATATAAATAAATCAATTAAATTATAAATTTAATTTTAATTATTATTATTAATTATTAAAATAAATTAATAATTATGAAATCAATAATTTTAAGACTGTAGATTTTAGATTTATGTGGTGTGAGTTTTGAGTTTCTGGGTTTGGAATCTCCACAGTGAACATTTTTGTGTCAATTTTAAGATTTTACATTTAAAATGTTAACTTTTAAGAGAGGGAGGGATATAGTAACATAGAGAGAGGAATAGAAAGATGGGAGAAGAGAGAGGATTGGAGGAAAGAGAGAGGGGATTGGAGGGAAGACAGAGAAAGTGATGGGGGAGAGAGAGGGGGTGGCAAGAGAGATGGAGAGAAAGTATCTATGTTTACCGGTGAGATAAAGAGACAAAGGAGGAGAGATGGAGAGAGGAGGAGAGAGGGAGGGGTACAGTAACATAGCGAGAGAGAGAGAGATGAGGGAAGAGAGAGTATTGGAGGGAAAAGAGAGAGAGAGAGAGAAGATTGGAGGGAAGAGAAAGAGATAGCGATGGGGGGAGAGAGAGGAAGGTAGGAGAGACACGGAGAGAGAGGACTTGAGAAAGAGGAGGAGAGTGATGGGGGTAGGAGAGAAAGGGAGAGAGAGGAAGGACTAGAGAGAGGACTTGAGAGATAGGAGAGTGATGGGGGTAGGAGAGAAAAGAAGAGAGAGGAAGGATGAGAGATGGGAAGAGAGAGGAGGAGAGAGGGATGGATAGAGATATGGAGTTGGAGGGGAACAAAGGGAGGGAAGAAGAAAGACATAGACAATGAGAAGTGAAGAGAGAGAGGGAGTGACAAGGGAGAGATGGAATGAGAGTGTGTGATATTAATTTCTAATGATATTTGATTGCTTGCACTAGATGCATTGATTTTAATGTAGATGATTTCTAATCTTATTTGATTTCTTGTGCTAAATGCATTGATTTCAATGTAGATGGTAATTTCTAATCATATTTGATTGCTTGCACTAGCTGCATTGATTTGAAAGTAGATGCTCATTTCTAATTATAATTCAGATTGATTGCACTAGATGCATTGATTTCAATGTAGATGATTTCTAATCCTATTTGATTGCTTGCACTAAATACATTTATTTCATTGTAGATGGTGATTTCTAATCTTATTTGATTGCTTGCACTAAATGCAATGATTTCAACCTAGATGTTGGTTTCTAATCCTATTTTTTTCCTTGAACTAATGCATTGATTTGAGTGTAAATGTTGATTTCTAATCCTATTTGATTGCTTTCATTAGATGCATTGATTTCAGAGTAGATGTTGATGTAATTGGATGTATGATGGTACATTAAGTTTAAAGTGATTGAATTAACAATGTGCATTGATTTCATGTTAAGCACAAAAAATTATTGACAATGTACATTGGTTTTTTTGTGTTATAGTAAATTCAACCTATTAATATTGGAGAGTAAGAGAGATAAGGTATGATATTTACTACAATAACTCGAGCTAAATATTTAACTGGTTTAAGATATGAAAATATGACAAATCTAACCAGGGTGACAATACAAATAGTAGAAGAAAATATAAGGGTCACAATACCAGTAATAGAAGAAATTAGTTTGAGATTGATCACAATGAAGACTATAAAAAATTATTGACAATGTACATTGATTTTTGTGTTATAGTAATTCAACCTATTAATATTGGAGAGCCAGAGATATAAGGTATGATGTTTATTACAACAACTCGAGCTAAAGATTTAAATGGTTTAGGATATGAAAAGATGACAAATCTAACAAGGGTGACAATAAGAATAGAAGAAAATAGTTTTAGATTGATCACAATGAAGACTATTTGTAATTGAAACATTCTTATTATTCACATTTTCTATCATTCAACAATATTATTGATAAAAAATTTCATATTTTTGATAGATTTTCTTTGATCACACACTGAAACCAGCCTAGATCCATATTAACTCCAGATGTATCAAGGGCCTAAAGGGATCAAATCTCTAACATTTTCTCAAATTTTCCACTCAAGTTTTGATCACTCTGAGCTCTTGATATATCTCCAGTTAAGATGGATCTAGGCTGGTTTACTTTATGTCAACTTTATCTAAAATAAAGAACGTTTTAAAATTTCTCAACAAAAAGTGCAAAACATTCCCTAAACCTTCCCTAGAGGGAGGGAAGTATTAATGTAGAAAGAAATTCACACAACGGGAGTATGCCACTGTTTTATTGGGGACTGCAGTAATGGACTGAAGCATCACAAAGGGAACCGAGACACGGGGGACAAACACCACAATCACGACATCGACACCAGATGTTCGCAGGAGACTAGGAGCAAACCTCCACCGTGTGACCCCAAGGGCTCCCTCCTAGAAAAAAATTTTTCCCAGAATTTAAAAAAAACAAAAAACAAAAAAAAAGAAAATAAAAACAATCTACTTAAAAGTTATGGCCACAAGTCTGGCAAAACTAAGTCCAGCTGAGGATGCAATGGATAATTTAGAGAGTATCCGGGAAAACCATAGACGAAAATGGACAAAGGATGGTAGAAAATCGACGTCCAAGTTAATAAGGAAAAATCTAAGCCCGTTCATTGCAATATCCACAATCTTGCAGCAAAATTACTAAAATGTCTTCTTAAACATGTAAGCCTCGACGCAGTACAAAGATCCAAAATATGAGACATTTGAAACTCGAGTTATTTTTCGACATTTATCGTACTTAATTGGCTTGGAAATATCAGCAGGAGTGAATGTGATCGGAAAATTGCACTTGATAATCGAAAAACTTCAGAATAATGTAATAAGGAAAAGTCTAACCCTGTTCACTGCAATATACTAAAATGTCCTCTTAAACTTCTAAGACCACACGACAAATTAGATATCTGAAACACGAGGAATTTTCTTGATAGTTTTCGTACTTCCTTGACTAGAAGTAAAAATATTTCACAAGAAAACTCAATAGGAATAAATATGATCGGGAAACCGCTCATGAGAATCGCAAAACTTCAGAATACGCTGGAATTCGATCAAAGGAATTCCAAGAATATAAAAGCGAACAAAGAATTTACGTTGACATAAACAATTATAAAATTTAAGACATATTTTCTAAAGCTTCGCAACCTGCTTTCGAGCGTTCCAAACGAGAACATAAACTTTATTCAGCGAAGTTCTTTGAAGCAAGAAACCTCATCCTAAGAACATAAATGCAGTTAAAAGAGGGAAAACATAAACCTTATACAGCGAAGTTCTTTGAAGCAAGAAACCTCATCCTAAAAACATAAATGCAGTTAAAAGAGGGAAAACATAAACCTTATACAGCGAAGTTCTTTGAAGCAAGAAACTTCATCCTAAAAACATAAATGCAGTTAAAAGAGGGAAAACATAAACCTTATACAGCGAAGTTCTTTGAAGCAAGAAACTTAATCCTAAAAACATAAATGCAGTTAAAAGAGGGAAAACATAAACCTTATACAGCGAAGTTCTTTGAAGCAAGAAACTTCATCCTAAAAACATAAATGCAGTTAAAAGAGGGAAAACATAAACCTTATACAGCGAAGTTCTTTGAAGCAAGAAACTTCATCCTAAAAACATAAATGCAGCTGTTAAAAGAGGGAAAAAGTTTCAACTACCACGAACTCTTTCACATGTAAGTTAAGCTGCTGAGAAAACCACAAAGAAAAACTGCGAAGCGACCGTTCAAAATAGTCCTCCAAGCTAATAAGATAAATTCTAAGATCATTTAACTTCGATATCCGCAATCATTTAGAGAGCTTTAGCGATATTCTACAGCTTAAAACAAATGGACGCTTTCAGCTCAAAGACAGAATAGAAGCAATACACGGCATAAAACATGAAATAACGGGAAATACAAGAGTAAATTCTACCACAGTAAAATATAAAGAGTTCTACCTTATTAATATCTTCGGAGGTGAGAGCCGAGAGCTGAGTGTGAGGGCTGTCCCCAATCCCTGTTCGCAATGCTTCCCCTTTGCAGTATATTTATTATATGTGTTGCCTTCCTATATCCGATCAAAATCGATTAAAACATATATCACGATTTCAATTTAAAAAAATTGAGCAAAATAAATTAATTCATGAAATAATTTTTATAGTTTTGGAAACTTCTTCTGGAATTTTCATTTTAATATTTATTTGTTAATGTTAAATATCAACGTGTCCAAAGCAACTCAGTTTATAAACGGTTATAAAAAACACTCATCATTATTTATTATTATTATTAAAGAAATTTAAAAAAATATCATTTTTTTAAAAATTTAAAAACCCTCCATATTAAAGTTACTATTAAAGAAAAAAATTATGAATAAACATTATCATTAAAATATCCTGAATCGGGTGATTTATGAAGGAATGGATGTTTACTGGTAGGATTGCTTGCCACAAGAAAGTAAATGTGGCCACGAAACAAATGATGATTGGCTTCCCTTTCCTATTACTCCTTTCCTCCTCGTTATCATATCTCTCTAGAGGTTTTCTTTTCCATCTCTATGATGAATTGTATGTGTATCCTTCTTTCTATACTATTTTTATCAAAGTCTTTATGCTTTTTCCTCCCGTTCTCTTCATCTAGCTAAAAGATCTCAAATCCTTCTCATGTCTCTGCTTTTTAGTCTTTTTAAACTTTGGATTTTTAATTCTTCATATTAATATGTTTTTGGCAGGGTCACCATCACCTATTAGCGAGCAAGCTTCATGTGTGGAAGAGGTGGGAGGACGTAATTCTAATTTCATGAGGTGGGTTTTGAGTTGACTTTTCACTTTCATCTAATTAGTTTTTTTCCAGAATTATAATATAAGTTTTTTCAAAAGCTCAACATAAAATTAATGTTTTGGATTGTGAAGAAATGGTAGGTCTACGAGTGGGATGGATTGTTGTCATGGGATGGATTGTTGTCATTTTTCTCATTTGGTTTTAATTCTCTAATTATGACATGAGCCTCTTGTAATGCAGAGTATGTAATGAGATTTTTTCTGGATTCCTCAGTAGCAAGAGCAAAAAAATGTTTTTTGGATTGTTGTCATGGGATGGATTGTTGTCATTTTTCTCATTTGGTTTCAATTCTCTAATTATGACATGAGCCTCTTGTAATGCAGAGTATGTAATGAGATTTCTTGTGCATTCCTTAGTAGCAAGAGAAAAAAAATGTTTCTTTTAGTTAGCAAAGTCTCCCTTAGTAAAAAAGTGATATAAGAGCTGCTAGACACTGCACACATTGATATAAGATCTTTTGGCTTGGGTGCTAGACACTTTACACATGTCGGGCAGGTAGAACTATTACCTCGACACATTAGACCACACATTGATATAAGAGCTTTTGGCTTGGGTGCTAGACACTTTACACATGTGGGGCAGGTAGAACTATTACCTCAACACATTAGACCAGTACTAGCAATTGAACATGCTCCTTGGGAAATCAACCCTACAATTAGCTCATAGCATAAATAATAAGGATGAGGTTTACCCAATTGAGGTGGAAATTAGCCCTAACGAGTAACTTAGTTGGTTGAAATTCCCCTGCCAAGGCATAGACCCTCTCTCATGAGGGGTGGGTTCAATTCTCCTTGGGCCTAGTTGGTTGAAATCCCTTGCCAAGGGATTGACCCTCTGCCATGAGGTGTGAGTTCAATACCCTATGTTATGAGGAATGGGTTCAATTCTCCTTAAACCTAAGCTCCCAATAATAAAATCAACTAAAAAAGTGTTATTAGACCCATCTAAGAATATAAATTCAATTATCCTTACTCCCAAACTCCCAATAATAAAGTCAACTAAAAAAGTGTTATTAGATGAAAAACTTACCAATGAAAAAAAAAATGATATAGAAATCTCACTTTCCTTATAATTTTAATAATAAATATAAGTTTTGTGAAAAAAATAGTTATCCTAATACTATAGTTGGTTGTAAAACTTGACCGAATAGACTTTACATCTGATTGATTATTTAATTATTAATTTGGTTTTAGTATGGTTGAACAATTATAGAAAATTTAAATATATAATTTTTATTAATTATAAATAAAATTTTAAACTTAAAAACATATTAATTAAAATTAAAAATTAAATAAAAATCACCCACTTTCCTCATTAATTCCCCGAAGCAAGTCAAATATAATATTGTCCATGAAGAGTGGTTACTTTAAAAAAGTGTCTTGGAATTTATATCTAACCGACCAATCAAAGTGTTACGCACTAGCAATATTCTATCTAAATGTGAATGGATGATTTTACGCACTACCAAAATGAAAATATTCTATTGAATGTGAATGGATATAATATAAAATGAAAATTTCTGGAATTGATATTTTTGTAAATGTAGTAAAATACAAATTCTGAAATAACTTGAAAGGAGGTTTTTTTAAATAATCAATTAAATTTTTTTTATTGAGTAAATTTATAAATATAAAATGAGTAAACTCTAACTTATTAAAATATGAATATAAATATAAATTAATTAATTAAATTATAAATTTAATTTTAATTATTATTATTAATTATAAAAAAATTATGATTTAAAAAAATATCTCATAAAAATTTAACAAGATATTTAAGTACAGAGATTCAATTCTTATGAGACACTAGAACATAATAGGATTTTCATTTCGTGTAAGATTTATCAAATTAATAATTTCAAGATTTTACATTTAAAATGTTAATTTTTAAGAATTTCAAATATTTTCCTCCAATCTGGGTGCCAAATGGCGAGGTTAGAAACACGTCACTGTGATGGGAGGTGGGTATGTGGCAACGGCATGCGACGACAATCATACCAAAATCGAGGACGATGTGTGGATGGCTCCACCAACAATTAATAATGACATCGTTAAAGCAAAATGGAGAACAGCCAGACGAGTCAGGTGGACTGTTAGGGAGAAGTTGGAAAGTGTGCCGCCAGGTTCGATGGGCACGAGGTCTTAACAAAGCTCTGATTATTCTTTGTAGGTTTATTATTCTCTGCAAGCTAGCTATCCTTTCCATGTTGGGTTCCTGCCACGAGCACTCCTGCCAACAGATCACATGACGTTGGAGGACTTCGCGACCTGCATCATTGAATTGGTATGTATCCAATTCTCCATATGCCATAGCGATGAAACGAGTCTCTACATACTGATGCATGCGAAGAAAGATTCTGGTTTTCCTTGATTTTATATATCTGGTTCGCTACTCTGTTATTTGTTGCATGGATATGGTTATCAATATTAAGTTTAATGACAAAGTAGATGTTCTGATAGGTTTGAATAGGAAGGCTGTCAATTGGTATATGTATGGGTATAATTCGTCCTGCATGTGTAAGTTGCTTTTGGCGGGGAGATGTATGGACCTGCCAGCATTTTTCTTAAACACGACTTTGCCCTGTTTAAATTTGCATGGTAGTAATTCTGGGTACTCTATTCCTCTTTCGTCCTTCAATTTGCATTACCAAATGTGGGAAGTTACCTGTATGGCTTCAAATGATGTTAACGTTGCTACGGGTGCATTAGTTGAGGGTGGGAATATGAGGTTGTGTTGTCAGTCGGTCAATTTGTTAACTAACTTTGTTCAGTGTCATTCTTTCAATTCTTTCACGAGGAGTGTTGGGGTTAGGGGAAACTGAAATAAGGGTGGTAAGGTCATAGTTCGGGTGTTGTCTTTGCCTTTTGGGGTTACCTGGTCTTATGGGTTTAAAACTCGGGTGCACAGGTTTACTCTGGGTTGGGATAGGAATTCTGTAATCATAGTGTTTTTTCTGAGTCTCTCAATGCAGCAGTCTCCAACTACTGTTGGAATGAGTCCAGCCTAGTTTATCTGTTGGTTTTATAGTTTTAAATTTGTCCTAATCTGCATTGTCATAGGTCTTCCAAGCAAATCCTTCCAATCGAGAAAATTGCTGGAAGACCGCACTATACAAACAATGGCCAAAGGAAACCCGACAAAGAAGGAAACAAAGGAAAAGGAAAGGCCAAAGTTTCAAAGCCACCTGGCAAGCATGGCATGAAGTTGGGCAAGGAATTTATGGAGAATTTGTTTCAATCATATTCTGAGGAGACACCATGTTATATTAAGTCCCTGATCCATGGATGGGAGGACCATGCAAGAGCCAAGCAGGAGGAAGAAGAAGAAACTTCTCAAGAAGAACTCAACCACATCATCACTGGCCCTTGTCATACTCGAGGCATAATTTCACTATTCTATCATTCAATCTGAACATATTGGTTGCTAAAATGCCTTCTGGTTAAGGCAATAATGTATGTTCAAGAGGTCGAGGGCGACCCCAAAACCGCAACAAGTTTAGTTGTGATCAACAGGTCCATTTAGGAAATGAATCTTCAACAACACCATCAGTATGTCTTCTTAGGAAGAATCGAGAAGGAGCTACAATCCATGCACCAGGTTGATATGCCTGGCTCCAATGTCAATGACCCAGCTCCGGTGGAGTCAGATGATGATTGATGGCTATTCTTTTCTCTGTTGAATTGAGAAATGATTATGTCTATGCATATTATGTCTATGAGTGAAAAATACTGATATTAGTTACTTGAAGACAGTGAAAATCAGACTTAAGATGTTTATGTTTTTGATGGCCTATAACTCATTAAGACGGCCAACATACCTGGTTTCCTACAGGGGTTGAGGCCTAAAGTTGTACCTTTTTACCTACTTTTATTTATAAATAGAAAATAGAAAATATCTACTAACTTTACAAAAAAAATAATTTCAAATATTTTTGTGCCTAGAGGTGCATTTTACGGCCCAGTATGACCTCGATGTGTAATTATGTCGAAAGCTAAAATAAAAAAAACTAAAGAAATTTAAAAAAATCTAAATAATGTCGGCTTAAAAAATAACTTACATAACCATATAAAAAAGGAATTGAAAATTCATTAAAAATAAATTTAAACAATATAAATTTAAAACATGAAAGAGTTTACCAGCACTCAAAAAGAATGCAGTAAATACATAAAAATATAAATAAACCGAGTACGGCAAATAAATAAATTTACTATTTTTATATTTACTCCATAAACCTCTTTATATTTACAAAAACTCAAAAAAAAGGTTTTATTTAGGTGAACCTATGGGCCAAATACCATGGGACAAATTATTATTAATACCATGGGAAAAATACCATGGGAAAAATTATTATTAATACGATGGGACAAATACTATGGGCCAAATACCATGGACCAAATTGTTATTAATACCATGCAAAAAAAAATCATTATTAACCCTAATATTAATATTAATATTAATATTATTAATAAATCCAATATTCATATTAATATATTATAATATTAATATTATTAAATTTAATAAATTTTTATTAACACAATATTAAATTTGTTATATTATAATATATATTAATATATCATCATATATATTTTTACTCTAAATATATGGGAGGGAAGAACAAATACATTAGATAGAGGTGGAGAAATAGGGAGAGTGACAAGGGAGAGATGGAGATAAACTGAAGGAGAGGGAAGTGGAGGAATGAAGAGAGAGAGAGAGAGAGAGAGAGTGATGGGGGAAGTGAGAGGGAGGTAGGAGATAAAGGGAGAGAGAGGAATGAAAAGAGAGAGGACTTGAAAGAGAGGAGGAGAGAGGGAGGGATAGAGAGATGGAGTTGGAGGGGAAGAGAGGGAGGGAAAAAGAAATGCATAGAGAGTGGGTAGTGGAGAGAGAGAGGGAGTGAAAAGGGAGAGATGGAAAGAGAGTGTGTGTGTTTGGGGGTGAGATAAAGAGACAAACAAGGAGAGATGGCGAGAAGAGGGGAGAGAAGGAGAGAGAGAGGCATATAGTAACAAAGTTGGAACGTGAATAGAGAGAGAGAGAGAGAGAGAGAGAGAGAGAGAGATGGGAGAGAAAGCAAGAGAGATGGTGAAGAGAGGTAGGGAAAGAGAGATGGAGATGGAGGGGGGGGGAGAGAGGAAAGAATAAAGACATAGAGAGTGGGAGGTGGAGAAAGAGAGAGGGAGAGAGAGGGAGTGATAAGAAAGATGGAGAGAGAGGGAGAGAGGATAGAAAGAGGGAAGAGATATAGAAGTGGGGCAGAGGGAGGGAAGGGTAAGAGAGAGAGAGAGAGAGAGAGAGAGGAGGAGGAGGAGGAGGGAGTGATAGGTAGATAGATTGGAGAAATAGAGTGTATGTTTTGGGGTTAATATAGATATATAAATGAAGGTAGAGATATATATGGAAGGTGAAGAGAAATAATAGATATATGGATTAGACAAGGAGGGAGGGACAAAGAGATATATATGGAAGGTGAAGAGAAATAGTAGATAGATGGATTATACAAGGAGGGAGGGACAAAGACATTAATAGATATGGAGTTAGAGAGCATGTGCATTTGGCAGGATGAGATAAAGAGACAAATAAGGAGAGATGGAGAGAGATATGGATATAGATGGAGGGGGGGGTAGATGCAAGAAGATTTATTGCAGTAAATGCATTTATTTCAGTGTAGATGGTGATTTCTAATCATATTTGATTGCTTGCACTAGATGCATGGATTTCAGTGTAGATGTTGGTTTCTAATGATATTTTATTACTTGAAGTAGACAAATTCATTTCAATGTAGATAATTTTTAATCCTATTTTATTTCTTGCACTAAATGCAGTGATTTCAGTCTAGATGGTGATTTCTAATCCTATTTGATTGCTTGCACTAGATGCATTAATTTCAATGTAGATGTTGATTTATAATTATATTTGATTGTTTGCACTAGATGCATTGATCTCAATGTAGATGATTTCTAATCCTATTTGATTACTTGTACTAAATGTATTGATTTCGGTGTAGATGATGATTTCTAATCCTATTTGATTGCTTGCACTAGATGCATTGATTTCAGTGTAGATGTTGGTTTTTAATCCTATTTATCTACTTTAATTAGATGCATTAATTTGAGTGTAGATGTTGATTTCTAATCGGGCCTATTTTATTACTTGCATTAGATCCATTGATTTCAGTGTAGATGATGTTTATAATCTTATATTTTTATTTCTTGCATTAGATGCATTGATTTTAGTGGATATGTTGATTTCTGATTTGATGTAATTGGATGTATGATTGTACATTAATTTTAAAGTCATTGGATTAATAGTGTGCATTGATTTCAGTGTAAGCACAAAAAATTATTGACAATGTACGTTGATTTTTGTGTTCAGTAATTAAACCTATTAATATTGGAGAACAAGAGAGAGAAGGTATGATGTTTACTAGAACAACTCGAGCTAAATATTTAAATGGTTTATGATTCCAACTATCCTTTTCATATAATCAATATGAAAAGATGACGAAACTAACAAGGGTGAAAATAAGAATAGTAGAAGAAAATAGTTTGAGATTGATCACAATGAAGACTATTTGTAAGTGACTACATTCTTATTATTCACATTTTCTATCATTCAATATTATTACATTGTCACTTTGCATTCAATTTTTTTATTTTATCATTAAATTTATTTTACAATATTTATCATCTCAACAAACTGAGGTATCTAAGAAAATTTAAAATTAAAATGAATCAATAAATCTGAGATACATTTATCATATTTCAAATGGTTATATTAATATTAGATGTATTTACATATTATTGACAAAATTAATCATATGTTCCTCATATTATCGATATATTTTCCTTGGCTGCACATGACTGAAACCAGCGTAGATCCATCTTAACTCCGGATCTATCAAGCGTCGAGAGAGTTCAAATCTCTCAAGGTGCAAACATTACCTCAAATTTTGCACTCAAAAAAGAGGTTTGCACATCCAGATATTTGATCCCTCTTAGTGCTTGATAAATCCAGAATTAAGATGGATCTACGCTTGTAGTTGCTTGACATGCTAATTGACTTTATGTCAAAAATGTCTAATATAGAACATTTTAAAGCTTCGCAGCAAGAACTGCGAAACTAAGTCAAGCTGCGGTTGCAATAGATAATTTAGAGGGTATCTGGGAAAACCATAGACTAAAATGGCAGGGGAACCGTAGAAATTTGTCCCCCAAGCTAATAGGGAAGCCCGTTATGCAGCAAAATTACTAAAAGGTGATCCAAAATATGAGACGACATTTGAAACACATTTATTGTACTTAATTGACTTAGAAATATAATATTCAATAAGGAAATATAAGCAGCAGTGAATGTGATCGGAAAAGTTCTCTTGATAATCGGAAAACTTCAGAATAAGTTTATAAGGAAAAATCTAACCCTGTTCACTGCAACTGTGCAATATCCACAATCTTGCAGAAAAATTACTAGATTGTTCTCTTAAACTTTAAAGCCATCATTACAAAGATCTGTTGGAAATAATAAATTCCCCTGCTGCTGACCCTGTGCAGAGAAAGAGGAGTACAACAGGGCTAGCAATCTTGCGTGCACGACACTATGCATTTAAGATGGATATAAATGAAACAGGGAAGTATTTATTGTTTTCAACCGCAACCATACCTCCGTCGCTAAAGAAGTGATGTTTTTTGTGGCTTCTTGACCACGCATCAGACATCAGCAATAAAAGTCTTACCGGGTTTAAAAGCCACCCTACCGAGTCATAAAATTTCAACCACCGCACCACCTTATCCATTCACCAACTGCAATGTTCTTTCTTGAAGTCTTTTGATGTGGGCACGAAGTGTTTTAAAATGATTTGAAGTCCCGCCCTCGCATCTCGCAGTGCTGTTTAATCCATAAACCGCAAGCCCCCGATGTATTTGATTGCGATCCGATATCGCATATCGCATGCACCATGTATTAAAGCCCACCGCATATGCTATGTCCCGAAGCCATATCTGCGATGTGGTGTTGCGATCTCTGCTGTGGGGTCCGTCGCACATCGCGCATGTATGTATTTTGATTACCGCCTGGTCTGCTAATTGTTTGCAATGCGATGTAGCAACATTGCTCATCGATCATCACAAGTGCATGACTTATATACACCATTTGAACTGCTCGCATCTCGTGATGCGATCTCTGATGTGGGCTCCACCATTCACATATATAATTTTGTTTGATGTTTCGTTTAATCGCCGCGACCAAAGGTTTTCAACTTTGGTTTATGAATTCGTATGCGGCCAATGTATTTTCCAAATGTTTTTTTTTGTTTTAATTTTATTACCACGGCATATATATGCCCAAAAGGGAAAAAGGCAAAAAAAAAGCACAGACAGAGAGACAGTATTTTGTAATTTTTTAAATTCCTGCAGGCAAAGACAGAGTGTGACTCTGTGAGAAAGACAGAGTGTTGTAAGCACCACAACAAGTGTATTTACTATGGAGAGACAGAGAAGTCTGTAGAGCGTTGTGTCTGTAACAGCCTTGAATGTTTCCTTTGTAAATCTAGAACTATTTTCTGAGGAAAATCTTCCATTTTGTAACAGTGTTTTTAAATAAATGAAATAGTTCTAGCTTGTTTTTATCATCTCTGTCCAGCATCAAAGTTTGTTTGTTTTTATAATCTCTGTGTTGAGGTAGAGGAGAATTTTGTTCTCCCTATGTGTTTTTGGAATTCTTAGAAATTCCAACATGGTATCGGAGCTTATCTAGGCTCTTTGAAGGTGTAAAAGAAGCTAAAGGAAGAAGGAGCTTGTTGCAGCAGTTCCCTAGAAGTTCTCCAGCAGGCTTAGAAGAAGTCCAAGTCTAGGTATTTATCAAAACAGAGTTCTATTTTTGTGTTTAAAAGAGTAGGCCAGAGAAGTTTTCAGAGATAGAGTTTGGTCTCTTAGACATAGAGGCAATTTGTTTGAAAAACACAATCAAGTTTTATTTCAAAGTTTAGTTTATAAGTCATGGTTGGAGCCAGCACAAGTATGAGTATTGGAAATACTCAACTCCCACAATTTAATGGGAAGAACTATGACTATTGAGCCATTACCATGAGAGCCCTGTTTGCCTCTCAAGATTTATGGGAGTTTGTTGAAGATGGTTTTGAAGAACCAGCAAAACAACATGCCTTTAATGCCTTAACATGGGCAGAGAAGGATTTGTTGAAGAGCAATAGGAAGAAGGACTCAAAAGCACTCTTCTATCTCTATCAAGCAATGCATGAGAGTGTGTTTCGAAGGATAGCAGTAGCTAAGAGGTCCAAGGATGCATGGGAAACCCTCCAGACAGCCTACCAAGGAATGGAGAAGGTGAAGACTGCAAAACTTCAACTGATGAGAATGGATTTTGAAATTATTGGCATGAAGGAGTCTGACACAATAGACTCATTCTTCACATAGTTGATTGGGTTAGTCACCCAAATGAGATCTCATGGAGAAATAGTGGAAGAGAGAAGGATTGTGGAGAAAATATTGAGGATCTTACCCTCAAGGTTTGATGTTATTGTCGCAACCATTGAAGAGACAAAGGATCTCTCAAAGTTCACAGTTGATGAACTTCATGCATCACTGATGAATCATGAACAAAGATTGGGAAGAACAGTAAACTCATCTTTGGAGCATGCCTTCAAGACCCAGATGCCTTTTGGAAGAGGAAGAGGTCAAGGCAGAGGAAGAGGAAGAGGCAGAAGCCAAAACAGAGGAGGAAGAAATAGTCCTTCACATACTCATGGAAGGAGTAATAATAGGAATCAAAGCCAAGGCCAAAGCAGCAGCCAGCAAGGTGGAAAACATCATGCACATGGACAAAGGTACGACAAATCCCATGTCCAGTGTCATTATTGCAAAAAATATGGACATTATGCAAATGAGTGTAGGAAAAAGCAATATGACAGGAATAATATGCAGAATGCTAATGTTACAAGAGAAGAAAAGAACCCAAAGAATGTGCTATTAACCTGTAATGTAGCACAAGATAGACAAGATGATGTATGGTTCTTAAACTCAGGTTGTAGTAATCACATGACTGGAAATGTAGCAATGTTTGCCAATCTTGATGAAGATGTTAAATCTGAAGTAACAACAGGAACTGATAGTAAGATCTCTGTCAAGGGAAAAGGCAGAGTAAGTATCCTTGCAAGAAATGGAGAGCAGAAATTTGTGCCAGATGTATATTATGTTCCTGGCTTGAAATGTAATATTTTGAGTGTTGGGCAGCTCATTGACAAAGGTTACAATGTATTTTTCAAAAATGATGTGTGCACAATTATGGACATACCTCCAAGCAAGAAATTTATTGCAGAAGTGCAGATGACCAACAATAGGATGTTTCCTCTCAAGCTCAAAGCTGACTTGAAGGGAAGAAGAAATGTATCAATTGTAACACAAGACGTCTTTCAAAAGAAGTGAAAGATGAGAACTGGTTATGGCATTTGAGATTTGGACATCTCAATTTCTGAGGACTGAATTTGTTGCACAAGAAAAGAATGGTAAGGGGATTACCATTGATAGAAAAATCGGACAGCCTTTGTGAAGGTTGTATCTTGGGAAAACAACACAGAGAAAAATTTCCATCAGGAAAGAGAATAAGGGCAAAGGCACCCTTAGAAATTGTTCATTCATATTTGTGTGGACCAATGCAAACACCATCAATATCAGGCAGCCATTATATGTTGACCTTCATTGACGATTTCACAAGAAAAACATGGGTTTATTTCTTGAAATACAAAAGTGAAGTGTTTGAGAAATTTTGCCACTTTAAAGCTCTTGTAGAGAAACAAAGTGGGAAGCATATCAAAGTCTTAAGGACTAATAGAGGAGGTGAGTATATCTCAAAATAATTTCTGCGTTTTTGCAGAGAAAATGACATACACAAGCAATTTACAACAAGGTACACACCACAACAAAATGGAGTTGCTGAAAGGAAAAATCGAACCATCATGGATATGGTAAGAAGTATGCTAAAGGAAAAACATTTGCCAAATGAATATTAAGTAGAAGCTACAAATTATGTGGCATATATCTTGAATAGATTCCCAACCAAAGCAGTAATGAACAGAGTTCCGAAATAAGCATGGAGTAGCATAAAACAAGAAGTCACCCACCTGAGAGTTTTTGGTTGTGTGGCTTATGCACACATTCCAGATCAGCTGAGGAAGAAGTTGGACAGTAAGGGGGAGAAGTGCATATTTCTTGGATACTGTGAAGAATCCAAGGGATATAGATTGTATAACCCATCCACCAAGAAGTTTTTTATAGGCAGAGATGTGCAATTCATTGAAGAAGAAGCATGGGATGTAAGCATTGAGAAAACAGTTAATGTGAAGAACTTTTTGTCTCATGATGATGATGAGGAAGATATGGCTGAAAACAACACCTCATTAGCAGCAGCACCTCCACCAACACAAGGAAAACAAGGGACACCTCAAGCAATAATGAGAACACCCTTGAGAAGTGGAAGCAATGCTTCTCCAAGCACACCACAAGGAGCTAATTTGAGTGCTTCCTCAAGCACAAGTGCACCAAGAAAAAGAGGAACCAGATTCAGAAATTTCAATGAAATCTATGAGAAAGAAGCAGCAAATGAAGGTATGAACTCTTTATTTTCATTTTATTGTCATTTTGATGATCCTATTTATTTTGAAGATGCAATGAAAGACAAAATATGGATAGAAGCTATGGATGAAGAAAAGAATGCCATAGAGAAAAATAAAACATGGGAATTGGTTGATCTCCCAAATGGCAAGGAAGTCATTCGAGTGAAATGGGTCTATAAGACCAAGAGAAATGATGAAGGTAACATTGAAAGGGACAAGGCCAGACTTGTTGTCAAAGGCTACAAGCAGCAACATGGAAGAGACTATGAGGAAACCTTTGCACCGGTTGCAAGAATGGAAACTGTGAGAGCAGTGTTGTCCATAGCAGCACAACACAAGTGGAAGGTTTACCAAATGGATGTGAAATTAGCATTCTTGAATGGAGTTTTAATGGAAGAGGTTTATGTTGAACAACCTCTCGGCTATGATAAATAAGGTCAAGAGCACAAAGTTTGCAGATTGAAGAAAGCTCTTTATGGGCTGAAGCAAGCACTAAGATCATGGTACAGTAGGATAGATGCCTATCTACTGGAAAATGGGTTTGAGAAATGTGAAGGAGAACCCACACTATACATCAAGGAGAAAGATGGTAAGATTCTCATTGTTGTCTTGTATGTTGATGATGTGATTTTTACAGGTAATGATGCTTACCTCATTGAGAGTTTTAAATCAGTCATGAAGGATGAATTTGAGATGACTGATATGGGATTGTTGAAATACTTCTTAGGAATAGAAGTAGAGAAAAATAAAAATAATATTTTTATCTCTCAAGCCAAATATGTGAATGAAATTTTGGCAAGATTTAATATGCAGGATTGCAAACCAGCAATTACCCTTACAGTGATGGGATTGAAACTCAGCAAGGAGGACAGCAACAAGGATTTTGATCCTAGTTTGTAAAAGCATAGTTGGAAGCCTCATGTATTTGACTGCAACTAGGCCATATATCATGTATTTCGTAAGCTTGATTTCTAGATTTATGGAAAATCTAAAGGAGGCACATTGGCAAGCAGCAAAAAGAATTCTGAGGTATGTAAAAGGAACAAAGAGATATGGAATTAATTACACTACTTCAGAAAATTCTAAATTGATTGGTTATACTGATAGTGATTGGGCTGGAAGTATAGATGACCGGAAAAGCACATCTGGTTATGTTTTTCACATGGGTTCAGGAGCCATTTCATTGGCTTCCAAGAAACAACCAATTGTGGCATTGTCTACAGCAGAAGTAGAGTATGTGGTAGCTACAGCAGTAGCATTTCAAGTAGTGTGGATGAGAAGAATGTTGAGGAGCTTGTGTCATGAACAGGTAAAGGGCACAGTGATTTATTGTGGCAATAGCTCGGCCATAGCATTGTCAAAGAATTTCGTGTTTCACAAAAGAACGAAACACATAGATGCCAAGTTTCACTACATAAGAAAGCTAGTGAACAATGGAGAAATTGTTCTGAAACATTACAAAACAAAGGAACAATTTTCCAACATTCTGATAAAACCATTGGGGCAAAAGGAGTTTAATTATCTGAGAAAATGCATGGGTATGATAGAAAACCCAACAAGTGATTTTAAGGGGGGTGTTGGAAATAATAAATTCCCCTACTGCTGACCCTGTGCAGAGAAAGAGGAGTACAGCAGGGCCAGCAAGCTTGCGTGCACGACATTGTGCATTCAATATGGATATAAATGAAACAAGGGAGGATTTATTGTTTTCAGCTGCAACCATACCTCCGCCGCTGAAGAAGTGATATTTTCTGTGGCTTCTTGACCACGCATCAGACAGCATCAATAACTGTCTTATCGGGTTTTAAAGCCACCATACCAAGTCTTAAACTTTCAACCACCGCACCGCCTTATCCATTCACCAACCACAATGTTCTGTCTTGAAGTATTTTGATGTGGGCACAAAGTGTTTTAAAAAGATTTGAAGTCCCACCGTCGCATCTCACAGTGTTGTTTAATCCATAAACCATAAGCCACCAATGTATTTGATTGTGATGCGATATCGCATATCACATGCACCATGTATTAAAGCCCACCGCATATGCTAAGTCCCAAAGCCATATCTGTGATGCGATGTTGCGATCTCCGCTGTGGGATCCATCGCACATCGTGCATGTATGCCTTTTGATTACTGGCCGGTCCGCTAATTGTTTGCGATGCGATGTAGCGACATCACTCATCGCTCATCGCTCATCGCAAGAGCATGACTTATATACACCACTTGAACCACTCGCAGCTCGCGATGCGATCTTCAATCTAGGCTCCACCATTCACATATATAATTTTGTTTGATGTTTCGTTTAATCGCAACGACCAAAGGTTTTCAACTTTGGTTTATGAATTCGTATGTAGCTAATGTATTTTCCAAATGTTTTTTTTTGTTTTAATTTTATTACCACAGCATATATATGCCCGAAAGGGAAAAAGGAAAAAAAAAGCACAGACAGAGAGACGGTATTTTGTAATTTTGTAAATGCCTGCAGGCAAAAACAGAGTGTGACTTTGTCAGAAAGATAGAGTGTTGTAAGCACCACCGCAAGTGTATTTCCTGTGGAGAGATAGAGAAGTCTGTAGAGCGTTGTGTCTGTAGCAACCTTGAATGTTTCCTTTGCAAATCCAGAACTATGTTCTGAGGAAAATCTTCCAATTTGTAACAGTGTTTTTAAATAAATGAAATAGTTCCAGCTTGTGTTTATTATCTCTGTCCAACAACAATTTTTTTTTGTTTTTATAATCTCTGTGTTGAGGTAGAGGAGAATTTTGTTCTCCCTGTGTGTTTCTGTAATTCTCATAACTTCCAACAAGATCCAGGAAATTAGATATCTGAAACGCGAGTTATCTTCTTGATAGATTTTGTACTTCCTTGACTTGGAAGTAAAAATATTTCACAAAGAAATCTCAGTAGAAATAAATATGATCGGGAAACTGCGAAATTAGATATCTGAAATGCGAGTTATTTTCTTGTTAGTGTTCATACTTCCTTGACTTAGAAATAAAAATATTTCACAATGAAATCTCAGTAGGAATAAATATGATCGGGAAAATGCTCCTTACAATAAAAACTTTAGAATACACTGGAATTCTATCAAAGGAATTCCAAGAATATAAGAGCTAACAAAGAATTTACGTTGACATAAAAAATTATGAAATTTAAGACATATTTTCTAAATCTTCGAAACATGCAGTCGAGTGTTCAACAGCTACGAAAGTAGAACATAAACCCTCACACAACAAAGTTCTTTGAAGCAGGAAAATGCAGTGAAAAAGATTCAACTCAAAAGTCATGATGACATGTATCTTTGGAGGTGAGAGCCGAGAGTTGAGCGTGATGGATGTGCACGATCCCCGTCAGCAATGCTTCCCATTTGCAGTATATTTATTGTACGTATTGTCGTCTTATATACTATCAAAATCGATTAAAACAAATCATGATTAAAAAAAAAATGAGCAAAAGAAACTGAATTCATCAAATATTTTTACCAGTTTTGGAAACTTCTTTGGAAGTTTCATTTTAATATTTATTTTAATATTTATTTGTGAATGTTAATTTCAGTATGTGCAATTTCTTTTTTTCTCTGAAAATTGAAGTAAGATTTTAAGAAAATTTATTACGGATTTTTGTAAATCCAGGTTATAGCTATTAAACTTCACTGTTTTGGGTGTCTTCAAGATTTTTGATGGTGCTGAATCCATTTTCACTATCAAAAACATGATTTAAACACTATTACTGCAAGATTTTTGTTGGAATTTTGAAAATTCCAAACAACAGAAGTAGAGAGAATGATCTCTCCTCTACAACACAGAGAAGTTTAAAAAAAAAATTTGCTTGCAGACAGAGATGGCAGACTTTTAAAACAACTTCTATTTCTTAAAAAAAAAAAACTGATACAAATCTTCCTCTTAGCACATAGGGATAACACAAAGTAGTGACTGCTTCAAAACGTAGTGCACAGAACAACTCTCTGTCTCTCAAGAACAACACTGTTGTGTATTTCTGTTCTTCTCTTCTTTTCCGCGCTGCTATGCAAAAACTTAAGAAAAAAATAACTTACACAGGCTCTCGGGCCTTTTTCCTTTTTATATGCCATGCATATATGTTAAAACATTACAAACTACGTATAAAACTTATTACAAAGAAATAAAATCAAATTACAAAGGAAAACCTTTGCGAGACTTTAAAAATTCAAATGCACAACGTGCGAGTGGGGACCACATCGCAGTCGGCCATTGCAATCGGCGATCGGCGATAACAAACAAAACTTTGCGATTGAGTGACATGCTATGTTGCGATTGCGATTGGATCGCATCGCAAAATCTGATGGAACACTTGCGATCCACACAATCTTCCGATTGCGATCAAACGACGGATGCGATGGACCATTAAACTCCACTTCATAAACCTCATCGGGTCCGGAAATTCAGTTGGTGCGATCAGGGCATGCAATAGAAAAGTTCCGATTGCGATTGGACAACCAGATGCGATTGACGCATAAATTGTAATATATAAGATCATCGGGTCCGCCAAATTCAAATTGCAATCGGGCCCAACACTTAAGAGCTTCCGATTGCGATCAGGAACCGGATGCGATTGGCAATAAACTGTGGCATATAATCGGATCGGGTCCGGCCTTTGATCAAAGCATATTTCAAAACTCCGCTGATTGAACCTTGCAATTCAAGACTTGCGATTCCATTGAGTCTTCGCCACATGGTCAAGTGGACCCACGGGCCTCCGCTGTTGGTGGGGGCGATTTATATATATGTTTCGGTTGTATGGTGTACAACCGTTCCTCTGCGGAACTCTACCACATCAAGAAGACACTCGGTCCTTGCATCATTTATATGTTGCGATTTGTGATTGCAATCGCATCGCAGAACTCCTCATCAACAAGACACTTAATAAAAACTTTGGTTGTTTTATTCACTTTGGTTGTTGAAGGCTTTAATCGCCCGAAATGACTGTTTTTAATTACTCTGCTCCTCCGTAGTTCATATCTACGAGAAATCTTCATTCCACTATAAGACGGCTCTGCCCATCACCAAAATAAATTCTCCTGCAATCTGTGGCTGCGGCCCATCACAATTTGATTTCATTCATACGGATTTCTCCATGCTTCTTCAATACAGAGTGTTGCGCACTCAATCTCTACTGCTGCTGCTGTGTACTCGTTTTCTTCATGCCCAAAGGCACGACAGGTGACTTTAATGTTTCAACACTCCCCCTTAAAGTCAGCTACTGGGTTATCCATCATACCCAAGCATTTCCTTAAAAATTCAAAGGTCTTCTGTCCCAATGGTTTAGTTAGAATGTCTACATATTGCTCCTCTGTTTTACAATGTTGTAAAACAATTTCTCCATTATTCACCAATTCTCTGATATAATGAAATTTTGTGTCTATGTGCTTTGTTCTCTTATGAAATACAGAATTCTTTGATAATGCAATAGCTGAGCTATTGTCACAATAAATCACAGTTCCTTTTACCTGTTCTTGACATAGACTTATCAACATTCTTCTCATCCAAATTGCTTGACACACTGCTGCTGTAGCTGCCACATACTCTGCTTCTGCTGTAGATAATGCTACAATCGGTTGTTTCTTAGAAGCCCATGAAATGGCTCCTGAACCCATGGGAAAAACATAACCGGAAGTGTTCTTCCGATCATCTACACTTCCAGCCCAATCACTGTTAGTGTATCCAACTAATTCTGAATTTTCTGAAGTAGTATATAAAATTCCAAATCTTTTAGTTCCTTTCACATACCTCAGAATTCTCTTTGCTGCTTGCCAATGTGCTTCTTTTGGCTTCTCCATAAATCTGGAAATTAAGCTAACAGCATGCACAATATCTGGCCTAGTTGCAGTCAAATACATGAGGCTGCCAACTATGCTTTTATACAAACTTGGATCAAAATCCTTACTGCTGTCATCTTTACTCAACTTCAATCCTATTACTGTGGGAGTAATTGCAGCTTTGCACTCCTGCATATTAAATCTTTCTAAAAGCTGATTCACATACTTTGCTTGGGATATAAAAATCCCTTTCTCACCTTGCTCTACTTCTATTCCCAAGAAGTATCTCAACAAACCCATGTCAGTCATTTCAAATTCATTTTTCATGACTGTTTTAAAATTTTCAACAAGATAATCATCATTACATGTAAAAATTAAATCATCAACATATAAAACAACGATCAACAGCTTACCATCATTTTCTTTGATGTAGAGGGTGGGTTCTCCCTCACACTTTTCAAATCCATTCTCCAGTAGATAGGAGTCTATCCTACTGTACCACGCTCTTGGTGCTTGCTTCAGCCCATACAGAGCTTTCTTCAATTTGCAGACCTTATGCTCTTGGCCTTTCTTCTCATATCCTAGAGGCTGTTCCACATATACCTCTTCCATTAAAACTCCATTTAAAAATGCGGATTTTACATCCATTTGGTATACTTTCCATTTGTTTTTTGCTGCTATGGACAACACTGCTCTTACTGTCTCCATTCTTGCAACTGGTGCAAAGGTTTCTTCATAATCAATGCCATGCTTCTGCTTATAACCCTTGACAACAAGTCTGGCCTTATGTCTTTCTATCTTTCCTTCAGAATTGCTTTTGGTCTTATATACCCATTTAACTCCAATGACTTCCTTGCCTTCTGGGAGATCAACCAACTCCCATGTTTTGTTCTTCTCTATGGCTTTAATTTCATCATCCATAGCTTCTATCCATTTTCTATCTTTAATAGCATCTTCAAAATGAATAGGATCATCAACTTGACAATACAAAGAAAATAAGGAATTCATACCTTCATTTGCCGCTCCTTGCTCATAGATTTCTCTAATGCTTCTGAATCTTGTTCCTCGGTCACTTGGTGTAAACGTGCCTGATGAGGCACTTGAACCTGCTCCATGTGGTGTGCTCGGTGAACCACTACCGCTTCTTCTCAAGGGTGTTCTTGCTGCCGCTTGAGGTGTCCCTTGCTATCCTTGCATTGCTGGAGGTTGTGCAGTGGATGGGTTGTTAATTTCAACCACATCTCCTTCATCTTCATCATGAGACAAATAGTTTTTAACATTGACTATTTTCTCAATGCTTCCATCCCAAGCTTCTTCTTCGATAAATTGCACATCTCTGCTAATTAAAAACTTCTTTGTGGATGGGTTATACAATCTGTATCCTTTGGAATCTTCGCAATATCCAAGGAAAATGCACTTCTCCCCCTTACTATCCAACTTCTTCCTCAATTTGTTTGGAATGTGTGCATATGCCACACATCCAAAAACTCTCATGTGGGTGACTCCCTGTTTTCTGCCACTCCACGCTTCTTCTGGAACTTTTTTCATCACCGCTTTTGTGGGGCATCTATTTAAAATATACACAACACAGTTTGCTGCTTCTGCCCAATACTCATTCGGCAAGTGCTTTGCCTTGAGCATACTTCTAACCATTTCCATTATGGTTCGATTCTTCCGTTCAGCGACTCCATTCTGTTGCAGCGTGTACCTGGTGGTAAATTGCTTGTGTATGCCGTTCTCTCTGCAAAAACGTAGAAACTCCTTTGATATGTATTCCCCTCCTCTGTCGGTTCTGAGGACTTTAATGTGCAGTCCGCTCTTTTTTTCTATGAGAGCTTTAAAATGGCGAAATTTTTGAAAAACTTCACTCTTATATTTTAGAAAATAAACCCACACTTTTCTTGTGAAATCATCTATGAAGGTCAGCATGTAAGTGCTGCCTGAAACTGATGTTGTTTGCATCGGCCCACACAAATCTGAGTGGATTATCTCCAAAGGTGCTTTCGCCCTTATGCTTTTTCCTGATGGAAAATTTTCTTTGTGTTGTTTTCCCAAGATGCAGCCTTCACATAGGCTGTCAGGCTTCTCAATCAATGGCAAACCTCTTACCATTCCTTTTCTGTGCAGTAAATTTAATCCTCCAAAATTGAGATGTCCAAATCTCAAGTGCCATAACCAATTTTCATCTTTAGCTTCCTTCTGAAAGGCTTCTTGTGTTACAGCTGCAATGCTTTTTCCTTTTCCCTTCAAGTCAGTGTTGAGCTTGAGAGGAAACATTCTATTGCTGGTCATTTGTATTTCAGCAATGATTTTCTTGCTTGGAGGTATATCCTTTATTGTGCACACATCATCTTTAAAAACTACATTGTAACCTTTGTCTATGAGCTACCCAACGCTCAAAAGATTACACTTCAAACCTGGAACATAATACACATCTTGAACAAATTTTTTCTCACCATTTCTTGCTCGAATTGTAACTCTGCCTTTCCTTTTGACAGAGATCTTAGTATTAGTCCCTGTGGTTACTTTAGATTTAACAACTTCATCTAGATTGGAAAACATTGCTATTTTCCCAGTCATGTGATTACTACATCCTGAATCTAAGAACCAAACATCATCTCCTTTATCTTGTGCTACATTACATGCCAACAACACATTACTTGGGTTCTTTTCTTCTTTTTCTACATTAGCATTTTGCTTATTTTTCATGTCATTTTGCTTCTTTCTACATTCATTGGCATAGTGCCCATATTTCTTGCAATAATGACATTGGACATTGGATTTGTCATACCTCTGTCCATGAGCATGTTGGTGTTGATGTCCACCTTGATGGTTGTTGCCTTGGCCGTGGCTCTAATTTTGACTGTTGCTCCTTCCATGTGAATGTGAAGGGTTGTTCCTTCCACCTCTATTCTGGCTTCTGCCTCTTCCTCTTCCTTTTCCTTGACCTCTTCCTCTTCCTGAAGGCATCTGGGTCTTGAAGGCGTGCTCAAGAGATGAGTGTTCATCTCTGCTCAATCTCTGTTCATGAGTTATCAGCGAGGCATGAAGTTCATCCACTGTGAACTGTGAGAGATCTTTGGTCTCTTCTATGGTGGTTACAATAACATCAAACTTTGAGGGTAAACATCTCAAAAGTTTTTCCACTATCCTTCTCTCTTCAAGAGTTTCTCCATGGGATCTTATCTGATTTACAATCCCAACCACATGTGTAAAAAATGTGTCTACATTATCTGACTCTTTCATGCAAAGAGTTTCAAAATCTCTTCTCAGCAACTGAAGTTTTGTTGTCTTAACTTTCTCCATGCCTTGATAGGCTACTTTCAGAGTTTCCCATGCCTCCTTGGATTTCTGGGCTGCTGCTATCCTTGGAAACATACTCTCATTTACAGCTTGATACAAATAGAAGAGGGCCTTAGCATCCTTCTTTCTATTGTTCTTCAATAGGTCCTTCTCTGCTTGAGTTAAGGCATTAAATGCCTGCTCATCAGCTGGTTCAGTAAAACCATCTTCTACAAACTCCCATAAGTCTTGTGAAACAAACAAGGCTTTCATGGTAATGGCCCAGTAATCATAGTTCTTTCCATTAAATTGTGGAAGCTGAACATTTCCAATGTTCATTCCTGTACTTGGTCCAGCCATTGCTCTTAAGCTGAACTCTGAACTTAAACTTAAACAAACTGTCTTTCCTTTTTCTGAAAGAACAAACTCTTTTAAACAACAAACAACAACTTTGTTATCTTTGAGAAATACCTGATCTTTTGACTTCTGTTGGGCTTTCACTCTGCTGGAGAAAATGCTTCAAAAAATCTTCTTCTTCTTCAGCTTCTTTGAAACCTTCGAAGAGCCTGAACTAGCTCTGATACCATGTTGGAATTTTGAAAATTCCAAACAACAGAAGTAGAGAGAATGATCTCTCCTCTACAACACAGAGAATTTTAAAACAAAAATTTGCTTGCAGACAGAGATGGCAGACTTTTAAAACAACTTCTATTTCTTTAAAAAAAAAAAACTGATACAAATCTTCCTCTTAGCACATAGGGATAACAAAAAGTAGTGACTGCTTCAAAACGCAGTGCACAGAACAACTCTTTGTCTCTCAAGAACAACACTGTTGTGTATTTCTGTTCTTCTCTTCTTTTCTGCGCTGCTATGCAAAAACTTAAGAAAAAAATAACTTACACAGGCTCTCGGGCCTTTTTCCTTTTTATATGCCGTGCATATATGTTAAAACATTACAAACTACGTATAAAACTTATTACAAAGAAATAAAATCAAATTACAAAGGAAAACCTTTGCGAGACTTTAAAAATTCAAATGCACAACGTGCGAGTGGGGACCACATCGCAGTCGGCCATCGCAATCGGCGATCGGCGATAACAAACAAAACTTTGCGATTGAGCGACATGCGATGTTGCGATTGCAATTGGATCGCATCGCAACATCCGATGGAACACTTGCGATCCACACAATCTTCCGATTGCGATCAAACAACGGATGCGATGGACCATTAAACTCCACTTCATAAACCTCATCAGGTCCGGAAATTCAGTTGGTGTGATCGGGGCATGCAATAGAAAAGTTCCGATTGCGATTGGACAACCGGATGCGATTGACGCATAAATTGTAATATATAAGATCTTCGAGTCCACCAAATTCAAATTGCAATCGGGCCCAACACTTAAGAGCTTCCGATTGCGATCAGGAATCAGATGCGATTGGAAATAAACTGTGGAATATAACCGGATCGGGTCTGGCCTTTGATCGGAGCATATTTCAAAACTTTGCTGATTGAACCTTGCGATTCAAGACTTGCGATTCCATTGAGTCTTTGCCACGTGGTCAAGTGGACCCACGGGCCTCCGCTGTTGGTGGGGGCGATTTATATATATGTTTCGGTTGTATGGTGTACAACCGTTCCTCTGTGGAACTCTGCCACATCAACAAGACACTCGGTCCTGCATCATTTATATGATGCGATTTGCGATTGCGATCGCATCGCAGAACTCCTCATCAACAAGACACTTAATAAAAACTTTGGTTGTTTTATTCACTTTGGTTGTTGAAGGCTTTAATCGCCCGAAATGACTGTTTTTAATTACTCTGCTCCTCCGTAGTTCAGATATATGGGAAATCTTCATTCCACTGTAAGACGGCTCTGCCCATCACCAAAATAACTTCTCCTGCAATCTGTGGCTGCGGCCCATCACAATTTGATTTCATTCATACGGATTTCTCCATGCTTCTTCAATACAGAGTGCTGCGCACTCAATCTCTGCTGCTGCTGCTGTGTACTCGTTTTCTTCCTGCCTAAAGGCACGGCAGGTGACTTTAATATTTCAACAATTTTTTAAATTTTTGTTGTCTGGATTCCAACCAATTTTGACCATCCGAGCAATTCCTCCACCTCCATAGACAACTCCTTATGACTCCTTATAAGTTCAAAGAATTATCATCCTCAATATCAAAGTTATCATCAAAGAAAAACAAATTACGAGTAAATGTTATCATTAAAATATCCTCCACAGGGTGATCAATGAAGGCATGGATGTGCACTCTAGGATTGCTGGCCACAAGAAAGTAAATGTAGTAAATGTGGTCATGAGGAAACACCAACGAATATCACGACAAAGTTTATGGACCAATATTATTTTTCCACATGGAAATATCTTTCTTCCATAGAATTCAAGGGGAATTGATGGTTGGCTTCGGTTTCTTATTTCTCGTTATTCTATATGTCTACGTGCTTTTCTTTTTCCATCTCTAAAATGAGCTTTTCGTGTATCATTATTTCTTTACTATTTCATAAGTCTTTATGCTCTTTCACTGTTCTGCTATTTCTGCAAGTCTTTGCCGTTTCTCTTCATCTAGTCAAAATATAGATCTCAAAGCCTTCGTATGGCTGTGTTTTTCTCGTAAGTCCTTTTAAGCTTTGGCTTTTTGAAGATGCTTCACACTCTTCTTTCCCATTGTCACCACGACTCATCAACGAGCACCATGTGCAAGAGGGAGGAGGGCATGGTTCTTTGGGTAGTGCATGAGCTAGGGAGGGCATGGTTCTCTAGATAGTGCATTAGTTAGGTTTTGAATTGAGTTTTTCACTTGCATTCATCACAACTAGGTTGTTCCAAAAGTGAAACATAAGCTCAATGTCTCGGGGATAACCTCTAAGTTCAATGTTTCGGGGAATAACTTCTAGATGGAAAAATCTTGTTTATTGAAGAAATGATAAAAGTGTTAAGATTGTTTGAGTGAATTTGACTAGGTTAAGTTATCGTTGGTTTCACATTCCAAGTATATGAGCACCAATGGATTTCCCCATATTAGAGGAAATCTCACCCTAAAAAGGCCCATGAAATTTTCATGTACATAATATGTCAAGCAATCAAAATATTTTAAATTTAAAATAGGTACATGTAAATATTTTGGAGGGAAAACAAAAAAAATACTTTTTTTAATTGTATTTTTCGCTTACCTCCTTATAGGTTTACTCAAATTTCAAGTATATACACTCATTCGATGCATAATTAAATTTCGCATTCGATGAGTACCCAATATGCATACTTTTGAGAAGACCCACCATGATAGAAATTGAAGATACGATAACACATTTTTAATGTATATTCAATTTTTATCAACGCAGATCTTCTCAAAAGTACATATAATGGATACTCGTTGAATGCCAAATTTAATTCTGCATCCAATGAGTGCCTACAATTGAAATTTGAGTAAACCTATAAGCAGATAAGCCAAAAATACAATAAAAAAAAGTAGTTTTATTTTTGTCCTTCCAAAGTTCATAACCCTTATTTTACTATTTCCTTATTATTTTATTATTTTTCATTAGGAGATTACTTTTAGGCTGAAATTTCCTTAATAAGTTGATGACAAATGTAGCTTATTTATAGGCCAAAAAACTCCATAGCTATTCGTCTTGCTAGATTGTGAGATCAAGAAATGGCGTCTTTATACACTATCATTTCTCTCACTGCTCTGTGATCCTAACATCTAGTGTCAAAGCCTCAGGAATACAAGAGTGTGGAATTGAGCGTGAAGCATGGATAACCTAATAATATATCTTTGTTGTGAAAGGTTGTGGTTGTTGTGATAAAAGAGAATTATGCTTTTTGATGAGAGATTGTATTGGTGAAAAAATAGACCAAGGGATGGATCGAGCAAGATATAGTGAAAGAGAGAGTTGATAGGGACAAGAGAGAGAAAAGAATCGAGATGGAGTAAACAGTTCTAATTTCTAATGAAGGAGCCACTGTGTAATGAGTAAAAAACCTAAGGGTTTTCGCCGAAGGCATTTTGCTAGGAAGTTGTAAGACCTGATGTTTAGGTATACATGATGCATGGTAGCATGCATAGTTATAAGGCCTTAAGAGTTTTCTTAGGCATACATGTAGTGTAGTGGTGCATGGAGTCATCAAGTTGTGTAATGGACCACTTTGAGAGGTATCAGGGTGGGAGGTGTATTGTTATCCTAGCTTGAGGGGGGAATGTGGAAACTTAGATGAGATGGTTGATGAATGGCACTAGGTCAAACAAAGTTAAGCTTAAAGGGGGGGGGGGGGGGGAGGGTTGTTAAGGTTGTTTGAATAAACTTGACTTAGTCAAGTTACCCGTGGTTTCGAACTCTAGGTATACGAGCACCCATGGTATTTCCCATGGTATTGATGAGAAATGTAGCCTATTTATAGGCCAAAAGACTCCATAATTATTCATATTGTTGGATAGTGAGATCAAACAACACAACGCTACCCTTAAACACCACCACTTCTCACGGTGCTTTGTGATCCTAACAAGAAGAGTATGTGGCTTGGAAGCTAGACATTGGGCTCATGAAAAATAGGTAAAACTGTTACCTTGACATAATAGACTAATAAACTACTTCTAAAAATTGAACATGCTCCGTGGCAAGTCGGTATTACAATTTTGTGATGTGAAAGAAAAAATCCTCATGAAGCTCAAAGGCATACAACTATTGATGGACATTGAAAATCGTTTAACACGTATTTAAATGAGTTCGACTATAGACTTGGCCAATAACACAAACAATAAATATGAGGCTCACCCAATTAAGATGGAAGTCTCACTTTCCTTCCAATTCAAATTTGGATAATAAGTTTTGGTCGCAGACTAATTATCTTAGATATCCTAAACATGGGATAGGCCTTTAGTTTGTTATAAAACTAGACTTTATGTATGATTTATTATTATTTAATCATTAATTTGATTTTAATATAGTTGAACACTTGAAAAATGGATGATGATGATTGGGCATTGAAGCCACCCAACACTCACACCTTTTTATTAATTTGCTCAAGAAGACAAATATAATATTGTCTATGCCCTTCTCCCATTTTAGAAAATAAATTCAAAGTGATACGTTTTTGAATACCGTAGTCTAAAAAACCCACATAATAACTTAGAAATTTCGGTAAGATTATGAAAATTTCTAGCAAATATTTTTGAAAATCTAGGTTATAGTTATTAAACTTCAATATTTTAGGTGACCTTAGGATTTTTGATGGTGCTGGATCCATTTCGACCATCAAAAATGCAATTCAAACACTCTAACTACCTGATTTTTTGAAAAAAAATTTTATGACAAAAAAAACTACAACCCAAGCTTACATCGTCAAGTGGACAACTCCTTAATATAACCAGCCACACAATGCTTTCGAGACTGGATACCTTCAAAAATAAAAGGTCCTGAAATTTATATCTAACCGACCAATCAAAGTTTTACGCATTAGCAATATTCCTTCTAGATGTAGACGAAAAATTTTAAGCACTGGGAAAATTCGTTACAAACGTAGTGAAATGAAAATTTATGGAATAACCCGAAAAGAACCTCTCTTTTTCTCCTTTGTTTTTTCGAATTAATATTTTTGTAAATGTGGTAAAATGAAAAATTCTGACATCACATGAAAATTGAGTTTTCAAAAAATAATTAAATTCAAAATAATTTGAAAATGAAAATTTATTTCAATAAGCAAATTCATTGATATAATATAAAATTATTAAACAATAAGTAAATTTATTGATACAGTATAAAATTATTAAACTTTAACTTATTATTCTATGGTTATAGATAAAAGAAAGGGAAAACCAAATTTATAAATGTATAAATTTGTGTTTTATAATTTATATGGATTTCTTTTACTAATTAAATTACTTTTTTTAATGAGGTTTTAAATTTTTTATAAAATGAACATTTTATATTAAATTTTTTATTTTTTCCTTTTATATAGTTTAAGAAAGTTTTTAACATTTATTATAAATATACATTATGATTTTCATATTTTAAATTTAATAGATATATTAGGTTTAATTTTGTGAAATTATTAATTATATAGTCTTGTTATTTTATTACCACTCCACATTCAACAACATGTTGAGCCGTCCTCTGCCTCTTCCTCGTCTGATGATTATTCCTCTTCCTCTTCCGAGGAACAAGTCAACATGTATTGTAAGTGTTCTGACTCAGATGCCTATCATTGTTCTGAGTCTGATTCTGATTCTTTTTCTTCTGCTGAAGAAGACCTTCCTCATGTCCTCATGGCCCAAGTTGATGATGATCTCAAAGTCTTTGCTCAGATCCGTGCCATGGAGGAAGGTGATCTCAAAGCTGCTCTCCTTGCAGCTTATATGAAAAATCTGCCTGGTTCTTCTGGTTCTTCCAGTTCCTCCACTGGTAAGAAACCCAATTTTGTTGACGCTTCCTATGAGCGTAACACCAAGACGTATCTCCTCCACAATTCTAACAAAGCTCGTGCACTCACTTTGGGGGAGGTGAGCAAGGAGATACATGATCTAAAATCTGAAATTCGCATCATGAAAAATGAAATTTCTGTCCTGAAATCTCAAGTTCAACAACCGTCTTCCTCCTCTACAGTTATTTCAGGAAAACAGACAAGTTACACGCTGCATTCTGCTCCCAAGACTGAAGTCCAATTTGCAGAAGGCAAGTTTGACACTTCAGTTGGATTCAGAGAAATTGGTGACATGCAAGTCATGGCCATACAATACCAACAGCATCATGTTCAGGTAAATATTTGTATTGTTGGTCATGTTTACAAGGTCACTGCACTTATAGACTCAGGGGTAGACATAAACCTAATTTCAAAGAAAATAGTCCCATCCAAATACTGGACCACAGCAAACAAAGAAGTAACGAGACTAGGTATCAAAAAGTTGAAGTTTGAAGTTTCTAAGGCTGCTGTTTGCTTTGATTCAAGATGTGTGAAACTTTCCTTTGCAGTTTCTGACATTCCAGTTGACTGTATCTTAGGAATATATTTTTAGCAGCAGTTGAGCCCCATGGGTCCTTTAGATTTCCTAACAAGTCTGCAGGATATTTCATTACTATTGCTGGGGAAAGAATTGAATTGCCTTATATCTCTAGACCCAGGATCTCACCCATGGTTCAGGCCATGCAAGAACTTCACAAAGCTGAGAATAGCTTAGAAGAACTCAAGGATCATAAAAGTACAATCAGAATTGAAGAATAGTTGAGTTCTCCAAAGGTCTAGAAACAAATCTCTGAAATTCAGAGAGAATTTGAGGAAACATGTTGCTCAGAAGAGCCAAATGCCTTTTGGCATCGAAAGCAACATTGCATTGAATTGCCTTACAAGGAAGGTTACACTGGCAGACCTTGTAAGTCCAGATCCATTCCCATGTCTGTGGATCACAGACAACTCTTCCAGAAAGAGATTGAACAGCTTCTCCAAAGGAAGCTAATCAGAGAATCCAGCAGCCCTTGGAACTGCTATGGATTCTATGTTAATAAAAGAAGTGAACAAGTCAGAGGTGTCCCAAGACTTGTCATAAATTACAAGCCTCTGAACAATGTTTTAGCAGATGACACTTATCCGATCCCTCACAAAGGAGATCTGATAAGAAGAATAGCAGGAGCCAAAATATTTTCTAAGTTTGACCTGAAGTCTGGCTTCTGGCAAGTAGCAGTTGCAGAGAAAGACAAATGGAAAACAGCATTTAGTATTCCAGCCGGGCATTATGAGTGGAATGTAATGCCATTTGGTTTGAAACATGCACCTTCTAAATTTCAGAAGGTGATGGATTCTATTTTTAGGCCATATGCTGAATGGCTACTTGCATATATTGATGATCTGCTCATTTTTTCCAAGAACTTACAAGACCACTTCAGACATCTGAAAATCTTCATGAAGCTGGTCCAGAGAAATGTTTTAGTCTTGAGCAAAAAGAAGATGGTGCTTTGCAAGACTAAAAGCAAATTTTTAGGGCACGAAATTGAAAATGGCCAAATTGCTCTTCAAAATCATGCACTAGAATTTTCAGACAAGTTCCGAGATGTGATAATGGATAAAACACAGCTACAAAGATTTCTGGGTTATGTGAGCAATTTCTATCCCTCATGTGCCATTGACAGGTCTCTTCTCAACCAGAGACTCAGGAAAAACCCAAAACCTTGGACAGAGAAGCACACTCAAGCAGTCAGGGAAATAAAATCCAAGGTTCGTAATCTCCCTATTTTGTATGTTGTTGATGATAATGCATTTAAAATTGTTGAAACAGATGCGAGTAACATAGGATGGGGAGGTGTCCTCAAACAGAAGCCGAATGAAGACAGCCCAAAGGAGCAAGAACAGGTTGTGCAGTTTGTATCAGGAGTTTGGAGCAAAGCAGAGCAAAATTATGCTCCAATCGAGAAAGAGGTAAAGGCAGCCTGGAATTGCATCAGTAAGTTTTCAATTCATTTGGCTAACAAACATTTCCTGCTTAGAACTGATGCGAAAGCACTGGAGAAAGTAATTACAAAGGTTATAAAGAACCCAGAAGATGCAAAGTTTGCAAGATGGCAAGCTTTGTTTGCATATTTTGATTTTAAGGTAGAACATTTCAAAGGTTCTGAGAATTGTCTTCCAGACTTTCTAAGCAGAGAGTACATCCAGCAACAAGAACAGAGAAATGACCCTGAAAAGGAAGAAATTCATGTGATGGTCATTCTCACAGAATGGGACCAAGCAAACCAAAAGGAAACATTGAGATATATTGCAGATGATGAGCCTTGGCCCATATACCAGGAAAAATGGAGGCCTACTTGGCAGCTCCGAAATACCAAAGTGCTTGATGCTAATGTTCAGAATCACAATGATTTACAGCACTTCGTTCCAGAGAGAAAAGTATACCCAAAAGGAAGTAAGTGGATACATGACATGATGTATTCACACAGCATGCTTGCTTCCTTTGAAGCAGAACGCTCTCTCGCCCAAGATTTTAATGACATCTATGTTATCTGTACTGGCGGTGGAGATAGAAGTCGGGTGTACTACAAGTCTATCATTATAAACAGGACAAGGAACCCTGGCCAATACACTGGAGGCAAATTTCAAACATGGCCAGGTAATGATCAAAATATTATTTTTCCTGATACTGTTTATAATTTTTCAGGATATAAAGATTTGTGGTGGGACTTGCTAAATAAAGATGGTCGTGAGGAAACTCACTACACCAAACTTAAGTTTGCCTGCACATGGATCAATTCAAGAGAATCAGCAGCGCCATGGGTAGAAAATTGGTGGCATGACTATGGAGTTAGTCCATACAGCATGGATCCAGATTACTATGAATCCTATGTCCATAGAAATTGTCATGAATGTTTGGAAGGACCAACTGGTGAATGTTTTCACTATCCCTGCCAGACTGTAAAAGAAATCGAGGGACTAGAATATCAAATGAGAAACCCCGTTTTGAAATCATACATGGAAATGCATCACCAATGGCTCGTCATGACCAAGATTAAGCACCAGATCATCCTCAATAAGCCAATGATTATATGACGTATCTACACCAAAGCATGGGATGATGAGTTTTATGGAAAGATCAGATATCCTGATGCTACAATCTTGGATCCGCTTACAGCTGCCAGCACAAGTGGTCCTCGGGAGCCCCACTAAAAAGGCTTTCCCTATGTAATAATGGTACCTAGTCACGGGTCTATAGTGACAGAGCTTTTCTCGAGGGCTTTTCATCTGTCCGAAAAGTATCCTCTCTGTAATAAATTATTCTGTTTCCTCGTGGGCCTTGTACTTAAAGGCATCCACAGTGTATATTCACCCATTTTCACATGTTTGTGTCGGAAGGATATAATCTCTGTGCGGATGTCCCGACAAGGGTTACCCGAAAGCGATGATCCGCCTTCCAAGTGTCAATAATCGGATGGGCTACAGGAATGCTTGTCCCCTCTTCCAATCTATATAAGGAAGGGTAAGGCTCATTCGAAACCATCGGTAGTTGAGAGTCTTAGATCGGTAGTTGAGAGTCTTAGATCGGTAGTTGAGAGTCTTAGATCGGCATTTGGAGTTTGAGTTTTGTTTTTGTGTTTTTGAGTCCGATTTTTGCTCCCTGCTCTGCATCTGCGCAATATTTGCGATCTGCTTGCACCACGGAGTCTTGACTCGTAGTCCTTAGGAGAACTGAGAAGCCAGCGTGTCTGTTCATGTGATAGGCAAGAACCTAAAGTGGCCAGTTCTTTAGATTGAGTCTTTATGTTCGTGTGTATAAAGCTCTGAGAGAGAGTCTGTAATTTGGCCAGGAAGCCTCCGGTAACGATCACTCATTTTGAGTATCATAAGTTCGGTAAAATCCATTACAGTCAATCTCTGATAAAGAGTACTGAGTCCATATAAGTATGTAATTTGATTGTAAAATCATTCTGCTATCAATAAAGAGAGAAGTTTTTCATCATTCCGCATTTAAGTACTGTTACTCTGTGCACTGTCATTTGCTGTTAAAACACTGTTAATCTTCTCATATTACTGAAAGTTCGCTGGAGGTTAGCTAGAAGTTCGCGAAAATACTGAGGGACGCCAAGGCCGTGTGAAGGTGAGGGATGTCGTGTGTGAGGCCGCAAGTTGCGTGAAGGTTCAGTAGGTTCTTGTATGGGTTCATCTGGGTTCACATAAAGTAGTGTCGAGAAGGTTAAGGAGACATTTAACAAGGCCAAGTCTGCATTTGAAGCAGCAAGCAAGCTTGTTGAGAAGCCTCTGCTAGAAATTGGTATCAGAGCCAGTAAGTCGGATTCGCATGGTTCAGAAAAGGTCATTACTTAATCCATATCTCTTTAAATATGGATTCATCTATGTCAAAAGCAGTCTCTTTCAGAGAACTAGAAGAGAAAGATAGATTTGAACAAAACCCATTAAGGGATATGTTTGCTAGTAGTAGCAGTAGAATAATAAATGAGTCTGATCATTTATATGAGGAGGTTGAGCCCCAAGCCAGATGGGTTTTGCCCAGAATATCCGCCTCTCAAGTATATAGTGACCTAGGTGTCTGGCACTTGAAAGCAGCCACTAGGATCACCAATAAAGAGTCGGTCATCTCTATAGAAGAAAATTCAGATCGTGTACAGTTGATTCCTATTTTGAATCCCAAGGAGCTTCAAGCCAAAGCAAGAAAACTGGGAACCCAATTTTTGCATTTGGGTTGTGTGCGTGTTGGTATTCATGCGTTGGTGCATCCGGGTGTTGATGCATATGTGTTAGCTACTGTAAGGGATTTAACGCATATTAAATACACAGATTCTTTGATTGGAGGGATTGTTGCTCCATTGTCAAATGGACCAGTGTGGTTTGATGGTTATCCGAACTTTTCGGTATCAATCACAGATGAAACTTTGGCAGACATATTGCAGCTTCAAATCCAAACAATGGGATTTGACATGAGAAAGAAACGACAAAACATTGCCATCCAGTTTCGCGGATGTTTCCACCATACTTCCACAATGTTTCCTGCAGTCCTCCATGCACCCAGCCGAGAGTCAAAGACCAGTGTCGTTGTCCTGACCGATCCCAAGAATCAGAAAATAGAACATCAGGCCATTAAATGGGAAGATCTTACTTTCCCAGAACACTAGACAGTTCCAAACCCTAAGCCTCTCGCTGTACAGAAAATCACCTCAGCCAACATCACAGAAAGCCAATCCTCTGCTATCTTGTCTTTTCCCCGACGGTCAACCATTGACAGAAGAAGAATAGAGGAAGAATGTAAAAAGTCTCCCAGATTTATTTCACCAGATTGTACAGATACTGGTTGTAGTTCTATTGTGTCAAATTTTAGTCATGTAGCCTTATTTGAATTTGCTCAGTTTGTAAATTATCAGCCCCTGAGCGTCCAATGTCCACAATGTAGTCAGCATGTTAATTTGCAGAGTCTAGCCTATGCAGTTCTTCATAAGAACCATAACAATAGGACTGGTGAAGCCCCTCCTGCGTCTTCTACCAACCCATGTCCTAATCCTAAATTCTCTGACATCCCTTTTCCCCATGAAGATGAGCATGTTCTTATGATGCATCTTGTACCTATTCTAGAGGAAGAAGACCCAAGGCTAACTTCTGTCTATATGAACATGAGACCTGCAAATAGCCCAAAGTATGGATTGGGTTATATTGAACAAGTAGACCAACTGATCCCTGAATGTAGATTCAGAGATCTACCTCGAGGATGCAAGAAACCATCAGTCCCAGAAATACACAAGTTTTATACTTTGATGGATGGTTGTCCTAAGAACCAGATCCCTGCTCAATGGATGAAGCAGATGATAAACTGGGATTTGTTTACCCATCCACAAGCAGATGAGTTTGCTGCAGCTTTCCCTAAGGAAGAAAAGATGAAAATGGCTGAAGAATGGAAAGCTTATATGGAAGAAGAGAATGTATGGATTTCATTTTATTCATGGAAAAAGAAAATGGAATCTGATGTGGTTTTAATGGCAGATTCAGTTGCCTCTTCTTCACATTCCTGGACTGCACCAGATGGCAGTAAAATTGAGACCCACACTACTTACCCTCCTTTTAAAAGTATTGTCCTAGGAGAAGGAAAAAGTTCTGCAAATGCATATCCTCTGGTTCAGAGAGATAATGCAGCAATGGAAACAGAGGGTAGAATTCAGAAAGTTTCTGAGCAGGTAAATTGGACAAACACTGCTCTGACTGGTCTTGAGAAGAATGTTGCTAAAACTGCTCTGGTCAAAGATCAAATTGACTCAGTTCAAGTTTCTATAAATGATGTACATAGAGTTTTTAATTCAGTTCAGTGTGATTTGCAAGTAGTTAGACATATTTCAGAAAAGTCATTTGAAAGATTTGAAGATGTGGAAAATTGTATAGTAGAGCAAAGTAATTCCACACGGGAGTCAGTTGCTAATCTGTCTGATAAGTTTGACAGATTAAATTTGAAGAAATCCAATAAGCCTATCCCGCTTTCATTTTTGACTAAAGGAAAGAGCATTCATCCCCATAAGCTTGAAAGCCCAATCTCTCAGTTTCCTCATCTTTTTCCAAAAGAAGTGCCTCAGTTGTCCCAGCAACCTGAGCCTAAGCCAGAAGAAAAGTCTGAGAAAATAACCATAGCCACTGCTTTAGAAATCTCAGATTCTGAAAAACATGCTTTTCCTATTTATGAACCTCTGGAACCTCAGTTTACCAGACATGCTGCCCCTGACCTATATGGTGCAGGAAAGATTCCACCCAGAGAGACTTTCCATGAAGGGAGTCATAAGGAATGGAACATTGATGGTCTGTCTACAGCACAGATCAGGCAACTGCTTGATCAAATGATTGTTGAATATAAACTGATGTGTGTAGAAGGGAAAAGTGAAGTTGAAGCCTGTAAGACACACATACAGTGTTTTACTGGTACTATGGCAAGGTGGTCGGAGTTGGAGTCATCCCCTGTTATGTTAGACAAGATGGAGAAAGAAGTTCTCAAAGATGAACAGGGAGATATTATGTTTAATCTTGATGGCACAACACAGACAAATATGATTAGTGCGCTCACAGCACTAATCCAGGAGCATTTCTATGGAGCTGAGTTTGCTCTCACAGATAAGAATGAATTGATACTGATGAATCTGAAATGCAATAATATAAATCAGTATGAAGACTTCCACAACGATTGGATTGAAAGAATATTCTTGGTCAAGGACCCTAAGAATATCTTGTGGAAGCAAGTTTATCTTGCTGCTCTACCATCCAAGTTGGTAGGCATTTTGAAGTTACAAAAAGCATTCCCCTTGCCACTAGAAGTCTATCTTTGGGGAGATTTTTATGCAATAATTACTAAAGTTTTGATTTCTCTGTGTACCAGTTCAAAGATGCAAAAGTCTATAGATAAGCTCAATAGACTTCCTAGTACCAAGTCTTTCTGCAGCAGGTATGGAATAACAGTTGATGATCCTTTGGTGCATCGCAGAAAGCATAAAAGGCATGCAAAGAAGGCTTACAAAAGAAGTAAAGCCTCTACCTACAGATTGAGCTCAGGCAAAAGAAGAGAGCTCCGCAGGCCTAAAGAAAGCAGAAGGCCTACAGAAAGAAGAGGACACTATCGCTATAAACCCAAGACCCATTACTATCAGCCTCACGACATCCGTCCCAAGGATGCCAAACTGGCTAAAATGAAGGAAGTTGTCTGTTGGTTGTGTGTTCAGCCTGGTCATACCTCAAACATGTGTCCAACAGCCCTAGAATCTAAGAAAGGTCTTGGAAAGAAATCTGCTAAGTTCAAATAGCCATCTACAAGTCAGACTGTCAAACAGGAACCTATATGTGCTCACTGTCATTCGTCATTTCATAAAACAACAGATTGCCACAATCGTGCCCAGCCACTCCACATTCAACAACATGCTGAGCCGTCCTCTGCCTCTTCCTCGTCTGATGACTATTCCTCTTCCTCTTCCGAGGAACAAGTCAACATGTATTGTAAGTGTTCTGACTCAGATGCCTGTCATTGTTCTGAGTCTGATTCTGATTCTTTTTCTTCTGCTGAAGAAGACCTTCCTCATGTTCTCATGGCCCAAGTTGATGATGATCTCAAAGTCTTTGCTCAGATCCGTGCCATGGAGGAAGGTGATCTCAAAGCTGCTCTCCTTACAGCTTATATGAAAAATCTGCCTGGTTCTTCTGGTTTTTCCAGTTCCTCCACTGGTAAGAAACCCAATTTTGTTGACGCTTCCTATGAGCGTAACACCAAGACGTATCTCCTCCAAAATTATAACAAAGCTCGTGCACTCACTTTGGGGGAGGTGAGCAAGGAGATACATGATCTAAAATCTAAAATTCGCATCATGAAAAATTAAATTTATGTCCTGAAATCTCAAGTTCAACAGCCGTCTTCCTCCTCTACAGCTATTTCAGGAAAACAGACATGTTACATGCTACATTCTGCTCCCAAGACTGAAGTCCAATTTGCAGAAGGCAAGTTTGACACTTCAGTTGGATTCAGAGAAATTGGTGACATGCAAGTCATGGCCATACAATACCAACAGCATCATGTTCAGGTAAATATTTGTATTGCTGGTCATGTTTACAAGGTCATTGCACTTATAGACTCAGGAGCAGACATAAATCTAATTTCAAAGAAAATAGTCCCATCCAAATACTAGACCACAGCAAACAAATAAGTAACGGGACTAGGTATGAAAAATTTGAAGTTTGAAGTTTCTAAGGCTGTTTTTTGCTTTGATTCAAGATGTGTGAAACTTTCCTTTGCAGTTTCTGACATTCCAGTTGACTGTATCTTAGGAAATATAATTTTAGCAGCAGTTGAGCCCCATGGGTCCTTTAGATTTCCTGACAAGTCTGCAGGATATTTCATTACTATTGCTGGGGAAAGAATTGAATTGCCTTATATCTCTAGACCCAGGATCTCACCCATGGTTCAGGCCATGCAAGAACTTCACAAAGCTGAGAATAGCTTAGAAGAACTCAAGGATCATAAAAGTACAATTAGAATTGAAGAATAGTTGAGTTCTCCAAAGGTCCAGAAACAAATCTCTGAAATTCAGAGAGAATTTGAGGAAACATGTTGCTCAGAAGAGCCAAATGCCTTTTGGCATCGAAAGCAACATTGCGTTGAATTGCCTTACAAGGAAGGTTACACTGGCAGACCTTGTAAGTCCAGATCCATTCCCATGTCTGTGGATCATAGACAACTCTGCCAGAAGGAGATTGAACAGCTTCTCCAAAGGAAGCTAATCAGAGAATCCAGCAGCCCTTGGAACTGCTATGGATTCTATGTTAATAAAAGAAGTGAACAAGTCATAGGTGTCCCAAGACTTGTCATAAATTACAAGCCTCTGAACAATGTTTTAGCAGATGACACTTATCTGATCCCTCACAAAGGAGATCTGATAAGAAGAATAGCAGGAGCCAAAATATTTTCTAAGTTTGACCTGAAGTCTGGCTTCTGGCAAGTAGCAGTTGCAGAGAAAGACAAATGGAAAACAACATTCAGTATTCCAGCCGGGCATTATGAATGGAATGTAATGCCATTTGGTTTAAAACATGCACCTTCTAAATTTCAGAAGGTGATGGATTCTATTTTTCGGCCATATGCTGAATGGCTACTTGCATATATTGATGATCTGCTCATTTTTTCCAAGAACTTACAAGACCACTTCAGACATCTAAAAATCTTCATGAAGCTGGTCCAGAGAAATGGTTTAGTCTTGAGCAAAAAGAAGATGGAGCTTTGCAAGACTAAAATCAAATTTTTAGGGCACAAAATTGAAAATGGCCGAATTGCTCTTCAAAATCATGCACTAGAATTTGCAGACAAGTTCCCAGATGTGATAATGGATAAAACATAGCTACAAAGATTTCTGGGTTATGTGAGCAATTTCTATCCCTCATGTGCCATTGACAGGTCTCTGCTCAACCAGAGACTCAGGAAAAACCCAAAACCTTGGACAGAGAAGCACACTCAAGCAGTCAGGGAAATAAAATCCAAGGTTCATAATCTCCCTATTTTGTATGTTGTTGACAATAATGCATTTAAAATTGTTGAAACAGATGCGAGCAACATAGGATGGGGAGGTGTCCTCAAATAGAAGCCGAATGAAGACAGCCCAAAGGAGCAAGAACAGGTTGTGCATTTTGTATCAGGAGTTTGGAGCAAAGCAGAGCAAAATTATGCTCCAATCGAGAAAGAGGTAAAGGCAGCCTGGAATTGCACCAGTAAGTTTTCAATTCATTTGGCTAACAAACAATTCCTGCTTAGAACTGATGCGAAAGCACTGGAGAAAGTAATTACAAAGGTTATAAAGAACCCAAAAGATGCAAAGTTGGCAAGATGGCAAGCTCTGTTTGCATATTTTGATTTTAAGGTAGAACATATCAAAGGTTCTGAGAATTGTCTTCCAGACTTTCTAAGCAGAGAGTTCATCCAGCAACAAGAACAGAGAAATGACCCTGAAAAGGAAGAACTTCATGTGATGGTCATTCTCACAGAATGGGACCAAGCAAACCAAAAGGAAACATTGAGATATATTGCAGATGATGAGCCTTGGCCCATATACCAGGAAAAATGGAGGCCTACTTGGCAGCTCCGAAATACCAAAGTGCTTGATGCTAATGTTCAGAATCACAATGATTTACAGCACTTTATTCCAGAGAGAAAAGTATACCCAAAAGGAAGTAAGTGGATACATGACATGATGTATTCACACAGCATGCTTTCTTCCTTTGAAGCAGAACGCTGTCTCGCCCAAGATTTTAATGACATCTATGTTATCTGTACTGGCGGTGGAGATAGAAGTCGGGTGTACTACAAGTCTATCATTATAAACAGGACAAGAAACCCTGGCCAATAAACTGGAGGCAAATTTCAAACATGGCCAGGTAATGATCCAAATCTTATTTTTCCTGATACTGTTTATCATTTTTCAGGATATAAAGATCTGTGGTGGGACTTGCTAAATAAAGATGGTCGTGAAGAAACTCACTACACCAAACTTAAGGTTTGCCTGCACATGGATCAATTCAAGAGAAGCAGCAGCGCCATGGGTAGAAAATTGGTGGCATGACTATGGAGTTAGTCCATAATCCATATTACTATGAATCCTATGTCCATAGAAATTGTCATGAATGTTTGGAAGGACCAACTGGTGAATGTTTTCATTATCCCTGCCAGACTGTAAAAGAAATCGGGGGACTAGAATATCAAATGAGAAACCCCGTTTTGAAATCATACATGGAAATGCATCACCAATGGCTCGTCATGACCAATATTAAGCACCAGATCATCCTCAATAAGCCAATGATTGTACGACGTATCTACACCAAAGCATGGGATGATGAGTTTTATGGAAAGATCAGATATCCTGATGCTACAATCTTGGATCCACTTACAGCTGCCAGCACAAGTGGTCCTCGGGAGCCCCACTAAAAAGGCTTTCCCTATGTAATAATGGTACCTTGTCACGGGTCTATAGTGACAGAGCTTTTCTCGAGGGCTTTTCATCTGTCCGAAAAGTATCCTCTCTGTAATAAATTATTCTATTTTCTCGTGGGCCTTGTACTGAAAGGCATCCACAGTGTATATTCACCCACTTTCACATGTTTGTGTCAGAAGGATCGAATCTCTGTGCGGATGTCCCGACAAGGGTTACCCGAAAGCGATGATCCGCCTTCCAAGTGTCAATAATCGGATGGGCTACATGAATGCTTGTCCCCTCTTCCAATCTATATAAGGAAGGGTAAGGCTCATTCGAAACCATCGGTAGTTGAGAGTCTTAGATCAGTAGTTGAGAGTCTTAGATCGGCATTTGGAGTTTGAGTTTTGTTTTTGTGTTTTTGAGTCCGAGTTTTGCTCCCTGCTCTGCATCTGCGCAATATTTGCGATCTGCTTGCACCACGGAGTCTTGACTCATAGTCCTTAGGAGAACTAAGAAGCCTGCGTGTCTGTTCATGTGACAGGAAAGAACCTAAAGTGGCCAGTTCTTTAGATTGAGTCTTTATGTTCGTGTGTATAAAGCTCTGAGACAGAGTATGTAATTTGGCCAGGAAGCCTCCGGTAACGATCACTCATTCTGAGTATCATAAGTTCTTCAATCTTAATTGTGATTTTGTGATCTTTGAGTTCTTCCAAGCTGTTCTCAGCTTTGTGAATTTCTTGCATGGCCTGAACCATGGGTGAAATCCTGGGTCTAGAGATATAAGGCAATTCAATTCTTTCCCCAGCAATAGTAATGAAATATCCTGCAGACTTGTCAGGAAATCTAAAGGACCTATGGGGCTCAACTGCTACTAAAAATATATTTCCTAGAATACAGTCAACTGGAATATCAGAAAATGCAATGGAAATTTTCACACATCTTGAATCAAAGCAAACAACAGCCTTAGAAACTTCAAACTTCAGCTTTTTCATACCTAGTCCCGTTACTTCTTTGTTTGCTGTGGTCCAGTATTTGGATGGGACTATTTTCGTTGAAATTAGATTTATGTCTGCTCCTGAGTCTATAAGTGCAGTGACCTTGTAAACATGACCAGCAATACAAATATTTACCTGAACATGATGCTGTTGGTATTGTATGGCCATGACTTGCATGTCACCAATTTCTCTGAATCCAACTGAAGTATCAAACTTGCCTTCTGCAAATTGGACTTCAGTCTTGGGAGCAGAATGCAGCGTGTAACTTGTCTGTTTTCCTGAAATAGCTGTAGAGGAGGAAGACGGCTGTTGAACTTGAGATTTCAAGACAGAAATTTCATTTTTCATGCTGCGAATTTCAGATTTTAGATCATGTATCTCCTTGCTCACCTCCCCCAAAGTGAGTGCACGAGCTTTGTTAGAATTGTGGAGGAGATACATCTTCGTATTGACAAATGCAGGCGTAAGCAACAATAAAATTGGCTACTGTTGAGGAACCGGGAATTGCAAGAACTGTGCGATTTTTCACAGCCGAAGGACTGCAATGGAGATCACCTTCCTCCATGGCACGGATCTGAGAAAATACTTTGAGATCATCATCAACTTGGGCCATGAGGACATGAGGAAGGTCGTCTTCAGCAGAAGAAAAAGAATCAGAATCAGACTCAGAACAATGACAAGCATCTGAGTCAGAACACTTACAATACATGTTGACTTGTTCCTCGGAAGAGGAAGAGGAATAGTCATCAGAGGATGAAGAGGCAAAGGACGGCTCAACATGTTGTTGAATGTGGAGTGGCTGGGCACGATTGTGGCAATTTGTTGTTTTATGAAATGATGAATGACAGTGAGCACATCTAGGTTCCTGTTTGACAGTCGACCTTGTAGATGGCTGTTTAAACTTAGCAGATTTCTTACCAAGACCTTTCTTAGATTCTAGGACTGTTGGACACATGTTTGAGGTATGACCAGGCTGACCACAGAGCCAACAGACAACTTCCTTCATTTTAGCCAGTTTGGCATCCTTGGGACGGATGTCGTGAGGCTGATAGTAATGGGTCTTGGGTTTATAGCGATAGTGTCCTCTTCTTTCTGTAGGCCTTCTGTTTTCTTTAGGCCTGCGGAGCTCTCTTCTTTTGCCTGAGCTCAATCTGTAGGTAGAGGTTTTACTTCTTTTGTAAGCCTTCTTTGCATGCCTTTTATGCTTTCTGCGATGCACCAAAGGATCATCAACTGTTATTCCATACCTGCTGCAGAAAGACTTGGTACCAGGAAGTCTATTGAACTTATCTATAGAATTTTGCATCTTTGAACTGGTACACAAAGAAATCAAAACTTTAGTAATTATTGCATAAAAATCTCCCTAAAGATAAACTTCTAGTGGCAAGGGGAATGCTTCTTGTAACTTCAAAATGTCTACCAACTTGGATGGTAGAGCAACAAGATAAACTTGCTTCCACAAGATATTCTTAGGGTCCTTGACCAAGAATATTCTTTCAATCCAATCCCTGTGGAAGTCTTCATACTGATTTATATTATTGCATTTCAGATTCATCAGTATCAATTCATTCTTATCTGTAAGAGCAAACTCAGCTCCACAGAAATGCTCTTGGATTAGTGCTGTGAGCGCACCAATCATATTTGTCTGTGTTGTGCCATCAGGATTGAACATTATATCACCCTGTTCATCTTTGAGAATTTATTTCTCCATTTTTTCTAACATAACAGGGGATGACTCTAGCTCCCACCACCTTGCCAGAGTACCAGTAAAACACTGTATGAGTGTCTTACAGGCTTCAACTTCACTTTTCCCTTCTACACACATCAGTTTATATTCAACAATCATTTGATCAAGCAGTTGCCTGATCTGTGCTGCAGATAGACCATCAATGTTCCACTCCTTATGACTCCCTTTATGGAAAGTCTCTCTGGGTGGAATATTTCCTGCACCATATAGGTCAGGGGCAGCATGTCTGGTAAACTGAGGTTCAAGAGGCTCATAAATAGGAAAATCATGTTTTTCAGAATCTGAGATCTCTAAAGAAGTGGCTATAGTTATTTTCTCAGATTTATCTTCTGGCTTAGACTCAGGTTGCTGGGACAACTGAGGCACTTCTTTTGGAAAGAGATGAGGAAACTGAGAGATTGGGCTTTCAAGCTCATGGGGATGAATACTCTTTCCTTTGGTCAAAAATGAAAGCGGGATAGGCTTATTGGCTTTCTTCAAATTTAATCTGTCAAACTTATCAGACAGATTAGCAACTGACTCCTGTGTGGAAATACTTTGTTCTACTATACAATTTTCCACATCTTCAAATCTTTCAAATGATTTTTCTGAAATATGTCTAACTACTTGCAAATCACACTGAACTGAATTTAAAACTCTATGTACATCATTTACAGAAACTTGAACTGAGTCAATTTGATCTTTGACCAGGGCGGTCTTTGCAACATTCTTCTCAAGATCAGTCAGAGCAGTGTTAGTCCAATTCACATGCTCACTTAATTTTTGTATTCTACCCTCTGTGCACGTTGCTGCATTATCTCTCTGAACCAGAGGATATGCATTTGCAGAACTTTGTCCTTCTCCTAGGACAATACTTTTAAAAGGAGGGTAAGTAGTGTGGGTCTCAATTTTACTGCCATATGGTGCAGTCCAGGAATGAGAAGAAGAGGCAACTGAATCTGCCATTAAAACCACATCAGATTCCATTTTCTTTTTCCATGAGTAAAATGAAATCCATACCTTCTCTTCTTCCATATAAGCTTTCCATTCTTCAGCCATTTTCATCTTTTCTTCCTTAGGGAAAGCTGCTGCAAACTCATCAGCTTGTGGATGGGTAAACAAATCCCAATTAATCATCTGTTTCATCCATTGAGCAGGGATCTGGTTCTTAGGACATCCATCCATCAAAGTATAAAACTTGTGAATCTCAGGGACTGATGGTTTCTTACATCTTGGAGGTAGATCTCTGAATCTACATTCAGGGATCAGTTGGTCTACTTGTTCAATATAACCCAATCCATACTTTGGGCTATTTGCAGGTCTCATGTCCATATCGATGTGAGTTAGCCTTGGATCTTCTTCCTCTAGAATAGGTACAAGATGCATCATAAGAACATGCTCGTCTTCATGGGGAAAAGGGATGTCAGAGCATTTAGGATTAGGACATGGGTTGGTAGAAGACGCAGGAGGGGCTTCACCAGTCCTATTGTTATGGTTCTTATGAAGAACTGCATAGGCTAGACTCTGCAAATTAACATGCTGACTACATTGTGGGCATTGGACGCTCAGGGGCTGATAATTTACAAACTGAGCAAATTCAAATAAAGCTACATGACTACAATTTGAAACAATAGAACTACAACCAGTATCTGTACAATCTGGTGAAATAAATCTGGGAGACTTTTTACATTCTTCCTCTATTCTTCTTCTGTCAATGGTTGACCGTCGGGGAAAAGACAAGACAGCAGAGGATTGGTTTTCTGTGATGTTGGATGAGGTGATTTTCTGTACAGCGAGAGGCTTAGGGTTTGGAACTGTCCAGTGTTCTGGGAAAGTAAGATCTTCCCATTTAATGGCCTGATGTTCTATTTTCTGATTCTTGGGATCAGCCAGGACAACGACACTGGTCTTTGACTCTCGGCTAGGTGCATGGAGGACGGCAGGAAACATTGTGGAAGTATGGCGGAAACATCCGCGAAACTGGATGGAAATGTTTGTCGTTTCTTTCTCATGTCAAATCCCATTGTTTGGATTTGAAGCTACAATATGTCTGCCAAAGTTTCATCTATGATTGATACCGAAAAGTTCAGATAACAATCAAACCACACTGGTCCATTTGACAATGGAGCAACAATCCCTCCAATCAAATAATCTGTGTATTTATTATGCGTTAGATCCCTTACAGTAGCTAACACATATGCATCAACACCCAGATGCACCAACGCATGAATGCCAACACGCACACAACCCAAATGAAAAAATTGGGTTCCCAGTTTTCTTACTTCGGCTTGAAGCTCTTTTGGATTTAAAATAGGAATCCACTGTACACGATCTAAATTTTCTTCTATAGAGCTGACCGACTCTTTAATGGTGATCCTAGTGGCTGCTTTCAAGTGCCAGACACCTAGGTCACTATATACTTGAGAGGCGGATATTCTGGGCAAAACCCATTGGCTTGGGGCTCGACCTCTTCATATAAATGATCAGACTCATTTATTACTCTACTGCTACTACTAGCAAACATATCCCTTAATGGGTTTTGTTCAGCTCTATCTTTCTCTTCTAGTTCTCTGAAAGAGACTGATTTTGACATAGATGAATCCATATTTAAAGAGAGATGGATTAAGTACTAACCTTTTCTGAACCACGCGAATCCGACTTACTGGCTCTGATACCAATTTCTAGCAGAGGCTTCTCAACAAGCTTACTTGTTGCGTCAAATGCAGACTTGGCCTTGTTAAATGTCTCCTTAACCTTCTCGACACTCCTTTATGTGAACCCAGATGAACCCATACAAGAACCTACTGAACCTTCACGCAACTTGCGGCCTCACACACAACATTCCTCGCCTTCACACGGCCTTGGCGTCCCTCAGTATTTTCGCGAACTTCTGGCGAACCTCCAGCGAACTTTCAGTAATATGAGAATATTAACAGTGTTTTAAAAGCAAATGACAGTGCACATAGTAACAATACTTAAATTCAGAATGATGAAAAACTTCTCTCTTTATTGATAGCAGAATGATTTTACAATCAAATTACAAACTTATATGGACTCAGTACTCTTTATCAGAGATCGACTGTAATGGCTTTTACCGGACTTATGATACTCAAAATGAGTGATCGTTACCGGAGGCTTTCTGGCCAAATTACAGACTCTGTCTCAGAGCTTTATACACACGAACATAAAGACTCAATCTAAAGAACTGGCGACTTTAGGTTCTTGCCTATCACATGAACAGACACGCAGGCTTCTCAGTTCTCCTAAGGACTATGAGTCAAGACTCTGTGGTGCAAGTAGATCGCAAATATTGCGCAGATGCAGAGCAGGGAGAAAAACTCGGACTCAAAAACACAAAAACAAAACTCAAACTCCAAATGCCGATCTAAGACTCTCAACTACCGATCTATGACTCTCAACTACCGATGGTTTCGAATGAGCCTTACCCTTCCTTATATAGATTGGAAGAGGGGACAAGCATTCCTATAGCCCATCCAATTATTGACACTTGGAAGGCGGATCATCGCTTTCGGGTAACCCTTGTCGGGACATCCGCACGGAGATTCGATCCTTCCGACACAAACATGTGAAAGTGGGTGAATATACACTGTGGATGCCTTTAAGTACAAGGCCCACGAGGAAACAGAATAATTTATTACAGAGAGGATACTTTTTCGGACAGATGAAAAGCCCTCGAAAAAAGCTCTGTCACTATAGACCCGTGACTAGGTACCATTATTACATAGGGAAAGCCTTTTTAGTGGGGCTCCCGAGGACCACTTGTGCTGGTAGATGTAAACGGATCCAAGATTGTAGCATCAGGATATCTGATCTTTTCATAAAACTCATCATCCCATGCTTTGGTGTAGATACGTCGTACAATCATTGGCTTATTGAGGATGATTTGGTGCTTAATCTTGGTCATGACGAGCCATTGGTGATGCATTTCCATGTATGATTTCAAAATGGGGTTTCTCATTTGATATTCTAGTCCCCCGATTTCTTTTACAGTCTGGCAGGGATAGTGAAAACATTCACCAGTTGGTCCTTCCAAACATTCATGACAATTTCTATGGACATAGGATTCATAGTAATATGGATCCATGCTGTATGGACTAACTCCATAGTCATGCCACCAATTTTCTACCCATGGCGCTGCTTCTTCTCTTGAATTGATCCATGTGCAGGCAAACTTAAGTTTGGTGTAGTGATTTTCCTCACGACCATCTTTATTCAGCAAGTCCCACCACAGATCTTTATACCCTGCAAAATTATAAACAATATCAGGAAAAATAAGATTTGGATCATCACCTGGCCATGTTTGAAATTTGCCTCCAGTGTATTGGCCAACGTTCCTCGTCTTGTTTATAATGATTGACTTATAGTATACCCTGCTTCTGTCTCCTCCTCTTCCTTTTGGGTATACTTTTCTCTCTGGAACAAAGTGCTGTAAATCATTGTGATTCTGAACATTAGCATCAAGCACTTTGGTATTTCGGAGCTGCCAAGTAGGCCTCCATTTTTCTTGGTATATGGGCCAAGGTTCATCATCTGCAATATATCTCAATGTTTCCTTTTGGTTTGCTTGGTCCCATTCTGTGAGAATGACCATCACATGAATTTCTTCCTTTTCAGGGTCATTTCTCTGTTCTTGTTGCTGGATGTACTCTCTGCTTAGAAAGTCTGGAAGACAATTCTCAGAACCTTTGATATGTTCTACCTTAAAATCAAAATATGCAAACAGAGCTTGCCATCTTGCAAACTTTGCATCTTCTGGGTTCTTTATAACCTTAGTGATAACTTTTTCTAGAGCTTTTGCATCAGTTCTTAGTAGAAAGTGTTCATTAGCCAAATGGATAGAAAACTTACTGATGCAATTCCAGGCTGCCTTTACCTCTTTTTCAATTGGAGCATAATTTTGTTCTGCTTTGCTCCAAACTCCTGATACAAACTGCACAACCTGTTCTTGCTCCTTTGGGCTGTCTTCATTCGGCTTCTGTTTGAGGACACCTCCCCATCCTATGTTGCTCGCATCTGTTTCAACAATTTTAAATGCATTATCATCAGCAACATAAAAAATAGGGAGATTACGAACCTTGGATTTTATTTCCCTGACTGCTTGAGTGTGCTTCTCTGTCCAAGGCTTTGGGTTTTTCCTGAGTCTCTGATTGAGCAGAGACCTGTCAATGGCACACGAGGGATAGAAATTTCTCACATAGTTTAAACAACCCAGAAATATTTGTAACTGAGTTTTATCCATGATTACATCTGGAAATTTGTCTGCAAATTCCAATGCATGATTTTGAAGAGCAATTTGGCCATTTTCAATTTCGTGCCCTAAAAATTTGATTTTAGTCTTGCAAAGCTCCATCTTCTTTTTGCTCAAGACTAAACCATTTCTCTGGACCAACTTCATGAAGATTTTCAGGTGTCTGACATGGTCCTGCAAGTTCTTGGAAAAAATGAGCAGATCATCAATATATGCAAGTAGCCATTCAGCATATGGCTATTTTAATTCTAATTTAATTATTAAAAATATTTTATTTTATTTTTAATATAATATCAATAAAAATATTTTAACATACCATTATTGTTACTTTTCAAAACGGTTGTTGCATGATATAATTGTTACCAAAGATTACATTAGGTCGAATAAAGTTGTAAAGGTTATCCTCTCTGCATAACCAACATGATTGATTGTGAGGTTCATAATGAACATGGTTGATTGTCATGGTATTGTAGAGAACACTCATGATGGGATTTTGAATCCCTTTTTAATTAACCTCTCTTAATTAATAATCGTATAGTTATTAAATTTAATGTTTATTTCTTTCATAGATTGAAAGTAACTAATGTGAGTGTGTTTAATCTTCTCATAGGTTCGAATTCAATTTTGAACTTGTATTTTTCTCTTAAAACTTAGTTCAAATCTACATATTCTTATGGCATTTTAACCTCCTCTTTTTAAGTAAGATGTCTGTTATTGGCCTTGATGCATTCTACACCTGATTTTGGTTGAGACCTAGCAAAAGCACTCTGGAAAGGCATTTTGCCCATTATACTCTTGCTTCCTACCTAACAAAAGTGAAAGTGCTCATGTGTTTTGTTAAATTCAACAAAATAGATTAAAAACTTGAAAATTATTTTAAAATTTTTATTTTAATTTAATTAATTTATATCATATAAAATGAACATTATATATTATAAATTTAACAAATATATTAGGTTTAATTTTGTGAGTTTATTAATTATATATTTTTATTATTTTATTTAAAAAGTTATTTTAAATCTATGTTTAATTTTGTTAGTTTACTAATTCTATGTTTTTATTATTTTATTTAAAAATATATTTTAAATCTCATTTAATTATTAAAAATATTTTATTAGTATTTTTAATAAAATAGTAATAAAAATATTTTAACATATTTTATATATATTTTGTTTAGATATTTGATATATAAGAAGAAGCTTTACAACATGGAATCCAAAATCTCCTAAAAATTGCTTCTAAATTTAATCAAAACCCTCACCTACGCCTCAAGTATGGGTGGCATAAGGATGCCCAATCCTGGCTCAACCTTTGAGGGATTAAGGAGGAGATCATCATGGGAAGAAAGGATAGTATCAAAGATAGTATTACCTCCAATTTTAAGGACAAGATGTAGGATGATAAGAAGATGGAGGGTAAAAAGAAGCTTTGGCCAATTCAAAATGACATCTACCTTCCAAGGATATATTTTCAATTCGCCTCTACCAATAATATGACTCAAATACACTAAAAACGTTTTTCCAAACTCACACTTTGACATCTTTAAAAACAATTGTTCTTTCTTCAAGACATCAAGTACCCTTTTGACATGCATGACATGTTCTTCACGAGATTTACTGAAAATCAAGATGTAATCTAAGTAGACTATCAAAAAATCATATAGAAATTGTCTCAATACATCATTCATCACACGCATGAAGGTAGTCGGAGAATTTCAAAGACCAAAAGACATAACTAGCCATTCAAACAAACCTTGTTTTTTTTAATGTTGTCTTCCATATGTCACCTTCAATAATTCTAATTTGATGATAGCCACTCCTTAATTTCAACTTAGTAAAATATTTTTCATCTTTCAATTGATCAAGTAAATCATCTATTCTAGGAAGTGGGTAACAATTCTTTACCATAATTTTGTTCAATGCACGGAATTCCACACACATGCGCCATGTTCCATCCTTCTTTGGCACCAAAACAATAGGTGACCTGCATGGAGAAGTACTTGGTATGATGATCCCTTTGTCCAACAACTCTTGAATTTGATTTTTAATTTCTTCACTTTCCATCACTAACATCCTGTACATGCCAATGTTAGGAAGATGAAAATCTTGATGCAATTGTATTTCATGCTGGATTCCCCTCTTGGGAGGAAATCCCTTGGGCTCATGAAACATCTCATCATATTGGTTAACAACCTCAATCAAATCAAATTTCAATCTGGATACAAAACCTTGAAAAGTTTCATTCTCAACATCATTCTTTTGTTTGACCATTAAAAGTACAAAATTATTTCTAGAGTTAATGAGTCTCTTCATTTGTTCAACATTCACAAGTGAAATATTTAGTTTTTCGATGTTCTCTAACAATGTACTCAATACTTGTTTTCATGAAGATGAAAAATAACTTTCCTATCATACAAATATGGGCTTCCCAAAACAATGCCGAAAATATCAAGTGGAACTACATCAAGTTCAACTTCATGATGAAAGTTTGTTGTAATTCCAAATCTAAGTATGAATTTCCTCTTCACTTGTAAGTTTACATTCTTGCATATCCAACCTAAAGGATAAGGTCTTGGATGAGGAATGGTCTATAAATTTAACTTCTTGACTAAGTCTTTAGAAATAAAATTTTCTTGTGAACCACTATGAAAGTGTATCAATTTTGGTAAACTTTGAAACAACCCAAATATGGAAAAGTTCAATTCTTGTTTTCTCATGTTGAGTATCATTAGGACAACTTGAAGAGCTAGTGCTTGATATGTCCTTACCTTTCATTCCCATTGTTTTGATCTTTGTTTCATCTCCCGAATCGGAGCCTAAGTCATGTTGTGTAGTTGCAGTTGTCTTTTGCTTCCCTTTGTGGTTAAAATTCCTTGGTTTCATCTCACGATAAAGCTTCCAACAATGAGCTTCATCATGACCCTCTTTGGAACAATTTTTGCATGTTAATTTTTCTCCTTCCTTCTTGACAGATGCATTCTTTTTTCCTTTCCCTTTGAACTTACTCTTACCCTTGTCTCGACTTGTGAATGTTTTCTTGCTACCTTCTTGGGAAATGTTTTTCCCTCTTGCTTCAAGTTATTTTTCCTGAACAAAAATCTTATCTAAACTTGTAGGATTAAACATAAGGATATTATGCCTCAAATAACTGTGTAAACCCCCAATATATTTCAATAAAGTGTCTTGTGATTATAAGTCTACACCTAGTATCAAAGACCTTCTTCTAAACTCTTGGGTGTAATTTTGCACACTTCGACCCTTTAGTTGTCTAAAATGTAGAAATTAGTATACACTAAGCATGCATACATCTAGATTCCCCTGATCTCACAATATTTAACTTCTTTAAAAATACAAAATCATTCCACCTTAATCTTTTGCGTAAAATTAATTGTACACACATGTGAAGCATAAATAAAAACAATTGCACATAACACAGTTGTTTAACGGGAAAGCCTGAAGCTGAAAACCCCAACTATCATATATTATGTATCATGGAGATCATGTAACAATCTCATACAAAGCTTAGTACATCAAGCTCTTAGTACAATCAATCGTCACACACTAATCAGGAAAAATCTGCAAATCCATGCACCGATCTTTGCCCTCCTGCTAGCCTGCCTCCACTACGCAATCCCTGCTAAAGAATAGCTCTGAAAGAATTCGAATTACCCTTGCCTTGACTGTGCAATCCTTATTGGCAACTCCAATGTGTGTGTGATGCAATCAATGCATCACTATAGTCACAACAGATAGTCCATCTTGCCCTTTCACCTATCTCTCCACTGGGTCTCCACTGGAACTGACATGCACTATAGTTAACTACTGTATTTTTCAATTGATTAATGAGTTATTATTTGTGAATTAATTCACTCCACTCTCACTAGTGTATCATTCAGTTAGACTAGATACAACTAGCTCAACTAAGTCTAATTGAGTTAAACTGAATACAACTCCATGAACTACTCTTACAACTCTGTCATAACTTTTCCACTTAAGTTATAACTGATTCCTCCACGCATGAACCACCAGTTGCCCTTGGGAATTACATAATTCCCTCAGCCCACTGATTTTCCAAATCTGTGCACTGAAACTAAGTGCTCCAAGAGAATAAGTTGTTGTTTATTATCAGATTATTATTAAGAGCTAATAATAATCGACACTTCTATTTTTAGATCAACGATCTATAAATAGACTTCTTCCAATACTCTAAAAATAGAATTTCATCTATCTTTCCAACATGATCAACCATCCACAAATAACATCCTTCGACTTCTGAAATATGATCACCATGTCTAAAAATAGACATAGTCTAAAAATAGACTTGTGCCAAAAATAGCCTGCGGGCCCACTTAGTGAAGGCGACTCTTTTCACTAAGCTCATTATCTTGTTGAATCTCAACATAAAATTCTGTCAATCCATAATAGCATTATGCATATAAGCTAATGGATAAAATTGTCTACTAAGTGCAAAAATAAAATCTATCTAAGAAGTTGAGACCTTAACATGTTTTTTCATATCCTCTTGTGTTTTGGATTCCCACCAAATTAAATGAACACTTTCCAACCTTAATGAAGCCAACTAAATATTTTCTTCATCATCTTTGATGTTTTGAATCCTGCAATAAAATTCAAGTTGACAAACCCAATTATCAAGTCTTTTAGCATTCACTTCACCATTATACATAGGCAGTTCGAATTTGATATCAAGTATTAATAAGGGAGTTTTACCATGAACCCTTGGGGTATGGGGATGTGTTTTAGTAACAGTGGTTGTGGAAGAGGAAGAGAATGAAGGTGAGGATGGAGCTTAAGATGATGGTGGAGAAGAGGGTGGTTTGTCACCATTTCCTTTTGAAGGCTTCCCACCATCTCCTCCTTTTCCTCTAAAAAAACCCTCTCCATTTGAAGGCTTGGAACTTTCACCCTGCAATCTTGAATTTATCTCTCTCCATATAGAACTTTCACCATTTCAGTCATGTCAAAGAAATCTTTTCTAAAAGTCTTCTCATCTTCTGATATATTATCAAATCCTCCTTCATGAGACATTCTTACTGAAGCTTTAGGTACAACTTGAGGTGAAACTTGTTGTGGAAATTGAGGCAAATGTGCTCTCCTTGTCCTTGTGCCAAATTGAGAACGTGCACTGACAATATTTCCTTCTCCTCTCTTGATTTTCAACCTTGTAAGCATCAGAAACACTTGCAAACAATTAAATCTTCACATCAGCAACGAAAACCTATGCTCTAAGACCAAAATTGATCTATATGAGATCTTAATGTAAACATGCTTGAGGTAGTTTAAATTGCAAGTGTTTAAAATTGATATTTCATGTTAAATTATTATATACATAAAGCATGAATTTAAACTCTGAAATAACAGAAAAAATAGACAAATATGCCATAAAAATAACCACAACACAACAAGTGATGAAGGAGTTCACCCCTCCCAGGCTACGTCTCTTGGTCCAGCTTCCAATGGCTTGGCCCTATCTTATTATGCTAAAAATGGTGGTTCCATCAATTTACAGTGCTCTAATGGCTTCAAAACATGTTTCATTAGATTAAAAACTACCAAAAATACATGTCTAGAATCTTTCTGCTCCCAAATTGGTCAAAAAATGAAGAAGTTATGAGCTTCCCTAGCTTTGCTGCTAGTCTTTCTACAAATTCCCTGAAATTCGGAACCATCCTATAATTTCGCCATGAATTCCGCTAACAGAGCAACAAATTGGTAGATTTTTGGCGCAAATTGTGGGACAGTTAAAATGCGTACCAAGGCTTAAGGTCCAAATTTTTAACTATATATATATATATATATATATATATATATATGGTCACACCCACGGTTCTGCTACAAAGGTTGTATGGTATATTTTTTTGGGGGGTTGGGGCTAAGCCTTGGCCCCTTACCCCATAACTTCGTCACCATAACATTTAAATAGAAGTTTGGTCACATGGTTAATAAAGGTCATGGTTAACCAAATTGGTAGGGAGTTGCATCATTTGTTGTGAGGTTAGTAGTTTAAATTTTCCGAAGGTTAATCAAATTTCAAATAAATTTTTGGTGGTTTTCGTGCTGCCACGTGACAGTCTCCAGTTGGCCCCGTGGTTGGCCACCATCCAACCAATATAATTCACCCACGACAATGCTAGTGAAATTAGGCCAAGTGGCAAAACTTGATTGGCCCGATGAGCCCAGTAAACCATGCCTAGTTAGCAGGCCTAGTTAGCTATACAGACTGCTGACTTGGCAATCTCCACAACTTCTGCCAAAATTTTGCTTATTTGGGAAAACAAACAGAATTCGTTTCTAGGAGCACATGGTGTCAGTTTTCTACGAAACAAGTTGCATCGGATTCAAAAAAACGAGATCTACACGGTAGTTCAGGCTCCACACAATTCTGAAAACTTTTATTTTTGAGCATATTTTTTAACACCTGATCAGTTATAGTAATTCAACCTATTAATATTGGAGAGTAGGAAAGAAAATGTATGATGTTTACTACAACAAGTTGAGCTAAATATTTAAATGTTTTACGATTTCAACGGTCATTTTCATATAATCGATATGAAAAGATGACAAAACTAACAAGGGTGTCCATAAGAATAGTAGAAGAAAATTGTTTGAGATTGATCACAATGAAGACTATTTGTAATTGTCTACATTCTTATTATTCACATTTTCTATTATTCAACACTATTACATTACCAATTTGCCTCAAAAATTTTATTTCATCATGTTTCATCATTAAATTTATTTTACAAACTTTTCATTCAAAATTTGTATTTCATCATTTTTCATCATTAAAGTTGTTTTACAATATTTACAATATTTTACAATACTGAGGTAACTAAGCAAATTTAAAATTAAAATGACCAGATAAATCTCACACATATTTAGCATATTTAAAATGGTTATATTAATATTATATTATTTACATATTATTGATAAAATTAATCATATGTATGATAGATTTCCTTGGACGCACACACAAGTGAAACCAACCTAGATCCATCTTAACTCCAGATCTATCAAGCGCTCTTAGAGAGGGATCAAATCTCTTGAGGCCCAAACATTTTCTCAAGTTTTGCAATAAAAAAAGGTTTGTACCTCGAGATATTTAATCCCTCTTGACTCTACAGAGTTAAAATAAATTTAAGTTGGTTTAAAAATTATTCATGAAAAACATAAACGAAAATGGAAAAATACCATAGAAAATCTTCTTCCAAGTTAATAAAGAAAAATCTAAGGTCACTCATTGCAATATCCACAATCTTGCATAAAAATTACTAAAAGGTCTTCTTAAACATGTAAGCCTCTAAGCCATAAGGCCTATACAAAGATCCAAAATACAATACATGTGAAATGGAAGTTATTCCTCGACATTTATCGTACATAATTGACTTAGAAATAAAAATAAGGAAATATCAGCATGAGTGAAAGCAATCGGAAAATTGCTCTTGATAATCGAAAAATTTAATTAAGCTTTAGCGATATTCGACAGCTTAAAACATATCAACGCTTTCACCTCAAAGAGAGAATAGAAGCAATAGATTGCATAAAACATGAAATAATGGGAAATTACAGAGTAAATTCTACGACAGTAAAATATAAAGAGTTCTACCTTATTAATATATTTGGAGCTGAGAGTAAGGGTTGTCCGCAATCCCTGTTCATAATGCTTCCCCCCTTTGCAGTATATTTACTAGCAGTTGCCCCAACATGTGCAAAGAGAGTTTGTAATGCTTCCTGTTGGCAATATGATGCAAAGTGTTGTCCTTGATGGCAACATACTTGATAAAGTTGATGGCAACCTATTTGATGAAGTTGTTCTTGACGGAAACCTATTGAACTTGATGGAAACATACTTGATGAATTAAGGGGGAGATTATTGGCAATGTGATACAATGTATTGACTTTGATGGAACCTGCTTGATGAAGTTGTCCTTGATGGAAATGATGTAAATCTGATGTATCTACAGATCATTTCAGAAGTAGCAGAAGAAAGGAATTCAGAAAGTGCCAGAATAATGCTGAACAAGATATGTCACAAGGCATACGCGGGTTTGTTAAGGATAAGTCGAGTATGTATACGGAAATGAACGTGCCAAGTCGCGTATGCCAATTTGCACTCTAATTTTATAAAACCAGGGGGCATTACCATGGTATTGGCCCAAAGTATTGAGCGCTTGATTATCTATTTGATCCCGTCCAGGAATACCATCAACGGTTGAGTGGTTTTGACTCATGGTATTGATAAAGGCCAAATCTATTTAAGGAGAAGAAAATCATAGTGTAAAGGTGTGAGCAAGTGTCCGGGCTTTAATGAATACTTCACTCTGAAGTATATTTGCATGGTTGAACTTTGTTCTTAATTGATAGATCGAATCTATGATGCACCTATAGATATGATGAAGGTTCAAGATCTCTAGATCTATAAATGATGAATCTCTAGGATGATCTAAAAATAAGTGATGAAGACCTGGCGCAAATCTGGAAAAATATGGGTAAGTTCATAGATCTGATCTGGTCTGCAAAGTTTATCTTTTATAGATCTATACGCAGGTTCGTTTCATGAAAAGCGTGTGTATACACAGATCTGATTAAATAAAAGCGCGTATGGGCAGTTAGGGTTTTCTGAAAAATGCACAGATGTATACGCGGGTTCGTTTCATGAAAAGCGCGTGTATACACAGGTCTGATTAAATAAAAGCGTGTATTGTATCTGAACTAATGATTGCTCAAGGTTGAATGTGTTTCTGCATATCTATTCTAAAGTCTGGGCTATCTCTAATATTCTGGTTATAATGGTTTCACTGTTCAGTTTGAAGCATTGGGCGAAGTATATTTGTTGATAAGTGAAGGGTTGTGTTGAAGCTATTTGATCCTATTTGAAAATTGATGAAACGTGGTCGAAAGTAGTGCTGAGGGTTGAAGCCTTCAGTAGGGGGGTAGTAGCTCCCTTCCAGTGGTAGCTAGTAAACGAGAGCAGGGGTGTTACACAGTAATTTGTCACCGTCCCTGCAATTCCCATCTCGCCCATTGGAGGGTCATTTCTGTGACCAATAAGCAGTTTCATGCCTTGCAAATACCATCATTGCATCCCTTTCCATGAGGACAACATTTCTTCTGTTGATCATTTCCTGAGCAGACCCCTAAAAACACTTGTTTTTGGATTGGCGCTGGTAGCCCGTTATGTACCCGCGCCAATGGGGAAAAATTAACACTGAGCCCGCGCCAATTGGCGCTCTGTCCCAGTGTTGCACCCGCGCCACTCTGTTTATGGAAATTTTTTTAAAAAAGGAGGCGAAGTTTCGATTACAACAACTTCGTGGATGAGTCATCAGGAGTGGTTTCGCCTGAATAACCATGGCCTTCCTCCTTTGGCCTCTTGTTTCCACCTTATGGGGAACCTCCCAAGGGATAAGGCCTCCCTTCCACTATTTTAGGGATCCCAACCTCCTCCTCTCCTCTATAAATATAGCCTTCATCCATTGATGAAGGGCTGAAGGGCTGAAAGTCTTGAAGTGCCTAAGCTTTGAATCTCCAAATTACCAAGAGCCTTTGCGCTGTAAGAGCCCTTTTTCTTCCCTTAAGGCCGACTCAAGTAAGGAGACTATCGTCGAGAGACTCTGGAGAGGTTTGCCCTTTCCCTGGCGAGCTTTGCGAGACATGAACGACTGGAGACCCATCCGAAGGAGACCACGACGTCAGAACATTGGTTGTAATCTCTTTCGATTGTTATTTAATGAATGATTATGATTATGGTTCCACTCTGTTTTCGATTATGTTAATATGAGTAGTATCCTTTCTGACTGATATTTAGTTGCGTATGCTGGATTTTATGCTTGTATATGTTTGTTTCTTGCATGTGCAGGTGTCCATCCGCGGAGATCGTGGAGGATCATGATCTGCCGAGGCTGAGGAACGGGAACGCTCTCTTCTTCAGATCGTCGCATTGGATTCCAGGTAGGCCTCCATCTTTGGTCTTTTCATTCGTAGCTAGGAACTTGCGTTGTAACATTTCGTGATTGTTGCTAGACCCCTGCTGGGCTAGTAGGGATCGCCTCTGTCCGCAGAGGGGATTTACCTCCTCAACAATTTGGCGACTCCGCTGGGGATCGTCTAGATTTCACTGTCTCGTTCAGATTGTCTCGTTTTGATTATTTTATGATTTTCCTTGCTTGATGAGCCTTCTGGGTTGGTTTCTTTTGCTATTTTTTCTTCTTGGTTTGCTTAGTATACATTGATCTGCTTCTGGAGTAGTTCTTTTTTGTTTTTGGCTGAGAAACTCGACTGGCGCACTTTTTAGCCTGACAGTCGTGCCAATTGGTGCACGTTGCTTTTGTTTATCCCGCGCCAATTGCTTTCTGGCGCCAGTTACAGCCTTACAGTCACGCCACTCCTGTAAGGTTTTTGAGTTTGCTCAGTTTTGAGCTCTCTAGGTCTGGTCAGTGCTTTTCTTCTTGATTTTCCGACTACCTGAGTGTGTTGGAGTCCTGTTTGACTGGGATTTACCTCCTCAACAAGGGGGTAGTAGCTCCCTTTCAGGAGAGGCTGGTAAACGAAAGCAGGGGATTGTAGCTCCCTTCCAGGAGAGGCTGGTAAACGAGAGAAGGTTGTAGCCTTCTGCAGGTGGGTGCCTGCGTGCTGGTATAAGTCTGCGCCAGTACATGATTGTAAGAAGTTTTATTTATATAATAAATATTGAAGACTGAGACGACGGCAGCGGTGGTTTTCTCCTGAATTGGGTTTCCACCTTAAATCCTGGTGTTCATGTGTGTTGCTTATGTGTGGTGATTTATTTTGTTCTTATTGGACCTGTTTATTGCTTACTAAACATCTGATGAATGAATGATGCAATGATCTAAGTTAAGAATTAAATTCATATTTATATCTCTGAGCATACACGAGTTTACTTAAGGATATCCGCGTGTATACGCGAGTTGTGTTCATTAAAGTAGTGTATGGGTTTAGAGTTGTGTTCATTAAAGTAGCGTATGGGTTTAAAAGAAAGAAAAAGTTAAAAGTTTCAGTCAGCACTCAATACCGATCTTAATCTCCTTGGAAAGATTTTCCAACAATTGGTATCAGAGTTGTGTCCTTTTCCTCCTTCCGAAAATCTTAGCCGCTAGAAGGAAGATCAAGCAAGATGAGCAATCAAGATGGAACAACATTTATCAACCCTCCACTCTTTAATGGAAGTAATTTAATATTCGGAAAATAAGGATGATATCCCTATCTTCGCCTATGGGAGCAGATAAGGGCCATTGTTGAATGAGGATATCAATATCCATCTCACAGACCACAAATAAACATCTGACTAAAAGAATACAAATGAAACAAATGCAAAGGCAACAATGTCGACCCGGAAGTTCAATCGATTATGAATTTGTCAAATTCATGCAGCTGAATACAACAAAGGAAATATGGGACAAAATCATTCTAAGTTATGAAGGGGATGCAAAGGTAAAAAGTGAAAAACTTTAAACCCTCGGAATGGAATATGAAAATTTAAGAATGCATAATGATGAGACTATTGGCAGTTTCTTTTTACGTGTTTATGATGTTATAAATCGTATGAGAAATCTGGGAGAAACAATAATCGAATCTACTTTGGTTGAGAAAATTTTAAGATCGCTAACGACAAAGTTTGAGTCAAAAGTTTCTGCTCTTGAAGAGAAACAGGATCTTCAAAATCTTACTATGGTGCAACTTCATGGCATACTAACTGCATATGAAATGAGAAGAGGATATTCACATAAGTCAAAGAGGTCGCCTTCGTAGCTTCTATAAAAGGGAAAGAAGTACAAGAAGCGTAAGCAGTATGATCAGGATATATCTCTGCAGATGAGGCAAATTTTATAAAGAAACTCCAACTTCAAGGCTGTGACTCGTTTCAGAGGTAAGCTTCCTTTCAAATGTTTTGAGGTGGAATAATTGGTCATTATGTCGCTAAGTGTCCTCATAAAGAAACACTTGCAAAAGGAAGCAAGTAGCAAGAAGGAATAAGAATCTAAGCCGGCACTAGAAAAGTTACTATACTCAAGGAAGACAAAAGGATGGGTTATCCTGGGATATGAGGAAGAATGTGAACAAGATCTTGTGACTGCATGGCATTTGAATCTAGAGAAGAAAAGGATACTTTTGTGGATGCTCTAGAGGACAATGATTTTCTTGAAGAAAACAATAAACTCAAAATACACTTAGAAGAAAGTAAAATAATCCTAGAAGAAAGGAAAATAACCATAGAGACTCTGGAAAAGCAGGTTGAAGAAGTAAAGAAACACATTGAGAAATTAGAATGTGAAGTGGTAAGTCTAAGAAAAGATTTTGAGAAATTAAAGACTCTGAATCTTAGATTTGCTAAAGGATCTGAAACCTTAGATGAGATTATCAAGGTACAACATTATCCTCTTATAAAGACAGGTCTTGGATATACCGGAGATTCTTCTCAGGCTTCAGCACCAAATTATCTAAAAGCAGCTACAGCTGGTTTACAAAATTCTGCCACTCTGTAAGGGAATAAAGAATCATTACAGATAAAGCATGATCATCTCAATTCAAAGAACACTAACAGGAATATCTCTCAATGAATCTTAGATTTGCTAAAGGATCTGAAACCTTAGATGAGATTATCAAGGTACAACTTTCTCCTCTTATAAAGGTAGGTCTTGGATATACCGGAGAATCTTCTCAAGCTTCAGCACCAAAATATCTAAAATCAACTACATCTGGTTTACAAAATTCTGCCACTCAGCAAGGGAATAAAGAATCATTACAGGTAAAGCATGATCATCTCAATTCAAAGAACACTAACAGGAATATCTCTCAAAGAAACACCAATCAACAGGTAAATCCAAGTAGAAGATTTCATGATCGCATAAATTTCTTCTTCAATGGACAATGTTTCTCATGTCACAATTTTGGTCATAAAGCTGTTCAATGTGTTGCATATAAAACCATCATGACTAGAGAAGCAAGAAAGAAAAGGATTGAATTTGAGAAGAATACCTATAACAAATTTTCTCCTCTTCTAAATGAAGTTGAATGTGCTTATTGCAATAAATTTAGGCATGAAGAATCTGAATGCAGGAGCAAAGTTCAGCTAAAAGAGCATTTTCCTTCAAGTTCCAAAGTATGGAAAAATAAGGAATTATAGGTTGAAAATTGTGGCATAGCGTTATTTGCAGAAGGTGAAGAAAATCAATGGTACATTGATAGTGGATGCTCAAGACACATGACAGGTGAAAAAAACAAACTTCTTGCATATAGTGCTCTAGAAAAGGAAAAGAAAGTTACATTTGGAAATGATACTCCTACTGTAATTAAAGGAAAAGGGTCTGTGTTTCTAAAAGAAAAGGTGAAGGCTAATGATGTCATGTATGTGGATGGTTTAAGGAATAACCTGTTAAGTGTAAGTCAAATGTGTGATCAAGGAACTGAAGTTGTCTTTAGTTCAAAAGAATGTGTGGTTCGTGATCTTGATACATGTAAAACAATTATAAAAGGAAAAAGAACTCCAAGCAACCTGTATGTATTGAAGAACTGCAAAGAACAATGCTACTTGAGTAAGTCTTCAGAAAACTGGCTATGGCATAGAAGGTTGGGGCATCTAAGCTTCTCTCAAATCAACAAATCAAGCAGACTTAATGTTGTTCGTGGTCTTCCCAATATTACTCTACCTGAAAGTATCATATGCAAATCTTGCCAATTCGGCAAGCAGACCAGAGTGCAATTTAATGCCAAGGAAGGATCATCAAGTAGGCCTCTTGAACTCATTCATACTGACATATGTGGACCTATGAAGAAAAATTCACCTCGTGGTGAACAATACTACATCTTATTTATTGATTATTTCTCTAGAATGTGTTGGATTGGGTTGCTTAAACACAAAGATGAAGCATTTGAGAAATTTCAGATCTTCAAGGCTCTGGTTGAAAATGAATTAGATCTAAAACTCAAATGTCTTAGATCTGATCGAGGAGGAGAATATAATTCAGATGAATTCCATGAATTTTATGAACAACATGGCATAAAAATACAGTTCTCTGTAGCTGGCACTCCACAAAAATGGCGTAGCAGAAAGAATGAATAGAACAGTTCAACAAATGGCTAGAGCTATGCTTGATGATTCTGGAACACTCGACACATTTTGGGGAGAAGCAGCACATACAGCGGTAAACATTCTCAACAAGGTACATGTTCGTGTAAATAGTGACAAAACTCCATATGAACTCTGGTATGGTAATTCGCCCTCTGTGAAGCATTTTAGAGTTTTTGGAAGTAAATGCTTTATCAAAAATAATGATGAAAAACTTGGCAAGTTTGAACCTAGAGCAGATGAAGGAATACTTCTTGGTTACTCCTCTACGAGTAGAGCTTATAAATGTTACAATAAAAGACTTCGGAAGATTGTTGAATGTATTGATGTTGTTATTGATGAGTCTCCTGCAGCCCCAAAAGAAGAAAAACAAACAACAAATGAAGACGATGGTGACTTATGTCCTTTTACATCAAATAGCAATGATATAGATAGTGAACCCCAATGAAGAACCTGAAGATGATTTATCTGAAAAAGCTCCATCCAGATATGTTCAAAAGAATCATCCAGAATCTCAAATTTTGGGAGATAAGGGATCAGGTGTACAAACAAGAAGGACTCTTGTGGGATCTTCTAGCTATTTGGCATTTCTATCCACTATTGAACCACACAATGTCAATTAAGCTAGCAAAGATGAATGTTGGGTTTGTTAGCCCCCCTATGAAATTTTTGACAAGCAAATAGGGGGCTAAATTGTTTTTGAGTCTTCAAGGAATGCATTTCCTCTGAAAATACAGTCTCCTTGAAGCCTCTTTGTGCCTTTTATCCTTCGAGATGAATTCCCCTCTGCTGGTTCCCCTTTAAGGCCTCTCTGCTATGTGAAGAAATGCCCAAAGGCCTCCTTTCCCCTTTATTTTACCCTTGTTTAGCCTCTTCTTATCCCCCCTTGTCTCCCCATCTATTTCCTTTCTTACCCCTCAAATTCCCCTCAAAATCCCCTTTAATTTCCCCCTCTTACCCTTTGTTGGCCTTTTCTCCTCTTTATCCCTCTATCGTTCCCCTCCTTCACCTTTAAAACCCATTAAAAAGGGGCCAAAACCCATATTCCGATCTTATTATAGGGCTTAGCTCCTTTGCTGCAGGCCCCTTTCAAACCACTTCCCCACATATGACCCGGCGCTGGGACCAAGCGCTTAAGTCCCGAGCGCCAATCGCAATCGGAAGGCCAAGCAGGTGCAAATTCCTTTGTAAACGCAAAAACCCCGATGCGATTTGTTTAAACACATAAGTCCCGCGATGAGTTGTGGGTCGTCGATCTATCACAAGATCTGACGGCGGAGCGCTAATCGCAGCCCCCCACCCGATCGCAATCGCAACATTCACATCGTACCATCCGATTAATCGCATGCCCCTCTTCCCATCCTCCGATTGCATCCCGACCGTCCATTCTTCCCAAGATCAACGGCCAACGCTCAATCGCTCTGTTCCTCCGATCGCTGATCGCAAGTCTTTCCGCATGCCTCCCGATTTAATCGTAGCCGTCCATTCCTTCCCGCGATCTGACGGTCAACGCTCAATCGCAAGTTCCCCTCCGATCGCAATCGCAAACCATTTCGCGTTACCCCCGATTGCGATTGAGCGATTAAATCTCCGCCGTCCATCCTCGCTTAGATCCGACGGCCATCGCAACCCCCGATTCCCCGATCGCACTGCCCTTCCGATTTAATCTCCACCGTCTACTTTCGCCCAGATCTACGGTCTGCGCTCAATCGCACCATCCATCCGATCGCAATCGCAAGACCTTCTGTTTGCCTCCCGATTGCATCGCAGCCGTCCATTCCTTCCCGCGATCTGACGGTCAGCGCTCAATCGCAAGTTCCCCTCCGATCACAATCGCAAACCATTTCATGTAACCCCTGATTGCGATTGAGCGATTAGATCTCCGCCGTCCACTTTCATGCTGATCTGACGGTCCTCCGCCAATCGCTGATCCCCTCCGATTGTGCTCTCCACCGTTGATCTCCCCGTCAGATCGACGGTCAGCGCTCAATCGCTTCCCCTCCCCGATCGCAATCGCAAGTCCCTCTTTCCATCCTCCGATTGCATCCTAGCGATCCGTTCCTCCCAGATCTGACGGTTTGAGTTCATTCGCCCTCCGCCTCCGCTGGGTCCCACTCCATTCATCTGTTCATTGTTTTTTCGTGTTTTCCTGTGTAATTCGCCCGAACGCTAAACTTTGGTTTTTTCACTCTGTGCGTTCATTTCTCCGCTCCTCTCTGCTGTCTCCATTGATTCTCCACTATTCTGCCACCGTTCCTCCGCCTTCCCTGCATTTCCTCCGCCACCACTGCCCGGGCTCTGTGATAATTTTATTTCATTGCGTAGGCTTATGAGGTTTTCCCGTGATTGCCACGTATCACTGGTTGCTCCTTTGTGTTGAAGACCACGCTGTTGACATAACCCAAACCTGAACTCTGCTCAGTTGATTGAAGCTCGGGCCTAAGACTAAGAGCGCAATTAAGCATCATCGTCGTTTTAATACAGTACTCTCTTTCCGTACTACACCTTTCCTTTGCCAGAGGTCTCCATACCTCCCCGAGCCCATAAGTACTGAAATACACTGACAGTGCTTCATTAAAGACTCGTCTCGAGCCGTGTTGGATGAGGTAATGGAGAACCGGCGCATCTTCCACTCGCTCGTTTATTTCGTATGGCGCACGTAGTTCCAAGTCCAGAAGACCCGAATAAACAACGTAGGTCAATTTCCAAACGAGAGCCCAAACGCCTACGTAGTACATACAAATACGTATTTATAGCATTAAGTGGTATGGGCGTGAACGTTTCCGCCCTACTGTCTTAATGAGACTCATTTATTTTCTTATCTACCTCCACTTCTTCCTCTGCTCCTATATGTAATCCCTGAGAACGAATTGAAAAGGTTGTTGTTGTTGCCTTGCTGGGCATATTGCTGTTAGAGGGATTCATTCTTGACTGTTAGAACAGTCGTGGGAGGAAGTCACAGAGTAGTTTGTATGTAATAGGCTGGGAGGAGAAAGTCTGGGCTGTAACAGCCACTGAGCCATATTGTACATGACTGGTTTTTCATTTGTTAATCAAAGCACATTTCACAGGATCCTGGTCTATTACTATTGGTGATGTTTTTCTTAACTCTGTTCATTTCATTTACATGCTGTTTCACGTTCTTCTGGTAGGCATCAGAATAATGGTATAGGATTCACCCTTGTTAGGTTCCCTATGCTGTCTGCTCTCCCTACCTTTATGTTTTCTTCTTTGTGTGTATCTAAGAGTAAAATTCGTGGGGTTTGACCAGTGCAGCGGATGTTATTGCCTGCTGGCTGATGTATGAACTTGGGGGTTTGCCTCTTAGATGTTTCTTTGTAATCTTATCTTTGTTTTTCCTTGGAGTTGCTAAAGCAGACCTGGAGTTAAATGACCTCTGGTCTGATCTATAAGCTGCCCCTTTGTCCACCTTTGAGAGCTGCCTTTGAGTATGTCCAAGCAGGTCTGGTGTTAAATGACCTCTGACCTGATCTATAGACAGAAAATTGGCTGTCTTTCCTTCTCCCACTTCTCTCCTTAATGTTCCACCCCATCATCTATCTAAAAATATCCTTTAGTATAGATGACTTGCCCTTTGGAAGCCTTGGCTAGTGGATGCAAGTAATTTCCTCTCATGACTCCATAGCCCAATGGATGGCACTGTCTTGGCCTATCATCTCTGCTGAAACATCCTGCTGCTTTGTTCCTTCTTTCTCATGTCTTTCTCAGTCTATGATTTCATGACTCAACCCAGCAGCCCTTCAACCAAATCATTTAAAACCCTTCTTTGTGCTTCATAACTAGCCTAACATCTTATTCTGAGCTTCAAGGATACATCATTCTTTGCTCTATTTGGAGAGATCTCTCTCCGGGTCCAGGAGGGCTAGATCCTAGGGCCCCAAATTGGTTCTGATGTTGTCTCATCTTTTGGTCTTGCCAATCTGGCCAAAACATGGGAACCCCAACAGGGTTCAAGCCATGAATGAAGAGCTTGATCAAATTGAAAGAATCACACTTGGGAATTAGTACCAAGACCTCATAACAAAAATGTCATTGGAACTAAATGGATATTCAAAAATAATTTAAATGAGAATGGGGATGTTGTAAGAAACAAATCTAGACTTTTTTGCAAGGGGTATACTCAACAAGAAGGTATAGACTTTGAAGAAACTTTTTCTCCTGTAGCTAGACTTGAAGCCATAAGAATGTTTCTTGCTTTTTCAAGTTTTCAACAAATCAAAGATTATCAAATGGATGTTAAATCTGCATTTCTCAATGGTGATCTAGAAGAAGAAGTTTATATAGAACAACCAGAAGGATTCATTTTGGGAAATGATGGAAATCTTGCTCTGATCAAAACTCTATGATACAGCAAGCCCATGGCAGAGTATTACGTCTATTAAACATCTCATCAACAAGGATTTATAAGTCAGCGACAGGCACTATAACACAAATTGAAATGATAAACATGTGATTGTGGTTGGCATGTTGATGATACTTCATTTTTAAAGTTAACAAGAATCTAATAGTCGTAATTTCATGCCACAGCAAAGAAGAATTTGAAATGTCTTTACTTTGGGAACTAACATTCTTTCTTGGCTTGCAAGTGCATCAAACTACAGATGGTATATTCTTATCACAAGCAAAATACCTTAAGCAAATTCTGAAGAAGTATGGCATGGAAGAGTGCAAACCTGTAAGTACACCAATGATAACCGGATGTAATCTCAGTTCTCATGATGATTCTCCCATGATGAATCAACCAGAATACAGATCTATGATAGGAAGTCTACTTTATCTCACCAGGACTAGACTGGACATTATGCATGCAGTTGGGATTGTTGGACGATTCCAAGCTAATCCAAAAGAGTCTTACCTTCAGGCTGTCAAAATAATATTCAAATATCTACAAGGAACTCAAGACTTTGGACTATGGTATCCAAATAATGTTGATCTTACTCTTCATGCTTACATTGATGCAGATTGGGCTGAAAATGTTGATGATTGGAAAAGCACTAGTGGTGGTGCATTCTCTATGGGGCCCCGGTTAGTTTCTTGGTTCAACAAGAAGAAAAACTCTATTGCCTTATCTACAACAGAAGCAGAATATGTGGTTGCCGCATCATGTTGCACTCAACTTCTTTGGATGATGCAAACCTTACAAGACTTTCAAATCAAATTTTCACCTCCTATCTCCATCATGTGTGATAATACAAGTGCCATCAGCATCTCAAAGAATCTTGTTATGCATTCCAAGACCAAGCACATTCCCATCAAGTATCACTTTTTACGTGAATAAGTGCTTGAACAAAAGGTGAAGTTGGAGTATGTTCCCTCCAAAGAACAAGTTGCTGATATACTGACCAAACCTCTGCCCAGGGAAGCGTTCGAATATCTCAGACAGAAGCTGGGAGTAGTCTCTGCCATGCAAAAAATCAGAACTGCTTAAATTCAGAAGATTAAATTGGATACGCGGGTTTCTTGAAAGACAGTCATGTATATACGTGAGTTTATACAAAGAAAACCGCATATGGTTAGTTGCTGACAAATTTTACTTGGGGTGAGCATTCTTCAGCACAGCTATAGTGCTGTTTGGTATCTCTGATGTTGTGTGGTATCTCTGATGATGTTTCAGCTCTTATATTTTTGTTTCATTCTCTGATATTGGGTGAAGATGCCTTGATGATTGGCTGTTGAAAGTGTTCAGGTTGCACAAGCTAAGGAGGAGTTTTGGTCATATGGAAAGGATGCATTGGATGCACAGTTTCAGGGGGAGCATTAGCCTTGCTGAATGTAATGCATTGTTGGCATTATGATGATTCTGAAATATGATCTCTCTTGAGGTCTTTTTGGTATTGGTTATAAAAAGTCATATGTGTAATTTGATGAAAAGGCTATGACCTATGATGTAAATTGTAATATTCAGTCATGTAAAGGGCTCGTTCAAGTTTGTAAACCCACTTGGTTGGGTAGTTGAGTCAAAATGTGTAAACCCACTTGGTTGGGTACATGATTCATATATGTAAATCCACTTGGTTGGCTCTTTGATGTAAGTATGAGTTCTTGGTTATAGAGTCATGTACTTCATTGAAAAATATGTTTGAAGATTCAGCATGAACTCAGGAGGAGCATGGTAACTTTAGTGCACATTAGATCTACAGAGCTCTTCTTTCTACATGAGAAGAAAAACCTTGTTTTGGTTTTGATCCGCCCTTTTCCCTTGATGTCAAAGGGGTAGAGTAGTATCATGGTGTCATGGTGTTTATCACGGTGTTTGAATTGTTTATCATGATGTTTGAATAGGGGGAGAGTATCAAGGTGCTTGCATAATGATTATAATCAATGTATCTATCTGTTGCAATGATCAAACACCATCATGGTTGCCATCAAGTCCAAAGGGGGAGATTGTTGGCAATATGATGCAGAGTGTTTTCCTTGATGGCAACATACTTGATAAAGTTGATGGCAACCTATTTGATGAAGTTTTTATTGACGGAAACCTATTGAACTTGATGGAAACATACTTGATGAATTAAGGGGGAGATTATTGGCAATGTGATACAATGTATTGACTTTGATGGAACCTGCTTGATGAAGTTGTCCTTGATGGAAATGATGTAAATCTGATGTATCTACAGATCAGTTCAGAAGTAGAAGAAGAAAGGAATTCAGAAAGTGCCAGAATAATGTTGAACAAGATATGTCACAAGGCATACGCGGATTTTTTAAGGATAAGTCGCGTATGTACGCGGAAATGAACGTGCCAAGTCGCGTATGCCGATTTGCGCTCTAATTTTATAAAACCAGGGGGCATTACCATGGTATTGGCCCAAAGTATTAAGCACTTGATTATCTATTTGATCCCGTCCAGGAATACCATCAACGGTTGAGTGGTTTTGACTCATGGTATTGATAAAGGCCAAATCTATTTAAGGAGAAGAAAATCATAGTGCAAAGGTGTGAGCAAGTGTCTGGGCTTTAATGAATACTTCAATCTGAAGTATATCTGCATGGTTGAACTCTGTTCTTAATTGATAGATCTGAATCTATGATGCACCTATAAATATGATGAAGGTTCAAGATCTCTAGATCTAGAAATGATGAATCTCTAGGATGATCTGAAAATAAGTGATGAAGACCTGGCGCAAATCTGGAAAAATCTGGGTAATTTCATAGATCTGATCTGTTCTACAAAGTTTATCTTTTATAGATCTATACGCAGGTTCGTTTCATGAAAAGCGCATTTATACGTGGATCTGATTAAATAAAAGCGCGTATGGGCAATTAGGGTTTTCTGAAAAATGCACAGATGTATACGCGGGTTCGCTTCATGAAAAGCGCGTGTATACGCGGGTCTGATTAAATAAAAGCGCGTATCGTATCTGAACTAATGATTTCTCAAGGTTGAATGTGTTTCTGCATATCTATTCTGAAGTCTGGGCTATCTCTGATATTCTAGTTACAGTGGTTTCACTGTTCAGTTTGAAGCATTGGGCGAATTATGTTTGTTGATAAGTGAAGGGTTGTGTTGAAGCTGTTTGTTCCAGTTTGAAAATTGATGAAACGTGGTCGGCAGTAGTGCTGAGGATTGAAGCCTTCAGTAGGGGGGTAGTAGCTCCCTTCTAGTGGTAGCTGGTAAACGAGAGCAGGGGGTAGTATCTCCCTTCCAGGAGAGGCTGGTAAACGAGAGTAGGGGATTGTAGCTCCCTTCTAGGAGAGGCTGGTAAACGAGAGAAGGTTGTAGCCTTCTGCAGGTGGGTGCCTACGTGCTGGTATAAGTCTGCGCCAGTACATGATTGTAAGAAGTTTTATTTATATAATAAATATTGAAGACTGAGACGACGGCAGCGGTGGTTTTCTCCTGAATTGGGTTTCCACCTTAAATCCTGGTGTTCATGTGTGTTGCTTATGTGTGATGATTTATTCTATTCTCACTGCACCTTTTTACTATTTACTAAACATCTGATGAATGAATGATGCAATGATCTCAGTTAAGAAATAAATGCATAATTAGATCTCTGGACATACGCGAGTTTCCTTAAGGATATCTGCGTGTATACGCGAGTTGTGTTCAGTAAAGTAGCGTATGGGTTTAAAAGAAAGAAAAGGTAAAAGTTTCAACAAGATCAAATACCGATTCACTCCCTCTCAGTATTTTTCCCAACACTTCCCCCCTTTGTAGTATATTTACTAGCAGTTGCCCCAAAAGGTGCAGAGAGAGACCGATAGGCTTATTTAATTGGAAAATTTGTATGATGGATGAATTTGTATGCATGTATTGTATTGTTTTGCATTGTTTTTCATTTTGAAGCACACATTGAAAATAAAAATAGTACACAATGTTTTAAAATTATTAGAAGAGATATGTTCCAACACAAACTTTTTTCTGAATTAATAGTTTTCAAAGAGAGATTTTCTATTATGGATTCAAGAGCATTGGTGTGGGTTCGTCATTATATGTTGACATGAATATATCACTTTATAAAATTTGTTGGGTAAAGCCCCATGCACAACATTTAATTTTTTCTTATACACAGCAAACTAATTTCTTATTTTTTTCTTGATTTTTTTTCCATATATTTTTTATGGTCTACTTTCGAAATGTCTCCATTCCAGCTAAGGTTTTTCATTTGATCCCCATTTGTTGCAAGTAGGAAGAAATTTTGGGGCTAGTGGACCCATGCACAAGTGGATCTTTAGGCTCAATATTTTGAACCTCACATTGATACCATATATGAGGCCCCCTTTCTATAGGTCTCAAGCTTGTATATTAAAAAAAAAAAAAAACTTTTTTTATTATTTTAATTGCATACTTTTCTTAGTTCTCAAAATATTTATCATTACTATATTTAACAACATATTTTAAATGACCACAATTTAATTCTTGAGCAATTTTTATAATTTAACCATAAAAATAACACAAAAAAATATTATATAATGGTGGTTTGATTGTAGTGTTCAAATACTAACCTATCAAATAATTATAATTTTTTTTAGTTAAATAGAAAACCCAACTTTTCAAAATGTTTAAGTTAGCATCACAAACATTTAACAGTTTGAATTCTTTTGAAAAATATATATGAATAAAATTGACAACTAACATGGTAAATTTACAAATATATTCCATAATGTAAAAACATTGCATTAGATTGACGGATGCAATGACAACTTTTCCATATAAAGCCTTTGAAATAAATAATAGGATTTGTATTTACCATAGTAACAATCCAATATTACATAATGTAACAACATTGCAATAACATTGCAATATATTTACCAAGTAAGAATCCAATATTCCATAATGTAACAACATTGCAATAGATTGACGGATACAATGACAACTTTTACTGAGCTCTTAAATTCCACATAAAGCCTTTGAAAGAAGAAATAACCACATTTTTATTTTCCAAGTAAGAATCCAATACATCAGACCCTTCATGGAATTTGCTCATTATTAATACGTGACTTTAATTCATATGGTATGAGCTAGATAGTCCCTTGGATTCTTTGAATATTGACTCCTGAAATTCTTAGCAATCTACTCCAATTTCACTAAACGCTCCAATAAGTTAAGTTTGGGAACAATTTTAGGTAGTATAATCTTGAAGCCTACAGAATTAGTACCCTAATTTTCAGACTCTGCTCCAATATTTGATGGCAACATAGAATTCTACCTTTGGAGGCCTTCGTAGTGCGTACAAAATTGGCTTGCATGATAGGAGAAAAATATTTTTCTTTGTAGGCTAAATATTTCTTCTCCCCTTCCACTGAACCAATCTGTTTCTCAAATCTCGATTCATTAAAATAAGGATTATCATTTAGTACCAATCCTTGAATAGAAATGAGCACTTGGAAAACGTTGTCATCTAACAAGCACTTGGAAAATGTTTGATGACAACGGTTTCCACACTTCATTCCCTTTTCATGTCCATGTATTTAAAAGACTTGAGATGGACTTTGTCATTCATATATAGATTTGGATTCAACCGTAACCCACCAGAATGGTATTAAGATAACTGCAAAATTAAAATCCAACATAAAGATAAATGAGACTTCCATATCGAGTTCAAAACAAAATTTGATATCTCATTTTCACTTTCAAATTAAACAGTTCTGGTTAATTGCTTACTGGTGGTGCGTCGAGATAGTCAGATGGAAAATTAATATCAAAAAAGAAAAGTCCATCTTAGTATGGAGTCCCGTCTGCTACAACAATCACAACTCTCAACAAATCCATCCTATCCTCATATATTCTAACAAAAAATGTATTTATCAAATCAATGCAGAGTTCATATATTAGAAGTTAGAACAACCTTTATTTTAACAAGTAGAGGAATAAAGGGCTTGAAATACTCTCTGCCCATAATTTTATTTGTTCTACTTTTTTACGAGCATAGATGAGTCCATCGTATTCTCATGAAAAATTGGGTTACAAATTAAAATTGTTTCTGTGGTACACAAAATTTGTTACTTTGCAACTTCCAGCTACCCAAGAGAAAACAAGAAAACAATATTGAAAACAGAAAAGGCAAAAGACAAAAATAGAAAAAGGTGAAATTGAAGGAAATATGACTATCTAGAATAACGTTTCCCTATTAGTGAATGTTCAAATATCATGATCTCATTTAATAAACCAATGAAAAAAGGACCACATGGCTTAGGAGTTACCTGGTAAGTGTTTTTCAAAATTGTTCCATCCTTGATGAATCCATTCTTGATGAATTTTCTTCATCCATTTCCCCTTATTGATAGGTTGCACAAAGATATTCAAAAGTTTCAGCCATGCCCCCAAATAAAAAATCACAAAATGGAATAAAAAACACATGCTCCCTGATAAATATACCTGTATTGTTTCGTTCTGATTAAAGTGATCCAAAGCATACTATAAAAGTAGTTTCATATTTGTTCCAGAGCTCTACCATTTTTCCTCTGGAAATAACCATATGTAAGGAAAATATCCAGGTAAAAAATAGAATGGCTCAATAGTAGAGCCAAAGGAGGAGGAAAAATAAGCAGATCTTCCTCATAGAAGGGATAGTACTTGAGCAGTACAATGAAAAATACATTCCTTTGTAATATTTCACTATAAGGAAACAAGAAAATGGCATACATTTGACATTGTTTCGTCTGCCCATGCTACCTCTATGTCTCCATCTTTAACACCTATGACATTGCCAATCCAGGATAGATAAGATTCTTTAGTACTCTTGTCAACCTATACCTTGTGTGTTTTCATCAGAGCTTTCTGGTTCCTGGATAGATCTGCGGTTTCAACAACGTTTCTGTGTCTTGTTTCATCCCTACAAATTTCTATGTGATCAACATTAATGCCAGGCACTTCTGCTTTCCCTGAGACTGGAAAGTGTCTATGTATAATGGTGTGCCAAACAAAGTGGGTATAATCTGGATGGCCAACAAGCTCATACACACTTAGAAACTCTTCTCCATCAAATTTTAGTGTATCTTGTGGACAATCCATAGTTTTCTGCAACCACCTTAGACTTTCTAGAAATTATTATAATTCATGAAATTCTAATTCATAAGGTTCACAAACTCCTTCCACCAATTTCACTTTCAAATTCAAATAAAAAAACAAATTCTAATTCATGAGAGAAAGAAGATAACAAATTCTAAGACTTCGTATACAACACAACAAATACGCAGTAACACGCATTGATCATGACCAACAATCTTGACCAAAAGAAAAGAAAGCACTCTTGGAAAACTTGACTTATTTCTTGGACGAGTCAATGGCAGACTTAGTCGACCTCCTCCATCTTTCTCTCCTCCTGGAGAGAGGCGTCCTCTTCTAGGGGAGGCATGTCTGCGTCCAGCTCATCGGTGGCATTGTCCTCGATGTTGAGGTCGAGCTTCAATATTATATGGATTCTGGCCACGAATGTCTTTGGCTCCTCCAAACTAAACTCCGCCTCCAATCTAAACCCCGAGGTGAGCAGGGCAATTTCAGATCCTTCACCGATTTTTCATGCTTGTCCATCTCGGCTCTCTTTCGCAGTTCCTCCATGATGGATTTCTCAGGTTGATTTCCATCATTTTCTTTCTGGAAATGTAGGACGACATAGAGCTTTCATGGAGGTCCTGGGCCTTCATTATTCTCTCGATGTTCATCGTCCATCCATACTCTCCAGTCACCAAACAGCACAGAGACTCCACAATGCGATCTGAAACCACGACTTCTCCACCTTGTCACTGAAAATGTCCTTGATCACTTTGCACAGGCTCTCAAACGCAAATTTCTTCTCTTGTTTCTTCTTCTCCTCCTCTGCTTCCTCTAGCTTCAACACTTATTTCGTTGCAAAAACCAACTTCTTCCTGTCGTACTCTTTAAGCTGCCCTATGTCATACTCATCGATGACATCCACCATGAACAAGAATTCATACCCTTTCCTTTTTCAGTCTATCCAATAACGAAGAGTTCTCCACATACTTCTTCCTCTCACCCATGATGCGATAGATGTATTTCAGCCCCTCTTTCATCCGGGTCACATAGTCCTTGAGGCTCGTCAGCTCGTCTCCACTCTTTGTCGAGTGATATAGAAAATCCGAAAGCTTCGCCTTGTTCTGGCTGTCCTCGTTGTTGGAGAGGTAAATCCCCTCTGCGGACAGAGGCGATCCCTACTAGCTCAGATCGGGTCTAGCAACAACCGAGTCACGCTAAGACACATGTTCCTAGTTATAAAAGACAAAGATGCGACAAGAGGACTACCTTAAGTCCCACGTTGTTGTTGCTTGCCAAGAAGATGGCGCTTTCGTCCTTCGCTTTGGCAGATCAAAATTCTCCTACTTAGGATGTTCGAACACCTACACATACACAAAGAAACAACACACAACGTAAAACCTAATACTTGCAACCATATATCAGTCAGAGAAGATATAATTCATAACATAAGACATGAACATATGAATGGAACCATAATCAAAGTCGTTTATTATTAATCACAACGAAAGAAAGATACAACTTGATCTCTGACGCTGGATCTTCCTTCGGCGGGTCGACAGCGGAGCACATCTCAATGAAGCTCGTCGGGAATGGGACAAAGCTCTCTCTCTTCGGCTGTCTGACGATAATCTCCTTACTACTGATTCAACTCTATTCAGGCTAGCTTGCAAAGGGAAAATGAAAAGCTTATATAGATGGTGTAAGGGGAGTTGGGATCCCTACAATGGTGGGATTGGCCCTATCCTCAAGGAAGCTTCCATGATAGGTGGAAAACCACTTCCCCTACATGGAGATCCGGAGCCAAACCTCCCAACTCATTTTAGAGACTCGTTCAGGAGTTGGTTGGAATCAAACTTCTGCCATTTATTTAAAAAAAAAAATCCTTATTAAGCCTGGCGCGAGTAATACAATGGGACAAAGCGCCAGTTTGCGCGCCCTCTTTGGTGGATTTCCCCTATTAGCGCGAGGGCTGAACTGGCCAGTCGCGCCAAGGCCAAAAGGTCTATTTTCAGGGCTTTTCACAGGAAATTGTCTTCAGGGAAATGATTTTCCTTGTCAAGGGGGATGCCATGAAATTTTTTTCAGGTCATATCACTGCTCATAGGTCATAGAATAGGTCCTCCAATGTGCGGGATGGGGGATTGCAGGAATGGTGACAAATTACTGTGTAACAAATTCCCCTTAAAGCATGAGGCCCGAGAGAGAGAGGGGTGAAATGCTTTACGAGAACGTGTCCAATTGAAAACACTGCCGTCAAAAAACCTGCGTAGACAAGTACAACTGATATCTCAAATACATGATATATGTGGTATGGGCGCAACCATCCATAATAGAGTATACAATAATCAAGATCTGAGGCATGGACGCAGCCACCCAGTGAGGATCGATAAATAGACTCAAGTATGGTCGCAACCATCCAATAAATGAGTCATGTAACCAATCATAATAATCCACAAAATCTACAGCCTGGACTCTAACAGACAAAATCCAAGGTCTTGCGCTCCATCTCAACCTGAACAAAGTACAAGTTCTAGCATTTGAATAAGTGAGCTGAAGTCGAACATGCAAAAACATCGTCTAATTACCAGCCAATGATGAAAGCTGTTAACAGATGCGAGAGGAACCACCAATAATGACAATGGCCCTCAAGTTACTACAGGTACAATCCACAAAATGTGAACATTAAGCTGGCATCGAACACCCGCAGAATCATCTGATCGAAGGTCAATGATGAAAACCTTGCGTCGAATGCAAAGAACCTGCCATTGAGGCATGCAAGCTCTAAGGTACCGGAAGGGAGTCTCTAGAGAAGCTTTCTGGATAATGAACTAAAGTTGACAGGAAGTGACCTTGATCGAAGGTGGGCCATAGTGTTTCCCACATCATTGACGCGAGACAGAGGAATATAATGTTTGTGAATTAGGATCAGATGAGAATTAGATGAAGGTTGAAACTGCAGAGGTCAACTTCTCTTGAGCATATCGACGACACGACAATGGATTTGGAAGTATTTAACATCAAAAGATTAGAGGTCATGATGACGAGGCAAAGAGTAGATGATAGGTCAAAAAGGATCACCCAAACCCATGGAGGCAAGTGGAAAACGATATGATATGTCCCCAACCCGACACGAATGCAGACAAGTGCCATGTTCAAGAGCGACATACTATCGACATGATGACGATACTAGTTCCATGTTCCCCCACCATTTCTGATGAGTACCCCAATTATTTTTGAAAACAAGATTGAAGGGGATAGCATATGCTTGTGATATAAGTTCGTCCTTCGAACAAATCCAACCTAGTACATTTAATGAGCCCTAGGAAGGAGGAACTCGAGTATCATCATTACGATGGAATCCGATGTCATCAGGTTTTAACGAGTCTGAAAAAGGAAGAACTCGGCGTCTTTTCATGTTTAGAGAGTTTGAAAAGACAACAGAAAAGTAAACTCCAACGGTCCCTTTTCGTAGATAGTTCCTCAGATTCGAAAAGGTATAAAACTGTGTCTGAGAAAGCCTCGTAGTCGCAATAGGCTAGGGTATTCCTTTCTCGTAAATAATCTATCCCAGCTCGAAAAAGGGGTAAACATATACTAGGTAGATGTCGTTTCGCATCCACTTTAACGAGATCAAAATGACAAGTGACTCGGCAATATTTTCATGTTTAGAGAGTCAGAAAAGAGCTTAAAGATGACTCTAGAAATGACTTTTTCGTGTTTTTACCAAGTTCGAAAAAGTATAAAATACAACTCGTATCATCGTCCAAGCTGCGTAAAAACCTATTGCTGCACATGAAAGTGAGCGTAAAATCCATTTTTCGACAAAATATAGCAAAATATTGGGAAAAATGACTTTCAAAACCTAATTTTGACTTTGAAAAGTTATAAATATGCCAAAAATAGTAAAACATATGCACTTTTACTTTTTACCTCTTTTGGAGAGCAACAGTAAGCTTTTGTTGTGCAAAATTGCGGCAGCGATTGTGATCAATCCAGTACATCATTCTGGTTCTCGTTCATTCCAAGTAAGAGGCGCTCCCCTAAGCTTTGTTTTGATTCATTTTTTTATAGATTTCCATTGTGTCTTTGATCCCTGGGGGAACCCTTTGCAAAATTAGGACTCAGCCAATTGGTGCGGGTATCGGGTATGAACCCACGCCAATTGGCTCCTTTTTGCAAAGGGGTTGCACTAATGGCGCAACTCAAATTTCTGCCTTGATTTATCAAAATGTGAACCAATCAGATGAATTTCTGAGTGTTGGAGAGATCTAATAAGGTGTTTTTGACCATGTTTGTGCAAATACTCAGCCACAATGGTGATTGAGTGGAAGGAGAGGGAACATGGCGAAAAGGATGAAATGGCCATGCAAAATAAAGCTTGCATGACTGCCCTCCGAAACTGTGGTCTCAAAAAGTTCATCCTCACACCATGTTTGAGAGCACAACCTGAGCTATTGCAATATTTGATTAGCATTTAGGACGAGAAAGAAGAAGTGTTTAGGCTCCGAGACCAAGTATTGGAACTTGAGGTCTCCAATGTTTACTTCATAACCGGATTATCCCGCAAAGGCCCAGTGCTAATCATGACAGGAAGTAGACCTTCTGGTGAAAAAATGGAGATGGTAATGGCGAGAGTGTTCCCAGGGACACATACAGGATCAGGCAATGGGAAAGTAGATATCCACACAGTCCACGATCTAGCACTCTGAGTAGTGCTCCACACCATTATGCGGGTTGCGGGGTCGTAAGCACCACATCAGGCAACTAAGGCACAGCTCCTACTAGCATTTGAATACATGAACCCTACACATTTTGATTGGGCCACTGCCATGACAACGAATGTCAAACGGCAGTTGACAAAGTGCAATAAGGTCAAACTGAAACAATTTGGGTATGGTTCCATCCTGGTGTCGTTCATTCTTGAACGATTACCAATTTTCCAAGGCCAAGGGGCGATAGTCGCCGAGCCATCATTGAGGGAGTTGAGGATGGCTCGATGGGCAGCACTCATGCCCAGATCAACAGGGGGCCAGCAGATGTCCTGGAGGCCCGAGTTTTTTTTATGGCTACGGCGACAGCTGATCGTCCTTGAGGACTGGCCCTATGTCGGTACCGACTTCACGGGAGACCTAGATCTTCCACTCCCGAAGGGGGATGACTGGGACAAGGAGCTGGGTAAGACTCTTTTTTATTTTTATGTATTTATGATTTTTTTGTGATACATGCCTATTCTAACGACAGTTATATATGTATGCATATTGTTGAGCCCCAAGATTGTGCTTTCTTTCATCTTACTTTACCTCATTTTCCTTTGTCCATTGTTATCCCAGACCCAAATGATCAATGAAATTAGTTAAAATTACTTTTAGAATGATTAACATGGCTAACTTGATAAGTTTTGTGATTTTGTCATTGTAATGCATTTTGACCGGAACTAGCTGCAGAATGCAGACATTCTGTAGCTAACCGGAAATTCTGCAGTTGTCTTCACGTTCAAGCATGTTCCAGGTGTCCTCTCAGGAAAAGCCACACATGGGTATATTCCACATTATGTCCTCATTGTTCGTTGCTCACCATGAAGAATGAACTGGATTCTGGACGTGGTTTTGGTACGTGGGAACTCATTCAAGGAGGCAGAGTTTTAATAGGACTGTCCTAGTCCAGATGTCCTTTTTCCCTTTACGCTGCCATCTTTAGAGTCCTAGTACGATTTTGATAAGGAAAGACAATGATCCTCGTTTTGTTGCAAGTTCTGTTATGTAAATTTGTTATAAAAGCACTCGGGAAACCGAGAGACAAGCTCTAGATTTTGCTTAGATTTCATGTATTGACTGCTATATTTCTGAAGACCGAGACTACTCTATTTCAAGTTATTTTCCTTTATTGAAGAAGACAACATTTCTTTGAACGCGTTGAGTTGATTTTGAGTTAGATTCCGTCTGGTGGTAGAGGGCCCCTGCCTCCTGCACGACTTTACTTTCGTAATCTAGATAAGTATCTTAGTCGTTTTCACATTTTTGAAGTTTGAGTTCATAGTTAATTTCATTAGCCACTATAGCTATACTTCTTCTAAGAAACTCTTCCAAAAGATCATGATAATGAATGGGAAATGGCTGTAGTGTTGTAGGATTTATTGGTAATTTCTTTTGTTCATTATCACAGTTGAACTTATACTAAGCAAACTCTTCCAAAAAATCCTTATGATGTCTAAGGCATGACTGTGATACTGAATGTTTCAGTTGTTTGTTTGCACTAAGTAGCATAGCTGATCTTACTCTTAAAACGCTCTTCCAAAATATCATAATGATGGGTAGGAGATAGCTGTGATGTCTTAGTTTTTAAATTTCTTTCAATCTTTATGTTTGCATTTGCATTGAATTGTACAGCCAATATTGTTCTAGCAAGCTCTTCCAAAATACCATTCATGATGGACAAAACAGGCTGTAGAATCCCATAGATTAATGCATGATAACTTAGTTAGGGTACTCCGGATTCAAATTGCATTCAATTCATGCTCTGTTATTTTGTTTTAAGTTTGATAATGGCTTGTTAGTTCAGCACTGTTTTAGACTAGTGACATCTTAGTTCAGTTTTAGCTTAGCTCATTGTATTTTTATTCCACATTTAGTTGTCATCCATTGCATATTAGATTACATTAGTTGTTAAACTTATACAATACGACCTTCATTATTTACAAAATCTCTTTTTGTTCCAAATCCATAATTGACTCATAACCATCTGAGCAGAAGACAGTATCATCTCAAGGCCTGAAGTACTTTTGCAACTTCTTCATAAACAAAGCCTTTCCTCAAAAGACTACTTTAAAAAGAAATCTATAACTTTTGAATAAGGTTTAGTGATGTTAAACTAAGTTGCAGAATAGAATTAGGAGCTAGTCTTAGAGTAGAGATCTTATGATGTTAACAATATTTTTCTCCAAATATGTTTCAACAAATCTTTAATCATGGATAAAATGTTGTATCATTATAATATTCTTGTTTAATTGTTTAGTTAGGAGAATTTGTATACTTAGCTGACCATTTCTCAAGCTCTCCCAAAATACCTTTGATGAAAGAATTGGACAAGTTAAGTTTATGTTTTGATTCATTTTCTTAAAGTCATTATCAAGCTTTGTATTCTGCTTAGTCATAGTTTAGGTTTGATTCTGTTTCAGTATTTGCATTTTCATTTGTCATTTGTCATCAACCAATTAGGCTTCACTCTATTTTTAACCAGTAGCTTCTTTCCACTAGCTTTTTAGTCATTTTCCTTGTGAACATAAAAACCATCAAAAGACCAAAAACATCATAAATCATCATAAAATACCAAAAACATCATAAAACACTAAACACAACGCATTAGGAAACAAACACCTAGGCACAAATAGTGCACTTCACTTCAGCAGTTTACCAACCCTGGTTGACAATTAAATGAACTCAATTTAGGAGACTAGGTTGAGCACAAACACATATGTTGGCCCAGAGAGGCCCACCGGCATGTCCCCCATTGCACGGAGGACCCCTCTCACACATGATCCTCAAGCTGAGGGTGGCGAAGGGAGTAAGCTAGTCCAGAACCTGGAGGGTATCGCCCAGGGGATCCCAGATTACACACTACGCAGCGTACGTCCCCGATGGCCGCCCGCACACACCGTGTGGGGCTTGCTGCCTCCATCGGTCGAGGCATTGGTGCGCGCGGCATATGCTACCACGAGCATCACGCCTCGATTAGTCATCTAGGCCATATGCATATTTTTTTATAGACATGTTGTTCCTGCTATTATTAAAACATACATGTATATTTTATTCGTATGTGACAAACACAAATCGTAAAATTATTCGATATATATATATATATATATATATATATATATATATATATATATATATATATATATATATATATATATATATATATATATATATATATATATATATATATCTGTGTGTGTGTGTGTGTGTATCTATTTCTAGATGGATCTTTTTACATGTGATGATGTTTTTTACAAGTTGCGCAAATGTCTATATAAAACCAAAATAACTACTGCATCTGTTAACGCATTCATGTGTCTGGGTATGTGTTGATATGTAATGTAATCAAAATTTCTTTCTAGTAAATGAATACGTAGATACAGAAATAAAATGGATGGGTTTCTAACTGAATAATGACCGTTAAGTTGTAGTACTACAAGCTGTGAGTCCAGATACAAAAGTAATGCATGAATACCGAGGTTAACAGCCTCGTTCAACAATTCCAAAACGACACTATACTCCGCGACATTATTTTTGGTAGACCCTAGACAAACAACTTGCAAATTAACCAACTCACCAGCAGGATCATAGATTACCCAGGCTGCCGAAGACAGATTCCTGGTACTGTGGGAGGCACCATCCACAAAACCAACAAAAGGAGTAATAGACATCTGCACAATCAATAAGACCTAATCAGCAGAAAGATTCTTACAAATCACACCACACCACACATGCACAAAAATGAAAACACTCACTTATGTACACACACACCACACAAGAATAACTCAAGCGTAGTATTTTTTTAGTTACAGCCCATTCCTAGGTTGTGCCAGAGGAACTCCTTCGTAGTCGATAAGCTCATAGGCCCTATTTTTTAATACTCATTTAACTATATAGGGCCCATGCCACATGGGCTGGAATTTTCCCGCTCCAAGTTTATTGTGTGCTTGGTCATATAAGAGGATGAGGTCTCCTTCAATGAAAGAACGTGGAGAAACCAATTGATCGAGGTGGGCTTTGACCCGCTTTTTCTGTGCCTCAATAACCAAGGTAGCTAAGTGGCGGGTTTCATCCAGTTGTTCCAAATACAAGAGGCGCTTTTCCTCCGGAGAAGTGTCGGGAAATAGTTCCACAGCCAACTTCAGGGAAGGAATTTTGCATTCAACCGGGAGAGTCGTTTCCAGACCATACACCAATTGGAAAGGTGTAAATCTGGTTGCGTTCTTTACAGACGTTCAATAAGCCTAGAGAGCTGAGAACAATTGGAGATTCCAGTTGTATTTGTGGATACCAATCATTCGTTGAAGCATCGTGACCAAAACCTTGTTCACGACCTCAACCTGGCCATTCGCCTGGGGGTAGTATGGCGTTGAGCTATCATGGCGTAAGCCCAACTTTGATGTCAGCTCAGTCATCATGTAATCCTGAAAATGAGTGCCATGATCGGTGAAAATGGCTTGAGGGACTATGAAACGCATAATAACATGGTTGAAAAGGAATTGGGCAGCTGTCTTACCATCGGCAACTAATGTAGGCATCGCTTCGGCCCACTTAGTGAAGTAGTCCATGGCAATGATTATATAAGCATGTCCCCCGGGCTGAGTGAGGGTTACATGTCATAAAATCTACGCCACATCTCGCAAAAGGGCCTATGGTAATGACAGGATGCAAGGGTAGGGGTGGCGCGTGCATCTTGCGCTGAAAGACCTGGCATGCATGACATTTTCGGACTGCAACAATACAGTCTTTGAATATAGACGGCCAGAAGTAACCCGCACACAGAATCTTCTGGGCGGTGGCATATCTGGACATGTAACCGCCACAGGCACCACTGTGACAGTTATTCAAGACTCTCTCAGCCTCTTCCAGGGTCAAGCATCGGCGTAGCACAAAATCAACTCCGACATGGTACAAGGTATCTCCTACAATGCGGTATGGTTGAGATGGATGCCGAATCTATCATCGAGCATCTTTTGTCAATTTAGACCGGAACGTGGATGTTTGAAGATACACGATAATGCCTCCGTACCATGGATCATGAGTGTTGATAAGAAAGAGTGTTTCATCCGAGATATGCTCCTCGGATTGGGATGGAACAGAGTCTGTCGGGAGAGAGCAAATAAGATCAACAAAAACCAATGATTTCATCGACTTAGCAGTGGTGAACTCTAAATCAAAATCCTGAAGGATTACAATCCACTTGGAGTACTTTCCCCCCAGCAATTGTCGAGACAAGATATACGTCATGGGGTTGCATTCAGAAACCATGGTTACGGTACGCAAAAGGATGTAATGGCAAAATTACTGAACGACCTGAACCGCAGCGAGAGCCAACTTCTCGACGTGAGCATAGCATGTTTCCGTGTCAAGAATATTCTAAGATAGATAATAAAATACGTGTTCATTTTCATCGTTTTCATCCTGTACTAAAACCATATCTATCATGCTAAATGCAGTGGCCAAATAAAGGGTGAAATCGCGATGATAGTTGGGAGGACGTATCAACAGAGCGTTAACGAGAAATGTTTTAAGCTTATCAAAAGATCGTTGGGAAATCTCGTCCCAATGAAAGGGAACATCCTGTTTCAAAAGTCGCGTAAAGCCCTTGGCCACTTCCGCATAATTCGGAATAAAGCGCCGTAAGAAGTTAGCTTTCCCCTGTAGACTCTGCAGTTGATGTAACGAGGAAGGGGATGGGAGGTTAATGATGGCCTCAACCTTGAGGAGGTCAAGGCAAATTCCGTCTTTGGAGATGATGAATCCCAAAAGATGACCAGAATCCATGCAGAAAACGCACTTACGAGGATTGAGCCTAATATTGTAGCATCTGCAACAGAGGAAAATTTGGCAGAGGTGTTTAGGATGGTCCTCACGCCGAGCTGCATGGGCCAGCAAATCGTCCAGATATGGCTAAACAATATGACGTATGTCGTGGAAAGCATAGGACATAGCACATTGAAAGGTAGCCCCGGCATTTTTTAAACCAAATGAGAGCTTTTTGTAAGCGAAGGTACCCCACAGATAGATAAAGGCAGTCTTATGTTGATTAGCGGGTAAAATATTGATTTGATTGTACCTAGAGAAGCCATCCATAAGGGAATAAATCTCACTCCCCGCGCATTCATCAATGATCTGATCTATAAAGGGAGTGGGGTAATTGTCCTTAGGATAGGCCTGATTGATGTCTCGGTAATCAAGACAGACCCATATAGTGCCTTTCTTATTATCTACAGGGACAATATTTGAAACCCATTCTGTGAGGGGAATTGGATAGATAAAGCCCTCGTTAAGAAGTTTTTCAAATTATGCCTTTATAGTTGCGACTTTTTGGGGATGCACTGGGCGTAGGCGTTGATGCACGGGTTTCACACCTGGATAGGTAGAAATCTTGTGCACGACTATGCTGGGATCAATCCCAGGCATCTCTTCATAGGACCACATGAAAACATCTCTGAATTCATGGAAAAGGTTTGTATAAACTTGTATCTCTTCAGGAGAACAAGTCACTCCCACATGAATATTCTCGACTACCCCCGGTTTGACGGAGATGTCGATCGACATGGTTTGAGTGATATTACTCAGTTTTCCCTCCGAAAGAACCTCATGAGTCAATATCAGTGTTTGAAGAGGCAGAGTGGGAACCTGAGATGCGAAGCGCTCTAGACAATCAGACATTGCCCCCAGGCTAGGCATGAATGAGGAACGATGATGTCCATCTCTCCACGACAGATCTTTAAGAGACATTGTTTCAACAATAGCTTCATCAGAAGGGAAGACTTCTCTTAAAGGGTTAGGCAAATCTGCATCACCGAGCCAAGGGGATTGAGAATATATATCCAGAGCCATGCTCGAAGGAGCATGTTCAAGAGGAGGAGGATCAGATGCAGTGGCGATTTCACAATAATTAATCTCAACTAGAGTTAACGGCATCGATTCTCCGAAAGAGGTCACCTGTTCAGGCAAAGGGATGATCCAAGGGTCATCTAACCTAGAGATCATGTTAACTTGAACGGTGTGCGATGGTGGCGCGGGAAAAATACCCATGAGGACGGGGTCCTTAAAGAGATCGGGTCCTACACTGTCAGGGGGATTGGGGATCTGATCCACGTAAGGAATGTTGTTCTCAAAGGATAAGGTGAAGAAAGACAACTAATCCACAGTGATGATTTTGCCCTCATGAGGGAACTTCAGAAGCCGAAAGAGGGTGGACGGAACGCATAGCATGGCGTGAGTCCAACTGCGGCCAAGAAGGAGATTGTAGTTGAGCTTGGCGTCAACCACTTCTACTTCTATGTTGACTGTCTTCCCCTGTAACGTGATCGGAAAACTCTAGAGAACACCCAGGGGTTTAGATTCTCGACCATAAAATGCCTCTAGGGCATTGGGAGACGATGTAAGAGCTGGAGAGCCAATGGCCTTCTAGCAGGCGGATGACATAACACAAGTGGAAGCACCTTCGTCCACAACGGCTCTATGGATGTTGAGGCTTTTGATCCCGACTTGGATAGCAAGAGCGATTTGATGTGGAAGTCGGGGGACAAAATTTTCAAGGTCAAAGGTGAGAAGATTAGAATCAGCGGGATCGATTCCACCGATTGCAAACAACAAAGCTTTCCATTGCGATGGGAAACATTTAAGCACTTCCAATGTAGACATTGCGGAAGGCGCCTGTGCCAAATCCTCAACAATACTATAGTGATGAGCGACATGGGCGTTTGGGTTGTAGGAATATTTTCGTAGAACACCTTTAGAAGGTGGCCTCACAACAGGCTCAGCGCTGGGCTTCTCAATTTCTAAAGGACTAGAGACAGGCGGGGGAGGTGGGCCATCCACGACTTCCTTTCCAGCTGCCTGGCGTGGTCCAGCATAATCCTTCAAACACGTAGCAATTAAGACATGTGCAACACCATTCATCATAAAGACCTGAGACCCAAATGGTACAGATGGTGAAGGCTGCTCAACCATCTGGGTCTGCTGAGATAGGAACGGTTCTTTGAGAACTACCGGAGTCCCTTTGGAGCCTTTCAGAAGTTGACTAACTTCAGATCGTCAGGGACAATCTTTGGTATAATGGTCTCCTTCGCAGATGAGGCAGGGGTACTTCGGTTTACATTGGGAACCGTCATTAGTACGAGGTTTAGAAGACTTTGGTTTTGGGGCATCGGGTTTGAATTTTCCTTTGCCCTTCTTCTTTCCTTTGGAGGCCTTTTCTGTAGGATTATCTTGAATGGCATTGACCTCTGCAGTCTTGCCAGAATCCGGAGGGGCGGGAAGAGCAGAATTATTGGAAGAATTGGACTTCTACTTCCCATTAGAGGATTTTCGAGAATTTTGAGAAACGGAACCAATAACACCGTCCATCGCTAGGGTAGGTGGTGCTTTAGAGGTTCCTGGCCATGGAGCATCAGTCAAAATATCATAAAGTGTGCTGGACTGAGAGTACACCAGATCAAGGTACTGGGCACGCACGATGGCTTGTTCTTCAGTCACACATGCCCCCATAGCAATATCTTGAGCGATCTTGTTAACAAAAGAGGTGGTGAACCAATGAGTTAGTAGCTGATCAGGTATATCAAACTTGATCAATCTACGATGACGTCGCCACTCATGAATATGATCAGATATGTGGGTGGCTTTATCCTACTTCAAAGAAGTCAGGAGATGCGTCCCGGCTTCATAACGAACCGGTAACTGAAAGTGTGTCAGAAAATCCATAGCTAACGTATTGACGTCTTAAAATATGTTGTAGGGTAATTCTATATACCACTTAGCGGCAGCACCGGTAAGAGTGCGCTGGAAGAGACGAAGGCAAATTTAATCTGTTAGCCACCTATGAAATCTTTGTCAAGAAAATAGGTTACTAAATGGTTTATGAGCCTTCAGGAGATACATTTCCCATGAAAATCTCTCATCCTTGAAGTCTCTGTGTGCCCATTACCTTTTTAGAGACCCTCACTGCTGTTTCCATCCAACAAGTTTCACTGATTGTCAAAAATTGTGCTCCAAAAGGCCTCCATTTGCCCCTTGTATCCCTGTAGAATGTCCCATTTTAACCTCTTTTCCCTTTGTCTAAGTTCCGCTCTTAACCCCTAAATCTTCCCAAAATCCCCTTTACATCCTGCACGTACCCCTTGTTTGGCCTATTTTCCCCTTTTCCCCCCTTCCGTTACCCTTTCCTAGTCTCAAATTGCATTAAAAGGGGCCCAAAAAACCCATTTTACACCTTATGATAAGGCCTAGCCCCGTAAACCACTTCCCCACGTAGACCCAAGCGCTAAGACCAAGCGCCGATCCTTAAAGCGCTTATCGCATCGGAGAATCGGAGCAAACACGCATTTCCTTTGTAAAGTTAAAACCTCCGATGTAATGGAGTATCCGTCAGTTAGCCCTTGAAATGATATCGGTCGTTGATCTTGATAGATCCAATGGCCCACAGCCTGTTTTATCACACCCCTAACACTCCTTTGTGAGCCCTCCAATAGCCCTCTCCACCGTCGATCCACTTCTAAATCTGATGGCCATCGCAATCTCGCTTTATCGCTAATCGGAACTTTTTTATGGTGCCACTCTTTATTCCCCCCGATTGCAATCCCCCGATTAAATCCGGGCCGTCCATTCATTCAGATCTGACGGCCCCACGCTAATCACATTGCGCCTGTCGCTCCTCCCCTTTTTCCCCTCCGATCATATTTGAATTGTCGATCTCCCCGCCAGATCCGACGGTTGGCGCTCAATCGCATCCCCGCCCCCATTGCAATCGCAAAGGTCTTTCCATGTCACCCGATTACAATCTTCTGATCCAATCCTAGCCGTCCATCCCTCTGGATCCAATGGCCCAAATCCCATCGCTCCATTCCTTTTCTCCCCGCCGATTCAATATCCGTCGTCGATCTGGATCCGGATCAGACGACTAGTGCTCAATTGCATTCCCCACTCCAATCGCAATCGGAACCTTTTTAATGTGTCACCCATGCTTCCCCCGATTGCGATCCTCCGATTTGATCACGTCCGTCCGTTGGTCCAAGATCAATGGCTCATATTGCATCACTTCCTCCACCACTTTTCTTCGTTGAAGCCTTTATTAACTTCATCTTTCGACCTCTGCCGTTGATCTCCTCCTAAGATCTAACGGTCCAAAACTAATCACCCTCCACCCACGCTGGGTCCCACCACGCGCAGTCATTTCCATTGCATTTCATTCGTTTCTTTGCATTCTGCCTAATTCCAAACTTCTGCGGTTTACACTAAAGGTTGAATGTTTTACATTAAAGTTATGCATTTCTCCACCGAAACCCTACCAGTCACAGTTTACACCATATTTCTGCATTCTCCACCGAAACCCTACTTGTCACAGTTTACACCATATTTCTGCATTCTCCACCCTTGTTTCATCCGAAACCGCCATTTCTGCCACCATTGCACCGCCATCTTCATGACTCTCTGCTCCATCCACCCTCCCATGCATTGGATTTCTTAACACAGTTGCGGGTTTTGCAGGGTGCAGGCGGTAAATGCCGCCATGATTCACAGTCGTTGTTATAGTGACATAGAGCTCAGTGAAATGAGGTTCAGAGCCCGATAGCACAGAGAAGAACCCGGGAAGGTATTGGAGCATGATTTTCATCAAAGGTGCAGAGTTTAACTGTACAAAACCCTTCCAGTGTCACCAAATCTCGAATTTTCACCGACAGAGACAGTTCAAGCGACAAAGAGTGTTGGTATAGAGTTAAGGAAGTTCTTTTGCACATCATTGAAAATATGCAAGCCTTAATTCAGTATTTTAAGGGTAAGGTACCAGATTGAAGATCTCGTGATTGACGCAGGATGACCTGAAGAGGTCTGACACACGGAAAACCATGTCATCAGGGTAGCTACATCAGCATAACATTCCTACCTATGGGAGGACAAAGCGCCCATATTGTTTCTTTTATTTACCATGTTCCTGAAGAAAATTCAGCCCAGACAACAGTCCTAAGCTACTAGAGCATTTGTTATGCAGTATGGCAGACTTCACAATCGTTTATCTACCTTTTTGTTTATTCACCAAAAGTACTACAGAGTACTGCAACCAAAGTACATCAGAAGCATACCAGAGTAAATGGAAGCCTGGAGAAGACCACTCTTTCACCCAAAGAGTGCCAGAGATAAATGCACAGAATTTAAACAGAATGGGCTTCAGCCCTCTTTCTTTTCTGAGTTTTAATGCTTCATTTAGTTTTTCACCTACCTCCTCTGCTCTCTTTCAGCTATAAAATTCATGAAGAAACTCATTGTAAGGGTTTTTGATTAGTTATCAGAGAATTACAAGCTATTTCTTTTGAGACATAGTCTTTGTGTAAAGTTGTAAGATAGGCTGAGGAAGATGTTTTCAGGCTGAATATCCAACTATTGGTAATGTTGTACTTGACTAGTATTGCTCTTTAATATGACAAGCACATTTCTCTGGATCCTGATCTAAAGCAGCGATGATGTTTTTCTATCTCTGTATTTGTTTTAAACTTGCAGTTCATTTCATTTCATTTCTCCTGGTTCGCATCAGAAATTTGGCATAGGATTTACCCTTGTTAGGTACCCTATGTTTCTGCTCTCCTTGCCTTTAATGTTTTCTACTAAATGTGTTATCTAAGGGTTGATTTCAGTTAATTTAACCAGTGTAGTGGATGTCATTTCCTGCTAGCTGATGTATGAATTAAATGAATCTGTTCTTAGATGTTCTTGCTAGGATTTAATTGAATGAATTGGGAACACTGGGAGGTCTATAACTCTGGCTCTATCTCACTAGGATCCTTTTCAATTAATTGAACCTTTCTAAGATCGCTCAAGCTAGAGGCCGAAGCATTGAGAGTTCAAAGTCTCTCTCTGATCTCAGGTCTTTAACTTTGTGTCCTAAAAATTTATCGTTTCCTCCTCTCTTACCATTTCATGCCACACTATCATCTTTAAGATCCAATTCTTTAGATGACTAGCCCAACTGAAAGCCTGCACATTGAATAGCAAGTAAACCCTTTCCTGAATCCATTACCCAATGGTCTTGAACATTCCCTAGAATATCTCTCCTTGCCTAAAATCCTCTTTGCTCATCCTTGTCTCATATTGAACCCTTCTTTCTTGATTACCAACAATCAAACAAACAAACTCTGAGCCTTATAACTAGCCTAACATCTTAATTTTTGAGCTTCAAACACATAAAACCTTGGCTTATATAGAGAGATCCCTCTCTAGACCCAGGAAGGCTAGATCTTGAGGTCCGAAAGTGGTTTTGATGTTGTCTCATCTTTTGGTCTTGCCAATCTGGCCAAAACATGGGAACCCCAACATAATGGTGACTCCGCTGGGGAAATTATGAGTATTTTCCACCTTAATACATCATAAGAGCCTCAGAAACCTACAATCTCTGATTAGGTTGGCAGTTAAACACTCCTATTCAAAAAACAACCTCTATACCATTTTTTGTGTTTCTCCCACACTCTTAGACAGAGTCTGGAAAGGGCCAGGTAGCCTCTGGATCTCATCCTCCTCTTTCAAAGGTGACATACCTGGTAAATGCCCTCCCAGTCAATCTCTGGTTACAATTTGTTGTGTTTAAGGGTATCCTTGAAAATGGGGATAGTACACAAACACTGTGGTGGACAGTGCACCTCCTAGAAACACCCTAAACCTTCCGCCTGGTGACTCCATAGTTCCTAAACGATTAAAATACTCCACTGGTGATCAGTAGGCTTGCTGATTATCTTGGTTTCGCATAAGACTCCACTGGGAGACCAGCTTCCTTAACAACATCAACCACAATAGAAGGAACAATCAGGGTTAGGATCCTTTGTTGAAAACAACATTCTGGCTTCAAGAACCATTCACACAAGAGCTTACCCTAACCCAAACCCCCCTGAAATAGTTGACAACCCTGAGAGCATCCTCAAGAGATCTCCTACACCTAAACAATCAACTATTTCCAGCCACATCCATAGAGCTAAATATACACCAAAAGACTTTACAGCTCTATCAGACCCATTTTTTGACCTAGGCGCTCAAAACAGTTTACCAAGAACTAGGTCATTCAGTGCCCTAGACCATCCAGACCTTGAGCTCCCTAGTTCACCACCTCAAAGTGGTAGACACCTTTGGGATAGACAGACCCCTCCATCTACACCTCCTCATATTCACTTCTTCAAAACTTGGGGCTCTGCCACCCTAAATCTTCCCATCAGTCTTCTGTTGGTCCTAGTATCCTTGTCATCCATATAGCAGCTACTCAAGCCAACCCTCTACCTCATCAAAATATCATCATGGCAGCCTGGTATGCACCTCTGGTTTTACCCCAGCCTCTAGTACCCTTACCAAATGATTATCAATCAAAGATCCCACACTTCACTGCAAGAGAGTCCACCACAGCTCAGCACCATGTAGATAGGATGGAAGATTATTTTGACTACATGGAAATAGATGATGGTACAGTCAAAATGAGAATATTTTCCCAGAGTTTAGGAGGTGATGTGAAGAAATTGTTCAAAAGCCTACCTCCTAATAGTATCCAAGACCTTCCTGCTTTATATTAGACCTTCATAAACAAATGGGAAGTTAAGGCCAACCCTCTCCAAATCCTAGCAGAATACAAGAACCTGAAAAGAAACGTAGGAGAGAGTGTCCATGACTACTCTACAAGGTTTAACAACATTTATAACGCTCTTCCTCCACACATGAAACCTCCCCAAGGTATGGTCCTAGTGAAATACCTTGAAGGCTTGGATGCTGATATGGCCTACCAGCTTAGGGAGAGGGATTACAACACATTGGAAAACATGCAAAAAGGAGCATTGAGTGTAGAGGCAAATCTGATTGAGAAAAAAGCAAGATTGAGAGCTGAGAAAAGGGTAACATATAGAGATGACAATGTAGCTTCCACATCTAACCCCAATTATGACCGCATATCCAAAAACATGGAAAAGCTACAACAAATGATGGAAAAAATGGTTGTCACAGTTAGTAATCAGAACAAGAACTAGAATCATAACCAGAACCAGAACTTTAGAAGAAACAACACCACTCCCAACAGACAAAGAGAATCAGATCAGCAAGTTATTCCCCCATTCCAAGAAAAATTTCTCGATGAAGATGAGGGAATCATAGAAGAGTCTGAGGGGAACACAATAAACATGTTTGAAGTAGAAAACTCAATCCACAGCTGTTCCACAGAAGAAGACCAACCCTCACCCTCTTATTGGGATAAGGAAGGATTAGAATCTGAGGATTATAGGCTAGATTTGAAAATGCCATGATGCAGTTCAGAGAACAATATGAACTTAGAAGAAAAAAGAACCTAGACACTTCAAAACCAAAGGCTTCTGAGGTTACCATCAAGAAAATGTCTGAGAAAACTTCTAAAGTAACTGTTGAAAATAATAAATCAACAGCTGAGAGTTCTGGAAAAAACAAGGAAAAAGACAACCAAAACACTGATAAACAAAGTCAACCAACTAGTAGCACTAGCACTGCAGTTAGCGCTCCTGATAAAACAGTTTCTAACACTGTGCATAGTGAGAATCAGCCCACTGATTCTGCCACCAAGGTGGTGGCTAACAAAACAGAGTTAAAATTTCCAAAGAATCAGTCCACTTTCAATTTGGAGAGTGAGATTGCAAAAATTAAAATCTTTGTCCCTCTCTCTGAGCTGGCCACTCAGGATTTATATAAAGGCCAAATTTTGAAAGCATTAAATTTAGGTGAGAGCAGCGACACTGTAAATCTGAGTGATGATCAACCAGCCCTTCTGTTTGGTCCAAATATAGAAGGAAAGTTTCAGGAAGGGGTAGTGCCACCTTTTTATATCAGTCTTAATATCCATGACAAGATCCTTCACAATGCAATGCATGATTCTGGGGCATCTCACAACTTAATGCCTAAGGTGGTTATGGAAAATCTAGGCCTAGAGATAACCTGCCCCTATAAATATTTATATTCATTTGACTCTAGCAGAGTAAAATGTCTGGGCCTAATCAAAGACTTGTGTGTAAGCCTTACCCAGATTCCAGCAAAATGTATGGTCATGGATGTTGTGGTGGCAGATGTGCCACCTAAGTATGGTATGCTATTGTCAAGGTCATGGGGAGCCAAGCTGCAGGGTACAATGCAGATGGATGGGGCATATGCTACAATTCCTGCTTTTAGCCAACCTAGAAGACTATATAGAGAGGCACAAATGAAATTCCTGGTCAGCAGCCCCGAAAAGCCTGAAAATTCACCTTTATACTCTGTACACACAGATCTTGACTCCTTCATTCTTTGCAATGATGAATCTTTGGAGGAGCCAGGATGCAAAAACAGAGATACACACAATGAAATAGAGCCCATGGACTTTAACATAATGGCTACTTTAGACTAGGAGAAGAAAGATGTAGAAAACCTTGAACAGTGCACTAAAACAAAAACTCAGAGTGAACCAGAAACAGAATGCAGTAGCTGATTAGTCACTCTCTGCAAGCTCATACACCACATCAAGAACGAACCTTTATGGGAAATGAATTTTGATGGGTCATGCACCAAGAGAACTGCAGGAGTAGGAGTGTGGATACATAACACAGAGAGTGACTACACAGAAAGCCATGCATGTAACCTACACTTCAAATGTACAAACAATATTGCTGAGTATGAGGCTCTTATCCTAGGCCTGAATTTGTTGAAAAAACTAGGAGCCCGTAGGATAACTGTGCATGGAGACTCTGAGCTTATCATTAAACATGTGAATGGTGAATACACAGTGAAACATCTTATACTAAGCGCATATAGGAACGACGCTATGGACATACTGAAAACCTTTGTAGAATATGAGCTGGTGTTTGTCCCTAGGGGTCAGAACGCAATTTCAAATGGATTAGCCTACGTGGCTAGTTCATATCACAAGCCTCCCAACGACCAACAAATCATCATTCAGACCAAATTTAGACCTGCAGTGCTGGACAATGAAAAATATTGGAAAGTATTTGAGGGTGATAAACAGATTGAAGACTTCCTGGTAGGCAGAGACGAGTTTGAATTTTCCGATTCAGATTCTAAACCTAACAGTAGCTGCCTAAGTGAAGAGTCCTCAGATGAGGAAGAACCACCCTGTAACATGGAAATAAACACTTTAAATGAATAGATTGGAAATCCAAACGAAAAATGTAAAAACGCTGACAGTGAGGAAGTAGAGGTGCTGCAGGCCGAAGATAAGAACATACCTCGAGGCTTGGCACCTTTAAAGGACCTTTTTGACTTTGATGATGTAGCAAAAAATCCCACTATAGAGCACTTATATTCTGACGTCAAAGAATGCAACATAGGCACTGAAGACAAACCAAAGATGATTAAATTGGCTAAGTCCTTACCCGCAAACATGAAAAAGAAATACATTGACTTGTTCAAAGAATTCATCGATGTGTTTTCTTGGAGCTATGAGGACCTGAAGGCCTATGATACAAACATCATACAGCACAAAATACCTTTGAAAGAAAATCAGAAGCCCTTCAAACAAAAACTTCGCAGAATAAACCCAAAACAATTGCCTACAGTGGAAAAGGAGATTAAGAAGATGTATGAGGTAGGCATAATTGTGCATGTGAGGTTCTCTTATTGGGTATCAAACCTAGTGACTGTGAGAAAGAAAACAGGGGAGATCAGGCTGTGTATTGATTTCAGGAATATTAATAGAACCTCACTCAAAGACAATTACCCTTTGCCAAAAATGGAACACATCCTACAGCGGGTAGTAGGCTCAAAAAGGATCTCCCTGCTAGATGGTTTTTCAGGTTACAACCAAGTTTTAGTACTCCCAGAAGACCAACTCAAGACCGCTTTTACCACTCCATGGGGCACTTTTATGTATGTAAAGATGCCTTTTGGACTGATGAACGCTGGTGCAACCTTCCAAAGAGCAATGGACATAGCTTTTTTAGATGAAATAGGACACTTCATTGTCATCTACCTGGATGACATAACAATATATTCCAAGACTGAAGAAGAAAACCTAAAACATTTGAGGAGAGTGTTTGAAAAATGTAGAAGATTCGGTCTGTCATTGAATCCTAAAAAGACTATATTTGGGCTGCAAGAAGGTAAGATTTTTGGCCACATCATATCTGAGAAGGGGATTAGGATAGACCCACAGAGAGTTGAGGGAATACTACAAATCACACACCTGAGAAACATCAAGGAGTTACAGTCCTTCATTGGGAAAATCAATTTCCTCAGGAGGTTTATTCCCAATTTAGCTGAACACCTTAGGAATATGACTAACATGTTGAAGAAAGGTGTAGGAGTTAAATGGACTGTTGAGGCCAAGAAATCTTTTGAATCGGTTAAACTTGCGCTCACCCGGGCTCCTGTCCTAATCAGCCCTGACTTCTCAAAAGAATTTCTGATTTTTTCATTTGCCTCTGAGAATACAATGGTTGCAGTTCTACTACAGAAAAACCCAGAGGGAATGGAACAACCCATTTCTTTCTTCAGCAGTTAATTGTGAGAGGCACCCTTGAAATAAATAATGGAAAAATAGGCCTATATGTTGCTAAGGCTCAAAGACTTTAGGGTGTACATACTGCATTCCCACACCATAGCCTATGTGCCAAATATAGTGGTTAAAGACATCTTGTCCCAAGACCCAGATGGGAAGAGGGGAAAATGGATTGCTGTGATCTTAGAATACAACCTTGAGATAAAACCCACCAAACTGATTAAAGGCCAGGGCTTAGCTCAACTAATGGCTGAATCAAATCTACAAGCCCTTGACATTAACATGGTAGATGCCTTGGATGAGCAGCAAGGATTTCCTGATCCCACTATTGAGGAGAAGTTTCAGAGCTCTCCTTGGTATTCTGACATTCTGTATGTGCTTACACACCTCAATGCTCCTCCTGAACTATCAAAGACCAAGGCCAGATTCTTAAAGCGAAAATCCAGAAGCTATTGCATAATGAATGAAGGATTATACTGGAAAAATGAAAATGGACTATTGCTTAAATGTTTTCCTGAATCTGAAGCAGAAAGGATTAAACAATAATTCCATGCAGGAGAGTGTGGAGGCCACCTGAACTGGAAATCCACTGCAAACAAAATACTCAGAGCTGGCTACTATTGGCCTACACTCTTCAATGATATCCATAAGATGATAATTGCCTACCACAAGTGCCATATTTTTGAAGGCAAAAGAAAGCTCCTCCCCTTACCTCTACAACCCATCACTGTTGAAGGTCCCTTTATGCAATGGGGCCTAGATTCATAAGAGAAATTCACCCTGCTTCTTCTGCACAACACAAATGGATCTTAACAGCCACAGACTACTTCACTAAGTGGATAGAGGTCATACCTACTAGGAATGCCACAGATTCATTCATCAGTAGGTTCCTAGAAGGTCATATCCTCTCTCAGTTTGGCTGCCCAAGGAAAATAATCACTGATAATGCTGTTGCTTTTGGATCCAAGAAAATGGTTGATTTTTTTCACAGGTATAAAATAACACTCGGTCATTCAACTTCCTATTACCCACAAGGTAATGGCTTAGCTGAATCATCAAACAAGAGCCTGGTGACCACCATCAAAAAGCTGCTGGAAGAAAACAAAAAGTCATGGCATAACAAGTTAGTGCATGCCCTGTGGGTTGACAGGCTTACAACAAATAAATCCATTGGCATGTCACCATATCAGCTTGTCTATGGAACAAAAGCAGTGTTTCCTAACAGCCTCGGAATACCAGTGATTAAACTTGTCTAATAAATTCAGACAGAAGAAGATAGCATGGTAAGGAGGATAAACCAAACAATCCATCTCCAGCAAACAAGGGAAGGGGTCTATAACAGAGCTCTGAAGGTTCAAGAAAATATGAAGAAGTTGTTTGACAAAAGAACCAAAGCTGTTGACTTCAAGATTGGAGATAAAGTTCTGAAGTGGGACTCAACGAGAGAGGACAAAGGAAAGCACGGCAAGTTTGACAGTTTGTGGCAAGGTCCCTACATCATCCAGGCCACTGTGGGTCCAAATGCCTTTTTTCTACAAGAGTTAGATGGTACAGATCTGTTTGGGGGTCCTGTCAATGGCAGGATGCTCAAACACTTCTTCTGCTGATTTCCAATTTCTAGTTTCCATTTCCATTGTAAATACCATTGTTGTGTTATGTTTTCAAGAAAAAAAGAGAAAATGTTCCAAAAAACAGAAAAAAAGGAGAGGTTCAGACATGCTCAAAACATGAACCTCTGAAGTGCAAAAGATTGGCTCTAATATGATCAAAACCTAAGCCAAAGGAAGTAAATATAGCTGGTTCAAACATGCCCAAAACCTGAACAAGAAAAGAAGAAAGAGAATCAGCTCTAACAAGCCCAAAATCAGAGCTGAGATGAGGAAAAGAAAGTGACTCTAACAAGCTCAAAACTTGAGTCACAAAGAGAAGAAGGATGCTTCGAAACTTCAGATTTCAAGCCTTCAAATTTTTGTTTGCAATTTTCTACAAGTTTCTGTCCAGGTGTAACTGTCTTTATGCCTTGGATCCATAGTAAACTAGACTGTCTAATCCTAGTTTGGTTGTTTTTAAATTTCTATTGTAGAATATAGAGAAGAAATCTGTTGGACAGTTTAATCCTAGCAGATGTTAGATTAGGTAGAGAAACATGTGAGGTCAACAGTTTAATCTAGTCTCATGGAGTAATAAGGGTGGAAATAGAATAGGTTTATTTTTTGTTTATAAAAATAAATGATGTAAAGGATCTACTCGTCCAAATGCACCCAAGAAGAAAAAATGCTAGAATTGTAGGATGGGTAGGTAGATTGTTTGGGAAGAATATTCTACTGATTTGATGTCTTCACAATTTGTGGTAGCTGATCCAAGAAAGAACATAATGGGTCAAGAAACAAGGCACCTGGCCTACTCCAAAGATCATTTCTGAATTCTTGACTCCTTCAAGAAGAAGCCATCCCCATGTGGAGCCACTGTTAGCCACCTATGAAATATTTGTCAAGAAAATAGGTGACTAAATGGTTTATGAGCCTTTAGGAGATACATTTCCCATGAAAATCTCTCATCCTTGAAGTCTCTGTGTGCCCATTGCCTTTTTAAAGACCCTCACTGTTGTTTCCATCCAACAAGTCTCACTGATTGTCAAAAATTGTGCTCCAAAAGGCCTCCATTTGCCCCTTGTATCCCTACAGAATGTCCCATTTTAACCTCTTTTCCCTTTTTCTAAGTTCCCCTCTTAACCCCTAAATCTTCCCAAAATCCCCTTTACATCCTACACATACCCCTTGTTTGGCCTATTTTCCCCTTTTCCCCCCTTCCGTTACCCTTTCCTAGTCTCAAATTGCATTAAAAGGGGCCCAAAAAACCCATTTTACACCTTATGATAAGGCCTAGCCATTTTCGGCGTAGCCCCGCAAACCACTTCCCCACGTAGACCCAAGCGCTAAGACCAAGTGCCGATCCTTAAAGCACTTATCGCATCGGAGAATCGAAGCAAACACGCATTTCCTTTGTAAAGTTAAAACCTCCAATGCGATGGAGTATCCATCGGTCAGCCCTTGAAATGATATCCGTCGTTGATCTTGATAGATCCAACGGCCCGCAGCCTGTTTTATCATGCCCCTAACACTCCTTTGTGAACCCTCCGATGACCTTCTCCACCGTCGATCCACTTCTAAATCTGACGGCCATCGCAATCTCTCTTTATCGCTAATCGGAACTTTTTAATGGTGCCACTCTTTGTTCCCCCCCATTGCGATCCCCCGATTGAATCCGAGCCATCCGTTCATTCAGATCCGACGGCCCCGCGCTAATCGCATCGCACCCGTCGCTCCTCCCATTTCGCCCCTCCGATCATATTTGAACCGTCGATCTCCCCGCCAGATCCAATGGCTGGCGCTCAATCGCATCCCCGCCCCCATCGCAATCGTAAAGGTCTTGCCATGTCACCCGATTGCGATCTTTTGATCCAATGCTAGCCGTCCATCCCTCCGGATCCAATGGCCCAGATCCCATCGCTCCATTCCTTTTCTCCCCGTTGATTCAATATCTGTTGTCGATCTGGATCCAGATTGGATGGCTGGCGCTCAATCACATTCCCCACTCCAATCGCAATCAGAACCTTTTTAGTGTGTCACCCATGCTTCCCCCGATTGCGATCCTCCGATTTGATCACGTCCGTCCATTGGTCCAAGATCAACGGCTCATATTGCATCGCTTCCTCCACCACTTTTCTTCGTCGAAGCCTTTATTAACTCCATCTTTCGACCTCTGCCGTTGATCTCCTCCTGAGATCTAATGGTCCAAAACTAATCACCCTCCACCCACGTCGAGTCCCACCACGCACAGCCAGTTCCATTACATTTCATTCATTTCTTTGCATTCCACCTAATTCCAAACTTCCGCAGTTTACACTAAAGGTTGAATGTTTTACATTAAAGTTATGCATTTCTCCACTGAAACCCTACCAGTCACAGTTTACACCATATTTCTGCATTCTCCACCGTTGTTTCATTTGAAACCGCCATTTCTGCCACCGCTGCACCGCCATCTTCATGACTCTCCACTCCATCCACCCTCCCATGCATTGGATTTCTTAACACAGTTGCGGGTTTTGCAAGGTGCAGGAGGTAAACGTCGCCATGATTCACAATCGCTGTTACAGTGACACAGAGCTCAGTGAAACGAGGTTCAAAGCCCGATAGCACAGATAAGAACCCGGGAAGGTACTGGAGCGTGATTTTCATCAAAGGTACAGAGTTTAACTGTACAAAACCCTTCCAGTGCCACCAAAGCTCGGATTTTCATTGACAGAGACAGTTCAAGCGGAAAAGAGTGTCAGTACAGAGTTAAGGATGTTCTTTTGCACATCATTGAAAATACACAATCCTTAATTCAGTATTTTAAGGGCAAGGTACCAGATTGAAGATATCGTGATTGACGGAGGATGACCTGAAGAGGTCTGACACACGGAAAACCATGTCATCAGGGTAGCCACATCAGCAGAACGTTCCTACCTGTGGGAGGACAAAGCGCCCATATTGTTTCTTTTATTTACCGTGTTCCTGAAGAAAATTCAGCCCTGACAACAGTCCTAAGCTACCAGAGCATTTGTTATGCAGTATGGCGGACTTCATAGTCATTTATTTACCTTTTTGTTTATTCACCAAAAGTATTATAGAGTACTGTAGCCAAAGTACATCAGAGTCATACCGGAGTAAATGGAAGCCTGGAGAAGACCACTCTTTCACCCAAAGAGTGCCAAAGATAAATGCACAAAATTTAAACAGAATGGGCTTCGGCCCTCTTTCTTTTCTGAGTTTTAATGCTTTATTTAGTTTTTCACCTACCTCCTCTGCTCTCTTTCAGCTATAAAATTCATGAAGAAACTCATTGTAAGGGTTGTTGATCAGTTATCAGAGAATTACAAGCTGTTTCTTTTGAGACATAGTCTCTGTGTAAAGTTGTAATATAGGCTGAGGAAGATGTTTTCAGACTGAATATCCAACTATTGGTAATGTTGTACTTGACTGGTATTGATCTTTAATATGACAAGCACATTTCTTTAGATTCTGATCTAAAGCAGCGGTGATGTTTTTCTATCTCTGTATTTGTTTTTAACTTGCAGTTCATTTCATTTCATTTCTACTGGCTCGCATTAGAAATCTAGCATAGGATTTACCCTTGTTAGGTACCCTATGTTTCTGCTCTCCTTGCCTTTAATGTTTTCTACTAAATGTGTTATCTAAGGGTTGATTTTAGTTAATTTAACCAGTGTAGTGGATGTCATTGCCTGCTAGCTGATGTATGAATTAAATGAATATGTTCTTAGATGTTATTACTAGGATTTAATTGAATGAATTGGGAACACTGGGAGGTCCAGAACTTTGGCTCTATCTCACTAGGATCCTTTTCAATTAATTTAACCTTTCTAAGATCCCTCAAGCTGGAGGCCGAAGCATTGAGAGTTCAAAGTCTCTCTCTGATCTCAGGTCTTTAACTTTGTGTCCTAAATATTTATTATTTGCTTCTCTCTTACCATTTCATGCCACATTATCATCTTTAAGATCCAATGATTTAGATGACTAGCCCAACTAAAAGCCTGCACATTGAATAGCAAGTAAACCCTTTCCTGACTCCATTGCCCAATGGTCTTGAACGTTCCCTGGAATATCTCTCATTTTCCTAAAATCCTCTTTGCTCATCCTTGTCTCATATTGAACCCTTCTTTCCTGATTACCAACAACCAAACAAACAATCAAACAAACAAACTCTGAGCCTTATAACTAGCCTAGCATCTTAATTTTTGAGCTTCAAAGACATAAAACCTTGGCTTATATAGAGAGATCCCTCTCTGGACCCAGGAAGGCTAGATCCTGAGGTCCGAAAGTGGTTTTTATGTTGTCTCATCTTTTGGTCTTGCCAATCTGGCCAAAACCTGAGAACCCCAATAGAATCATCCACCCAAGAGTCGGATGAACACCACAGATGATAGGTCATTACATGAGCTTGGGGGTCCTCTCTAGCTTTACCTTCAAACTTAGGACAGTCGCTGGGCACCTTGGTTGGAACTGGAGGCCAATAAGGATTGTGAAGAATCGGATCCTTTGTCAATTTAGAAACATCCGGTAATTCCAAGGTGGCCAGGAACAGCAACTGAGGATTGAAAGTCATACCAGGCCCTCGATAAGGACCTGTACCTGTACTCCACCCTGGTTGAGCATAACCTTGCCCCCATTGGTTCTGTCCCAGGGGATTCTGACCATAAGGGGTGTAAGCCGTATAATTAGTCTGATACGGTTGCTGATAACCAGTGTAGGGGGGTTGATAACCGGGGTATGGACCATGATTATATGTCGGCCCTGTTTGAGTAGTATATGGATTCGACTGTTGAGTATAGGTATAGCCTGGTTGTTGAAGGTAATAATTAGAACCTTGGGGCAGGTTTTAAACCAGTTGAGATTGACCTTGAAGATAATAATTGCCTTGGGGTTGAGCGGGCTACTGATAAGTGGGGCCCTGCTGAGCCTGATAAGTGGGGTGCACATGCAGATTCTGTTATGGCATAGAGTAAATAGGCTGTTGAGCAGGGTTGACAGGATGTACAGGCTGGCCTAGTTGGACAGGTTGACCTGGCTGAATGGGCTGCCCTGGTTGAACAGGTTGACTCGGCTGAACGGGTTGTCCTGGTTGAACAGGTTGACCCGGGTGAACAAGTTGCGCTGGTCGAACAGGTTGACCTGGCTGATGAGGGACACCAAGCTGCCCCAGATGGGCCAGTTGGCCTAGTGGTGGGATAGGGCCAGGTTGCACCTGATAACTAGTTTGACTTGTAACAGAACCATAAGAGGGCCCTAGCTGTGAAAAATTCGGACCAATAGGAAATTGCGATTGTAGAGGTTGCACCATAGGTTGAGAGGGTTGGATTTGCCCCCTAGGACTATACAATGGCCTTGGTTGGTACCCCGGTAACCTGCGAGTCCTTGAGGTTGCCCTGGTTGGACCATAGGGTGAGGCTATATAGGTTGACCTTGAGGGTTGTAGGACTGTCCTTGCGGACCGTATAACAACCCCTGCTAGCCCGAAGGTTGGCCTTGTAAGGGTTGTCCTTGTGGGTCATAAAGATAACTAGGCTGGCCCTGGAAGGGTTTCCCTTACAGGTCGGAAGGTTGCCCAGCCTGGGCAGACAGAAAACCTTGAACATATTGGTAAGCCTATAGAGTAGGAAAACGTAGAGGGTTTCCCTGCTCATCATACTGATATGGAAAAATGTAGACGGGTGTACCATCCTGTGCATAATGCGAAAAATAAGAACGGTTGGGATCTTGGGAGGATTGACCGACCTCAGAGTTCGATTGCTGTAGAGACAACCGATACTCCTCAGGAGAAATGTTCTCCAAAATAACAGATGCTATGTAGACGTCTTCGGGAAGTGACGCGGTCCTTATGGACTAAGTATTAATAGCGGGTGTAGATGCGGACATGCAGACAGTAGGCCTGAAAGGTACTGATGTGACCTAAGGAGATGACGTGAGAGGTGTCCTTGGGAACATCCCTAACGAAGGAATAACTGGCCTCATATACAGAGTTGATACTCCCATAGAGGCGACAATGGTCATAATCTGACTTAAAGATCTATACGCTGCTGGAAGCGAAGGACTAGGCGAAGACATGACAGATAACTCAGGGTTGTCTTCTGGGAACAACTGGTAATCTTCACTAGACGTGGGGATTTCCCCACTAGGAGAAGGACTGGATGAGCCCATATTTGAGCCTGCCACTAGATCTTCTAGAAGATGACGAGGACTAGGAGGAATAACAGGAGCTAAGAAGGGCGATCCCGATGTAAGAGGAGGAAAATATTCCCCTACTCCAAATCCAAACCAAGCGTTGGATAAGGGCCAATTGAACTCAACTGGTCCTCCAAAGGGAAGCTCAGATAGAACTGGTCCCTCGTCGGGAAACTCAGAGACAATGGGTTGCTGAGGTTCAGCAGAGGATTGAGAGACCTCTGATGAATCATCTGTGTAAGGACTACCAGTAAACGAAACTGAGGGTTCCGCCACTATGACAGTAATGACAAGAGGAAGAGATCAAACAAAAACACACGGGCTAAAAAACCAAGGCACACAATCAAACGGCCGACAAGCAAAATCTAAAAAGGTGTGTGATCGCAGGTGATTAATTTTACCACATTGAAACTTAGAAACTTCACGGTTTCATGTTTTAAGAGTCGAGAAACGGATGAAAGGTGACTCTCTCTTTCAATTTTTGAAACAAGCGTGAAAGGAAAAGCTCTTGATGATCCTTTCAAATTTAATGAGTCGGAAAAGATAAAAATGACTACTTTGGAACTCTAGGAAAAGGGTGTACCAGATATCCGTGAACTGCAATATACACCTTGGTTTCAAAATGAAAGAGAAATCAACCAAGGACTTCACGTACGTGCAGGAAATCTCCCCGAATGCTGTGTCTGGTGTATCATGGGTATAAGGCGGCAGACTCGGCTTCCTATGGATAAAGGATAGCAACCTAGTGGGGTCTCCCTTTATATATGCGACGGTACGGGGAGCACAAGTCCGTACTAGCGTTGTCTAAAGCCAAGAGGCAAATGACAGCTACTAGGTTTAACGACGCCGAAACACATCACTAGCCTAGACTTCTAAATATTTCGTTAATGTTTCAATGCTTCCTTAAGGTAAATTGAATAAATTTTAATGTTGATCTTCAATTATGTTTCAATTTCCAGGCCCTACTGAATGTTATGTCTCAAAATTCTCTAAATGCACACTACATGCGACAATGTATCATTTCATTCAATGAATAGCTAACTACGGGAAGGTTGAGAGCTTTCACACAATAACAAAATGATCACAAAACAACCACTAGTGTCTCTAATGCATGCTAACAAAACTAAAAGCTTTTCTTTCAGAGTTATAAATCACTAATAACACATAAATTTTTTCAATTTACATTAACTAATCACAAGCAAAAGAGATTTGATTTGTATTTTCAATGTTTAAGAGCAAAGTGCACTAAACAAGATGAAAACTAATGAAAAGAACAATTTGAGAAGTGATAGAAAAAGAGCAAAGACAAGCAAGCTCACTCAATGCAAAACACACAATCAGACCTCAAATTGATGAAGAAATCCCTCAAATCAAAGAGGAATCCAAAAGGCTCAAATGAACCATGTAATCTAGGTCTAGGACGAGACAAAGTGAAATTCGAATGAGGAAGAGGCCAATCACTCAAATAATGCAACAAAACAATGAAAAACCACCAAACGAATGCAAAGAAGAAATAATGAAATTGACCGATCAAGTGAGGACCACAAACTCCCAGGGGAGGCTCGACACACTATAGCACCTAGATGCCCCAGGGCTAGAATGTAAAACCGATAGTAGAGGGAAAACAACCAGAGGATGAAGGTCACACACAGTCAAACAAGGCTCCAGAACACTTAGGAAGTTGAAAAAATGACACCAAAACCACAAATCAAGCTCAGAAAGCTCAGAAAGAAGCAAACCCTAGCACCACACAGAATTGGCACAACTGTCAGGCTACAACTAGTGCCAGAACAGGATTGGCGCGGGGACTAACCTGGAAACAAGCGCTAGCTGGCGCGACTGTCAGGGCAGAAACCGTGCCAGTCGAGTTTACTAATGCAAAAAATAAAAAAGAGAAAACAGGGAGCAGATCAAGGATGGTGAGGCTAAACAAAGGTTTAACACTAGAAAAGAGCGAACCAAAAGAGTTGATCAAGCAGGCAAAGACCAAAATCAACTGAAAAGACAAGACAAACTCCAGTCAATGTTCTCCCCAGTGGAGTTGCCATTTTGTTGGAGAGGTAAATCCCCTCTGCGAACAGAGGCGATCCCTACTAGCCTAGATCGGGTCTAGCAACAACTGAGTCACGCTAAGATGCAGGTTCCTAGTTACAAAAGAAAAAGATGCGACAAGAGGCCTACCTTAAGTCCTACGTTGTTTTTGCTTGCCGAGAAGATGGCACTTCCATCCTTCGCCTTGGCAGATCAAAATTCTCCCGCTTAGCACATTCGAACACTTGCACGTACACGAAGAAACAACACACAACGTAAAACCTAATACATGCAACCATATATCAGTCAGAGAAGATATAATTCATAACATAAGACATGAACATATGAATGGAACCATAATCAGAGTCATTTATTATTAATCACAACGAAAGAAAGATACAACCTGAGCTTTGACGCTGGATCTTCCTTCGGCGGGGCGATAGCGGAGCACGTCTCAATGAAGCTCATCGGGAATGGGACAAAGCTCTCTCTCTTTGGCTGTCTGACGATAATCTCCTTACTACTGATTCAGCTCTATTCAGGCTAGCTTGCAAAGGAAAAATGACAAGCTTATGTAGATGGTGGAAGGGGAGTTGGGATCCCTACAATGGTGGGATTGGCCCTATCCTCAAGGAAGCTTCCATGATAGGTGGAAAACCACTTCCCCTACATGGAGATCCAGAGCCAAACCTCCCAACTCATTTTAGAGACTTGTTCAGGAGTTAGTTGGAATCAAAATTCCGCCATTTATTTTTAAAAAAAAATCCTTATTAAGCCTAGCACGAGTAATACACTGGGACAGAGCACCAGTTGGGGCACCCTCTTTGGTGGATTCCCCATTATTGGCGCGAGGTGAACTGGCTATTCGCGTGAAGGCCAAAAGCTATTTCCGGAGCTTTCACCGAAATTGTCTTCGAGGGAATGATTGTCCTTGTCGAGGATGCCATGAAAGTGTTTTAGGGTCATATCATTGCTCACAGTTAGGAATAGGCCCTTTGAT